>JBAJHX010000043.1:9690203-9712290 GCA_037176925.1 Amniataba percoides | reverse complement strand
TTCGTGCAGGGAACACCACTCAGGATAACAAGAAGGGGGGGGAGGGCAAGACCCTTCCTTCTCCCCCTCCCCCCCCCCCCCCCCCCCCCCCCCCCCTGCATGAGGTCATCTGTAAGGGAGGCACATCAACAGGGAGAGAGGAGGGGGGGTGAAGAGGCAAGCTTCCTCCTCCTCTTCCTCTGTGCATGCCTCATGGAGACGACAGGGTGTAAGATGCATGCATTGGTGCAACTGTAGTGGGGGTATCAGGGGTAATTATGGGTGCAGGGACACAGCCAGGGGTAAAACACAGAGGTCCTCAATATACCCCCCCCCCCTCTAAAAAAGAAAGTTTCATTCGCTCTCATCTCTTGGATTTTTCCATATTACACGCGTTCAATTAGCCTCCCAAGTATGATTTCTGCAAGTTTCATTTAACAAAATAAAAGTTTCTTTTCAACTTTTCATTTTCTTCAACTAACTAAAAGAAACTTTAAACGCTTTCTCTCTATTTCCTTTGCAATATAAGTACTAGATTATATTAGTTTTTTTCCCAGTAAAACTAAAAAGGAAATTATTAGGAAATTGCAGGTCCATTAAATATGAGTGTCTGATGCTGATAAAAGTGGAAATAAACCAGGAGGTGCAGTTGAAAGCTCAGAAAAGACTTGTAATAGGGCTGTGTGCTGATTATTTTGTCACACGGAAAGTCATTACCACTTTAATTGCTAAATTAAAGTTCTAAGTACTGTTTCAATTAATGAATCCTTTGGTTATTTTAGTGTTTCTTTTGTTGGGCCCAAAAATAGTAGAATTTAAATATAGTGAATCTAAAAGCACCAAGATTAGACTAAACTCACTGAGGTGCCCCAACTTTCCATTTACAAGCCCTCGTTAAGTCTGCTGTTTATTATGAAGTTAAACAGCCTGTGTCCTGACTTCTGGTTGGTTAAATTGACACCAAAGTTGGTAATGTAACCGGGTGTATTTACAGTAGAATTGAACTCACAGTTTTGTTCACTTGCTTGAAGCCTGTTCTCATTTTGTGCAGCTGAGTGGAGTGAAGGTGAATCCATCAGCCGATTAATCAACAGATAATTAATCAAAAACTATCTTCACCACTGACATGAAAGTCACCTTTCGAGCAATATTTCCCAACATTTTCTGATTGTAGTTTCTAAAATGTCAGGATTTGCTGCTTTTTTAAATTTCATTGTGAAATAAATATATCTGACTTTCTGGACAAAACAAGCTATCATCTTGGTCTATGAGGCATTTTTGTACTCTTTTATTTTATTGACCAATAAAAAAAATAGCAAATGGATTAATCAGTAATGAAAACAATCTTTTGCCCCAACCTTATTTAAAATGAAAACATTTTTTTTTTATATTATACAGCAAATTTCTACTCCATATATCAGTCTCATATCTATCGTTATTTGCTGGTCTGCAGGTTAAGATTTAACACACTAGATGTAAATAAGCTCATAAAACATGATGCATTGCTACATTAAAACTGGCCAAGCATATATAAAGTAACGTGGCACCACCTGGGCTGGCTGCAATGTTAAGATGCTGCTTTGCATCAAAGATTTATCACTCTGAATGGGGCCCATCTTTACAACCAGCATTTTACTATTAATATATTTTGCTGCCAATACTTGCTGCCCCAATACAACTTTAAATCCCTGACTTGTATTTAAGCAGCACCTTTTTCTACTACAGCCTGATTAACTAACACCTGTAATTGATTAGCATTAGATTTCCTTTAAATAGCCCTTTGATGCCCAAATTGCCCCACTCTTAACTATCTCAGAGATATGATGTGCAAAATCCTCCTTGTTGATATACATTATGAAAGGATGAGGCTGAAACATGAGTCAAAGCTTTTATCCACATTTTGCCAAATTGATTTAGGTTTGTATCAGTGGCTGTTAAACGCAGGATGTTATTAAGCAGCTTTGTGTGTTCCATTGAAACTGGGTCCAACGTGGGTGTGTCACTGAATAATACATATTCTCACTGTGCAGATACACAAAACCGTATCTGATGAGCGTATAATCATGCAAAAGTTTCAAAAGTGCACATTAATGCCTAGTGCTGCTTGGTCATTGCAATAAATTAGCTTCCTTCACTGTTGGACTGGTGTTGGCTGCGAAGCTCACAGCACACCTTAGTCTATGGTGACCTCATGAGGCAGCAATATTTTCTGCAACTTGCATCACACACAACAAGCTGTCTCACCAAAGACAACAGAGGCATGATATCATGTAGTCCTTTACAGTGTGTTTTTACTTATTATATCTCTGTACTGTTATTGCATAAGCCGCAGTATAAAAATACCACATGTGTACAGTAAACCTGCTTACAAAAGTGCTGCGGTTGATAACATTATGGAGGTGGGAAAAAACACATCCTCTCTGTAATCACACTCCTCTGCGTGAGGCGGTGTTGTACAGTCGGTGAGCAGTGTTTTCTCAGCAGCGTGGTGGGCGTCGCGGGGTCAGCGAGGCCCCTCAGATGGCTGGGAATGGGCAGACACTGGCAGCGAAATGCACCATGTCTGCAAGTCAGAAGACCACCAACTGCTCCACTCCTCAAACAGAGCTGAAGAGGTCCCCGCACTTCACACGCAGATGGTATCAAAGGCGTTGCGCGAACAGCATGAGCATCGCAGAGAATTTAAGGTCGGCACATTGTGTTCGCGGGGCTGCCCATCGAGCGCTCTCTTGGCGAAGGGACGAGCAGATATTGTTTGTGGGCTCTTTGATGCAAACAAAAGGGCCCATGTATGAACACACGGACACGACGCACACATAACACACAAGAAGGGAGTCAAACACTCTCGCATGTTCACGCCCAACCTGTTTGGAGCAATAGAATAGCTATTGTATTTTTACGCTTGCAGGGACGTTTGATTTATTGAAACTGACAACTTGGACACAAAAGCACATTCAGTGGTGTCAGGGTGTGCATAGGTATAAGATTACCCAAAGACAGCGTTCACAGCCCGCACTCCTGCACTTTATGTCCTGTAAATGAAAAAGACCCACATAAGACAGCACAGATTATATGCACACATTATTTCTGCAGGTAAGGTGTGAGAGAGAAAACGGTTTGAAGAGGAAATCTGTAATAGTTCAGTTCAAGAAAAACTTTTGTTTAAAGGTTGTTTAAAGAAAAACTGGTCGCAACATCTGCATAGTTTAATCAAGCATGCTAAGGTACAATAATGTGAACTGTGATGTAAAATTTGATCTTCCCAGGAGGAAATGTATGCTCAACATCTGGTATTCTCTCTATGCATCTGGACGTTGGACGTTATGTTGGTAATGATGAACAGACTCAGTTGAATAAGGGATTGGAAGTCTGAGAAAGAGGTTATTAGGCAGTGCTCCCTGAAGATGTTTTGACTTGTTAAAGTAGGAATATAAATAATAAAAATGACTGATTTCCATTTAGCTGCATCAGTCTGATTGGAGTGTTGTTCATGCTGGCCCACCGTCACACTGTCACCACATACTGAGACACTTAAGAAAACAGAGCTGTTTTTAATTCTATTGCTAAAACTTTTAATTTAGCTGCTATGACAAGTTCAAATGTTTACTGTGGAAAAAAAAAACTGAGGTTAAAGAAGAGACGCTTGTGCACATATCAGACCATCACATCATGCATGGAGACCAGGAAACTACATTTTATATCCTACATATACATTTTATCTTTATAATCTATTATATGTTGACTTTACATGAATTTGTTAAGGACCAGCATATTGCATGCAGCATTGACGTTCTTTAATCTTCACATATACTGTATGTGGCATCATCCTTTATCTCAATGGTGTGACAAGCAAGTTAAAATGAGAAATCATTCATTCACTGACACTCTTCTTTACAGAGTTGTACAGTCCCTCGCCTTGAAACAGGCATTGATGTATTAGCCAGGCGCTGGTGTGTGAGCTTCCTTTAGCATTTCTTCAGGGCTCGGGGTTTATTCTTCAGCGCAAACATGACATGGCAGAAACAAGTGAGTGAAACCTCTAATGTAAGCAGGCTGAGGAATGTGAAGTGGAAACCAACAAACTGTTTATAATCGAGTCAGCCATCCATCTCCTCCATCTCCGTTCTTCCACCTCGTTTGCCTCAGCGCACCCCAAACCCTGCGCTCATCGATTATCCCAGAAAATGATTAAAAACCCCAAATCACTTGCCTGACTGCGTCACAGCCACAATGATACAACAAAAGCTGAAGTGGGTTTGTTGTTTTCTTTGGTGTTGTGTTTTTCACAGGCCTACTTTCAAATAAGCGCTGGAATTACACGGTGCATTTCTGCATTCTGTCCCACGCAAACAAACCTCTGGGCGGTTATATGGTTTGATGCACAAGGATGTGCCTTGCCCTCCCCCCTGCCTTAAAGTGATTTGCCCTTTGTGCAAAGTCAAGCAGGTTCTGTGGTTCTTGTTGACTGACAAGACCTAACAAGCCTTTATGGGAAGTTCCCAAAGAGCTCTTCCATTCAGACCATTTAACTATGAGTCGCTGCCTGGGATCATCTGGCGAAAGCTTAAAATGAAAGGTGATATCAAAAATAGTTCCTTTGGCAACATGAATGGCTATTTTCCAGAAGAGAAGCCTATAATAGACAGGATTTAGTCATTGAGGCCTCTTGCTGCAGCAGTTGTTGCATTGCACAAGAGTGTTAATAACAAGAAATATCTACTTGAAAAGGTAACAGAGGCTGTAATTATGAAGCAACTTGATTTGCAAAGTAGACTGAGATACTCAAACTATAGTACTAACTATACTAAAAATCATGAACAGCTATTTGCTGCCACCCAGTGGGCATTGTAGCCTATTGCAAAATAAAGAAATGAGATGTATCAAGTGATGCCGTGAAATTTCTTTTTTATTATTAAATCTAATAAGTGCCAAGCAATACAAAGAGAAGATTTCACTGGGGAAAAAACATTCTCAGAATCCTTGATTTACAAGCCCAAACCCTCAGGTTACACATACCCAAACGCCATCTGTTTTTCATTCGCTGGTAAACACAACTACAGCATTTTTCTTATAGCATTAGAAAAAGGCACATTAAATGCTGGTTTATAGTTTTCTCACAAACAAGCACAGCCTGCAAGAGCTAACGTTCTCCTCTAGAAAAAAAAAAGTAAATACGGAGCTCGATGAAAGCTTTCCTCTCCATCAACACAGATGCTTCACAGACAACCTTGTCAGTCCCCTCATGTGTCTAAACACTTCATGTTTGTCTTTCACAGTTGACTTAACATGGTTCCCTCTGGGCCATTCTTAAACACACGTTGTTCAAAACTTCCTCGGCTGCTGGATGAAAAAGGTCCGGGGTGAGTGGGGCTTCTCGATCGCAGGGCGCACCTTGCTGTGCCTCACGCTCACCGGTGTCTCGGGAAAGTCGTGGCTCAGCTGCAAAACACATCAGGCAGGAGTTCATTACCCACCAGGCTCTGTGACTAATCCGGTTTTCTCAGTAGGAGTGAACTTGACATGCAAAGCAAGAACTAGTGCCGGCTCTTTGAAAAGGGAAGATTTCTGTTTACCTTGTCGAGAGTTCCTGCCAGAAGAATACCGACTTGTTGCATCCTGTTGGAGGTGGCCATTGACCTGCTGCAAAAGATGGCAGATGTCAAATACAGACGTTTCACTTAATATTCACCATCATCATGATCAAAGTGATGCAGAACATGTGAACACGTTAAGCTTTAAAAGAACATCTATTTCTAGGTCCTTGGTGTTTACACTTCAAATCCATTTATTATGCCTGGTAGATGCAGAGTGTAGACATACCTCAGTTTCTCAGACCGCCTGGTCTCCTTCTCTGGAGTCTCCTCCAAGCTTTTCTTGGCCACACGTTTGCCTCCAGCCTTCACTGTTGACCCAGGAAAGAAAACAGTGTAAATGCATGTTACCTGTAAAAATCACCTGTGTGGATGAAGCAGTGCATCATATGCACATGTGTTAGCCAGATGAAAACAAACATCCCCACCAAATAATCTTCAGTCAGAAAGAACACTGGACAAATGTGGAAATATTTCACCACTATTACTAAATGCCACTATTTGAAAAAATAAATAAATAAAAAAAGGACAAGGAAAAAAAAACCTAACTATACAGATGGTCAAAGTGTGGCAGCAGCATGTTGCTTGTAATTAAAGACAAAGTTGAGGGTGTGGCCTACATCTGAGGGTCAGGGATAAATCCGAGGAGGTCACAGGAGGATTAAAGCAGTAAGACACAAAAATATTCCACAAATGTACATTTTCCAGATATCCACCTCTCTAAAAATCATTCAAATGAAACCAGAAAGCAAATAAAAAGCCACATAGCCGATGATGAGGTCACACATGTAGACTCTGCTTCATTTTAAGGCCGCAACTAACAGTTTTTTTCATTCTGATTACTTTGTTGATCATGGTCTCGATAAATCAAATAGTTATCTGGTCCAGAAAAGGTCAGAAAATGGTGAAAACAGTTGATCACTGTTACCTAGAAACATAAAGGTGACGTCCACAAGTATTTGTTTTTCTCCACAAAACAAAGGCATTTGGTGTACTGTCACAGAGGACTAAAGAAACCAGATAATATTCACATTTGAGAAACCAAAATCAAAAGATTTTGTGCACTTTTTAAAATATGGACTCAAAACAGTGAATCAGTTCTCAGTATAGCTGATTATTAATTTGTGATGAGTAGATAGTGATCAATTAAAAGCTGATAATTATGGCAGATCTACTTCATTTTAAAAGGGCAGGGTCTCAAAAAAAAAGCTGGAGGTAATGGATTCAAAATCTTTTCCACATTAGAGTGAAAAGGACAACTTAAAGCCAAAAAAAAAATCGTGCAATACTGATTTACAATGCAAAGCAAGTATGAAAGTTAACTTGCAACAAAAAAGAGGCAGATTAAAAAAAACTGCAAAAACAAGTTTTTCTCCCAAGTGTTGATCAGTTTGCACAACATGAGTTTGCATGCATTAAACAACAGCCTATACGAGGCTGAACCCAGCGAGAACACCGTGTGACTTTGAGCAGAGGGGCCTGCAGGAGGAGAGAGCAGCGTGTGTGTGCGTGTGTGTGTGTGTGTGTGTGTGTGGGAGGAGGGGGGGGGGTCGCAGTCTGCAGATGGATGCAATCAGCCTGATCACAGAAATCTGCGAACATGTGCATCCCAAACAAAACAAAACATATAATGCAAAGTGCAGCAGATCCCACCGTCTGTCTGTGAATGTGGGTCAAACAGGAACAACAACAGTGTTACAGCGTCGGAAACAAATAAATAAATAAAGAACTCTCTCACAGTTTACCTGCAGGAGGGTGTCCAGCCTTCAGCACAGGAGCCTCCTTCGCTCCGGGTTTGGAGAGCTGCTGCACCATTTTTACCAAACTTTTGTTTTTTTTTTTCCTTTTCTTTGAAATCAGCAAAGAGGAAGAAAAAGAAAGGAAACTGAAAAGCACCGAAGTCTCCCTGCAGACTCGCCTCGACGCCCACTCGCTTGTTTTTATGCTCAAACAGAGATGACGTCCCACAGGAAGTGAGAGAAACGCCCCTGTGTCAACATTTTCTCACTGAGAAGAAGTGAAACTGAAAGGGAGACAAAATGTCCCACACCTCTCCCTCGCGTCCAAATAATGTCCCATAAATGTATGTATTTTGCGTACATTTTATTTTTGATTTATTTTTATTTTATTTTATTGTTTTTTAAAGGACTGTCTTATTTTGAAAATCTCTAAGAAAACACCATCTCAGCTGAGGTGGAGCTTCGGCATCAGCCACACACTGACCGAAAAATTGATGTCGAGATTTAATGCTGTTGAAATTGTTGTGAAAAGCATGTTAAAACTTCACTCCAGCACACACACACACACACACACACACACACACACACACACACACACACACACACACACGCCACAGTCAATCTCAGTGATGCATAATAGCAGCACTTCCTCTCACAGGAAGTAAGTTGCTCTCAGTGTAGTCCACACAATGGAGGAGACCTGCACTGACAAAATGCTCCTTTTCCTCCTCTTCCTCCTCTTTTTTAAAAATTTACTGGACTCACTGACGCCCCAACAAGTAAACAGGAGGCTGTCAATAAAAAAAACAATGTGTGTGTGTTCATTTACTTAAGTGCATATTTGAGGTATTTGTACTTCCACACTTTGTCACTGCATTTGGGGCTGTATTCAGTTCAGTTCATATGTGTACTGCTGCTGTACTCTTATAGATTTTACATACTTAAAATGTATCTTCATCTTTTAGTTTGAGTTTCTATTTTCCTTTTACACCTGGATTTCTCCTCCTGGGATCAAAGGCTTTTCTTTCCTTTTCTTTTCTTTTCTTTTGAGCTCATGAAAAGTTGACTTTTTTAGATACACATGGTTCTGACAGGACGGTGACACTACAAACACATGTTGATTTTATAGACCATGATGTATTTCTGTAGATGAAACCACCCAACAATAAATATAGTATCTAAAAATACCTCAACCATGAACATCTCCAGCAGTAATATGCAACATACACATTAAATTGATATTAATCTAAAAACATAAATAATGGGGAGAAATTTAGTACTTTTATTTTTTATATTTAAGACAATACTTTTGCTCATCTGCCTTTTGAATGTACAACTTCAACTTGTAGTGGAATTTTTTTGACAGTGTGGTAATGGTACTTTTATTCAAGTCACATTTTCTTCCTCCACTGGTGTAAATCCAGTGAATCACAACCAATTAACAATCTGCTTCTTCAGCTACAAATGAGGGTGCAGAGGGTAATGATATACAACAGCAACAATAATACTATACTACATAAATGTTTCCTGACGATGTCAAGCTGAACTAAGCGCTCAGCAGCTGGTTTGTATTAATTAGCTCTTGTGTACAATATCAGCTGACGTGTTAAAGGACTTCAGACTGTCCAGCTTTGATAGCAGATCTTCAGGCCTTATCATGAAACAAGAATCTAGTCTCAAGTAAAAGCTAAATTTATGTGTTTAATGCGGTTATCACACACCAAACTGTGGACACAGTGAGGTTGAAGAACGAGGAGTTAATGGCTTGATCCTGCTGCGGATGAGGGAAACGTTTCAAAGTAGAGATTTGACAAATGTCACCTGTTCTTCATTTACCTTACAGACCATTACAGGGTCTTAGAGGGGGGAAGTATACATGTTAAAATGTGCCCAATAAGTGCTGTGTTTCTCCCTGGGTTGTTACTCCTCTGCCATACCACTGGCTGGTCAATCTGTGGCTCTGCAGTCTATTACAGACCATCTGGGGATATTCTTGGTGAAGGCTGAGGGTCGACACATCTGTTCATCGTGGCTGCTTTGTCATTGTTTGAACAGCAGCGTTGAATTAGTCCACAGCTCTTAGTCTTCTCTAACCCACTGACAGAGTTAACCAGTACTTTGTATTAAGTGGCGAGCCGTGTTCCTGATATCTTGACATTTTAGACCTTCCTTTCACCCCCACCGTTGCAACGCACGTTATTTGAGCATCAGCAGGCGAAGCGTCCGATGACCGCAGCTGATAGAAAACACAACGACATCACGACAATCCTCGCTGCCCTTCAGTGGTTACCTGTGAGTTTTGGAATAGATTTCACTGCTTGTTGTGAAATCCTTGAATGAGGTCACCTGCGCCCTCTTTATGAGCCCGATCAGAGCTTGAGATCCTCTGCCAAGGCCTTATTAAATTATTATCTCAGCTTGTCACTTAATGTGGCTCGAGCTTACCTGGATGATGTTTGTTGAAACTGCTTGGATGATTTGTTCTTGTTTTATATCTCCTTTTTATTATGTTTTCACTGACAAGCATTTTGTAACTTAACATTGGAAGTTGTTATATAAATCAAGTTGTATTAAGATCTGCTCACCTTGGTGTTCTTATTCATGATGTGCAAAAGCTTTCACATAAGGTGTTAAAAATCTAGATGTTTACAAGGGTATTTGGATGTGTTATATACAAAGTTGTTGATATGAAGCAGTTATTTTAGAATCACTCACCTCCCTTATCTTTGACATGAGGTTATTTTTCAATCCAAAGAGCAACATTTGTTTGCCCAGGAGTAAACACAAGGTCAGTTATTGATCACTGTTGGATTCAGCCTCAGGGCGCCTCAGCAGTGCAGGTCTCCTGGTTCAAAGCTGCCCTCCTTTTACACATGTTCACGTAAACACAATGCAATACAACATTTTATGTCTCCCTTCAAATCTCTTCACCTTCACACTTGCTTCTGTTTGCGTGCATAGAAAGTGTCAGTAAACAGGAAGTGTAAAAGATATGTTTGCACTGTACCTGTGAAAAGATGCAATTACACGAGGCGTTTAAAAAACAAAACTGACCTTTTATTATTTTAGCATGGTTGTGTTATGATGCCATCTTCGTCCACATATTTCTTCATATATTTATATATCTATAGAGATTTAACATGGCACACGTTTCTTTTTTTAACCAGTGCTGATGAGTGTAAACCAGGTAACATGTTGTTTTTCTTTTCTGTATTTACAATAAAATGAAAGAAATGTACAAGACTCCATGGCATTACACAGCTTCAACATTAAGTACAGATACAATTTGATCCCTCTGTACAATCTAACATCATTAGTTTACTATCATTTTTTAATGTTGTTTGTCTGTCTTTTTTTATTTGTTTGTTGTTTGTTTTTGTTTTTTTTTTACAGATGAGTTCATGATCCATTTTGGCTTCGGCACATACACATTCCCCATCTTGACTCTTACCGCGGACCCTCGCTCACATGACTCACACCTTTCACCATGCTATCACAGCTACGGGTTCCAGAAAGAAAATAAAACTAACATCTACACAGAGCGGGACGCGTGTCTCCTCACGGTAGTGTCTGCTATTGTCCCTCAACAGACACCCAGCATGATTCCATCTTCCTCTACTTAATAAAAAATAATAATAAAAAAAAGCCCAACACATTCCTTTATTTCCTTCTTTGGCACACATTCCATCTTTCCATCTGCCATCGCTCAGCTGAACTCCCCCTTCGTACACGCACATTCACTTGAAAACAAACACACACACTTATAAAGCCAAGTTCATGAAAAAAAAGTTTGTGGGTTCTTGTGCACTCCACCTGGCTCCTCGCCTCTGCCGCAGGGCGAGGACACCCCCACTCCTCCTCCTCTCTCTTTGAGCCCCCTCAAAGTGAGAATCGGGGTTGAGAGAGATCCTTTATTGTAACTCAAGGAGCGCCTCCAGACCTATACCCAGGAGTCAGGGGAGCCGGGGTACTGCTCTGCCCTGTAGGAAGGCCTCCGTGTGCTAGCGTAAAAGTCCACGTAGTTGGTTGTGGATTTCAGTCCGTGAGGCTGGGAGCCGTAGTCCACTGTGGGAGGGTAGGTGATGACCTCTTCTAAGTACGGGTCGTCGTAGCCGTGGGGATGCTGCAGGTACATTCTGTACGTATCGTAGTTCCTCCTGCTCGGCTCCTCTGTATAATACACAGGCTGCAATGAAAGAGACAGGTAGGCTGTGATGAGCTGATTTTCGCCGGAATAAGATCAAGCAGCAGCAAGTAAGTACATTTCCTTAAGTGCTGCACCTAAAGTTAAAATGAAAGGAGGTGAAATCGTCTTTGTATGGTGGTTTTTGGCGTCAGAGATAGCATCTGCTGGATTCAAATTGCTTTCACGAGCCTGACAAATTATAGGAAATGATCCACGTATGTAATCTAGTGTTACTGTTTAATTCCATTTCACTGATGCCAGCCTGACTGTTTACTGTTCACTGTCTTCACACCGCGTCAGATCCGCATTAACGTCACACTAATGCAAACTGAACATTTCCCATTGCTGCTGTCTCATATTAAAAGATCCTCTTACTAAGAGCCTTCAGCAGACAAAAGACAGGGTGGCTTTTATTGTGAAGCAGCCACAGGAAAGTGTCAGTCAGGATAGTGTTGGCTGCAATTGTTCACCTAAAGACGTGTCTACACAACAAGACAATGTCATTTTATGCACTTATTTTGGCAGTAGAGCTGTTAAGTGAAGTGTTGCAGGTCTCTGACTGTGGTGTTGCCAAATGATTACTTAAAGTAGACCTCAGAGGTGCTTGCACTTGTGTATTTATCTTACGCTAATTAACATTTCTACTCCACTTCATTTATCTTGAAGGTATAGTTGGAGGCTACTTTGCCCCTAATTTTTATTCTGTTTAATATTTTAAACTAAATTAAGCTTTTATTGTGAACTGTTACCCAGCAGCCTATAAAGGAGAAATTATTAAAATGATTATAAATTACGAGATTAAAATGCTGCTTAAGCATTAATATATAATCAGCGTTCACAAATTGAATATGCTGCACAGTGAGATACAAACACTTACAAGTGCTCTGACTTTTGGTTATTAAAGCAAATTTAGTGGATAATATTTATGTGTATTGCAACAGGTTACCTTAGCTTAGCATAATGACCAGAGACATAGAAACCAGCAGACTGACCCTGTCCAGGGCAACAAAGTCTTCCGACCTGCCACCTTAAGGCTCAATAACTAATATGTTACATCTAACTAAAACTAATCAATCTCTCCTCATCCAAATGCCTCAGGCCATTAATGCAACAGAAAACTGCTTCAAGGTAAATGGAAGGAATCCGGAAGATCGATGGAATTGTGTTTGTCTGAAATAAATGGGGTAATGACTGTCGTCGCACATTAACTGGTCTAAATGTGATATGATGAAGGACACAAGAGAACTCTCTCTTTTTGTCTCCCCCGCCCGTCCTCCTCCCTCCTGCCTCCTTCTCACTGTGCCCATTATCTGAATGGGCACACATGGATGTATACCACAGTGACAGGTGCCTGAGACGCACCCGGACCATCCCAATCCCAGCAGTCACATTCACTCTGGCTCAGACAATAGCTGATGTGCTGGGTCATTCCCAGCATCGCCATTTATCCGCAGCGGAATATGTCAGTCTCTTTGTATTAGTCCAGTGGGGTGGAAGAGCTTGTCGTCCTCGCCAGGTTTATACAGTGTGGTGGTTTAAGGGGGGGGGGGTCTCTAACAAAGGCCTTGTACCATTACTATCAAACATTATCAAGAAGAAAACACTGGTTTCTACACTTCAAGTTTACTTTCTTAATCAAATTCAGTTGTTTTTTTAAGTTATTTATTAGCCAAAAGCCATAATTATTATAAAGTGAATATCTTTCAGACTCTTTCTCAGAAAAAACACGAGCCA
Organism: Amniataba percoides; assembly: GCA_037176925.1. Taxonomy (NCBI): domain Eukaryota; kingdom Metazoa; phylum Chordata; class Actinopteri; order Centrarchiformes; family Terapontidae; genus Amniataba; species Amniataba percoides. Next base: position 9,699,061 of record JBAJHX010000043.1, on the reverse strand, counting down.
TTTGATGGTGTCACCCTACGAAGAATTGTGACGATCCAGTTTCTGATGGTTCAGTACCCAAATGGCTAATTAATAAGAATATAATCAACACATTAAAAATCATGAGAATATGCAATAGTTGCAGACATAGTGCAGTGCTTTACTTCGTTGCTTTACTTGGTTGCTTTTTTGTCCTCTACCAACATTTACATGTCTTGGACTAAACAGTGGTTAGCTGCTGACTCACTAACTCTAACTCTAACCTTCCCATCAACGCCCACTGAAGCATGGTGACAACAGCAGAGGTAATCATTAAGAATGCTTCATGCACTTCACTCTGTGCACCGTGTAACACCTTGTCTTACATGTGTGTTAATGTATGTGATTACCACAATGCTATCACATCACACCATAGTGGGGGAGGCTGTGGGTCCTTCTCTATATGACTTGCAAACTACCGTATTATCTAAAACACTGCATACGTAAGAAGAAGTCTTTCAAACAGTCGAAAACTCAATGAAACATACGGCATTCATTTATGTGGGAATCGTCTCACTGGCTACCACAGCAGGGTTGCATCAAAGCGGAAGCGTCAAGAGAGGCGAGCCTGTGAAGTGGAACTGAACTTTTGTGCAGAATGATTATATTCACCTGTGTTCTTCTGGGCTCCTCTCTTGTGGGTGACGGGTAGTAATACGGAGAAGGCTTTCCAGACCCTGGAAAAGAAGCGGTGAGGATGAAAAGAGCAATTCTGTGGGTGGCTTGATGCAAATACACTGAAGTGGAAAAAGCCTGCACATCCCCGAAGGGCAAATGTCTGTATTTAGATAGAGAAGGATCAAGGAGTGCTGTTCTGTGCTGGGGAGAGAAATAACACCAAATAATTGAGTTGGCCGCTGCTCTTCTGTTGTTTACGTAGCCCATGGGATGGGTATTTTCGTTGGCACTTTATCCTACCGGTGGAATCCTGAAACTCAATTTCCACTTTGCTATGTAATGCATGGACTGTTGAGGCTGCGGCTCACTTTGTTTGCTCTGCCCTCCCCCTGCTCCCGCCAACCAGCGTGGGCTGGCGAGAGCTCTCGTCTGGCTGTAGCATGTCTGGGTACCCACTCACTGCCCCTGTCTGCCTGCTGCGACTTGGGCCCGCTAACAATGGCAGCATTGTGGAGGGTCCTCCACTTACTGGCCATTTCACTTTGCCGCTGTGAAGACCATCGCACAGCACAAAAAGCGCTCTGAAGTGCCCTGAATATGACTGGCTGACTGTCTCGGGGTTGGCAGGCTCTGGGAGTGATGATAAGAGAGGGCTGCCTTGGCAGGGAGACGAGACTGGCCGTGGAATCTGCTCGGAGCGTCACGAGGGATATATGAGGGATAAAACAGATAAAAGCCCAGCACGGAGAAGACCAGAGGATAGCCTGTGATTACAGTCTGGTGCACACAGCGGACTGTGTTTGAATAAGACTACGGATATGCAAGCTGTTTGGACTTTCAGAAGCTCTCAGATGGGTGTGTTGTTCGGGTACCTGTATACTGGTTTTTATGGATACTGTTGTCCCCTTGGTAATTATAAAATTGCATAGTTGACTGTGCTCTCTGATAATCTCTGATAGTGTCTCTATGCTCTTTGATGCCCAGCATGGCAGGAGACGACGTGGCGCTGGCAGCTGGGGAGAGAAAGGAAAAAAAAATTGAACATTAAAAATTCCAGAGGTTTTCCTGTTTCACTGGCGGTGTCTATTTTCATCTGGTGGGGTCTGTGGCAGACTCGAGCCTACCAGGGTGGTTGACCGGGGACATCTGAATGCCGCCGGTGGGGAGGGTGGGCTGGGACTTGAACCTGTCCCGTTCAAGCGTTGACACCGGAGTGAGGAAGTGGTTTTGGTTCCATCCATCCTATTGGGGAGGACAGAGAGGAAATTAATTGGTTTGGAGTTGAAATTCTTATGTGATATCTTTTTTTTCCTTTGGTCACTGAGGGAATATTTAAAGAATTCCTTCTGCTGTGCGGTTCACAATAAGCACTTTTTTTTCTCTCTTTGGTATGTACAAGACATGTTTCTATATGAGGTTATAACCATGATTCGTCGGTGCTCTTACTTTCTTATAGATGGTGCGCAGATCTCGATACTGCCACAGTGTGTTCAGCACCTGGGCAGCTGCTTTAACCACCTTCATAGAGTACCTGGAAAACAAACAAAGACGTAAACATTTATTTTAGAGTATTCCCGTGTTGCTTTAACCTCATTTTAAATCGTACTGTAAATATTAAAGGGCAGCGTGATTGAAGGAAGAGAGCGTCCTCAGTGTGTGCTAACCTGGGACATTACTGAATATATAGCAGGCTGGAAATAGCTAGCTCATTCCACAGGGACGTAAAACCTCAATGCACACAAAACCACCTTCCCCGTGGCTATGGCTTATGCTTCTCCAAGCATTTAAATGTTTGTATGTGCGAGCTTGAATGTGTGTGTGTGTGTGTGTTTGTGCAAAATCCCACTCTCCAATGACCAGGACAGTCTGTGCAGCCCAGTGTGTTGTGTGTTCTAGCGGCACGTTCGAACATGCGCGCCCATTTGCGCGTCAGGTTCGTGCCCGTGTGTACTTTGCGACCACACTAAAAGCGGCGGAACAAATATGGGCTGCTGTAGCACACCTGTCTCCTCTGCCCTTGGTGATGTTGACCAGCTTCTCGATGCCGCCCGTGTCGGCCAAGGCCTTTGCGTTCTCCATGTTTTTGCTGGTGACCTCGTGCAGGGTGCAACAGATGGCCGCCACGGTCTCGTCTGACAGCAGGGTGGTGTTTCCCCCGGGGAGACGGTTGACCAGGTCCCTCATTGCGTACTTCCCTGAGAGGGAGGAGGGGAAGACATGCAGCATAAACATTACCGTACAGCGGGTTTATGAGCAGAAGCTTACGCACTGTGAGAAAAGAGGTGAATTTGCCACACATACATGCAGACATTCACTTTTTTTTACATGTTGGATAATGTGTAAGAGGATTTGTGCATCAGTGAAACTACATTTAGTTCTTCTATATGATGAACAATATATTTATTTTGCACAAGACTGCAGTGAGGTAGGCAGTTTTCCCCAAATGACATTGCGTTATCACCGCAAGGACGTCAGAGTGTGTGCATCCTGGTGTTGGAAAAGAATTGTTTCCCCTATCTCTCCTTCAGCAGAGCAGCCCAGCTGAAGGACCTGAATACATGCAGCACACACACACACGCACAAGAACAACAATAAGCACCTTAAACCTACACTGCAACTCCTCCCCTCTCTGCCTACAGGCGTCACCCCTGCATTGCTGGAACTGTAACTCCTCATTAATTCCACCGAGAGAGCACATAAAAACTTGTTTTTCATTAAATGAGACTGTTTCATAGAGCAAAAAACAGGGCTGGAGTGAGATGAAATGAAAAATAACAACTGGTAGTTAAAACTGGTTACAAAACGCCCTTCTGCATTTAATTACAAAAAACACATTGTTTGACAGTGTCCATGCGGTCGTAAGGAGGTTGGTGTGAAGCTGTGTGGGATATAATGTGTTGAATGTATGCATTAGCATACAGCCAAATTTCCTGTGCATCTTGCATTGCTCATTGTCTGTGTAATAAATGTCAAACTGTATATACCTGCTTACAAATCCCACACACTTCCTTGCTCAGCAGTTGGAAAATACATTTGTACTGTGCAGTATATATTCATGTTTTATACTGCACTTGTGCATGTGGTCGAGCTCAGCCCATCTACAACAAGGCTCATCAGTGCTTACATGTGCAGAAATACCAATGTTAAGTAGAACAAAGCAGAGGTAAGAACACCTTTCTGTATCGCCTCATTCAAACAATCTGAATAATCCACTACGACCCCTCACCTATGAGCTCCTTGTTCCGGACATCCAGTGCCATGTTCCTCAGAGCGGTGGCAACTGAACACACCACTCTGTCGTTATCCATCCGCAGCAACTCCACCAGGATGGGCAGCCCCTTCTCCTTACGCACTGCTGCACGGATGTATGCTGCAAACTGTACACACACATACACACGCATAAAAGGCATGAAAGCTTCAAAAAGGGTGTAGACGCCACGCGGGAGAACGGATGGTCTTGAGGTGTGCATTTTAAGCATGTGTGATTCCAAGTGTAAAACCGACGTCCGCTCTGACTGATGCAGAGGAGGTGAGCCGTTAAATCCTTTTTTTAACCAGTTGAACAGACGCCTGGTCTCCTAGGATATCACATTTAACAGCGTTTATAAAAACAGAAGAAAACGTGTGTATTCGTTCGTGTGCACGCAGGTACACAAACACCGGTGCTGTACCTTCCAGTTTCCTGCTGACAGATTCTGTAGAGATCCAGCGGCGCCCTCCAATGTGGCGGGATTTGAGCTCTCGGCCAGCAGTGTCAAGTAAGGCTTAACCACCGAAGGGTGCCACAGCATCTCTGCCCCCTTGGGAGACTTGGAGAAGCCGGGGATGGGTCCCACGCCGTCCCACTGAACAAACAACCACAGTGTTTGAATTAAAAAGCAACAATATAATGACAAAAAAAACCAAAATCAAAACAGAAATACACATTTAGATGACAGTAACAGTGCAACAGTTGAGATGTACTGCTGGGAGGTTGACTTATTTTACTGTGACAAGACAGAACATAATTATATGATAGATTCAGGCTTTTTTCTTGTCATAAAGATCTTACTATCAACAATTTAGCACACGCATGGTTTTTTGTGGTCTGTATTTCCACAAGAATATGGTAATTTCACGTGATGAGTAAATGTGGACTATGCAAACTTTTTAGAAATCCAACTACTCTTCTGAGCCTCTGTTGTAAAAAACAACAACAAAACACACTCACTGTGTCTTCCTGCAAGCTCTTTTTCTTCTTCTTTTTCTTCCTACCCCAGCAGCTGGAATCCACCTCTTTACTGGGCGACTCGTTGCCCAGTAAGCCGTCCAGCTCCTGCCCCCCCGTCAGCCGGGACGGCGGTATCTCCAGCTCCAGGCGATAGGACAGGTTCCTCAGAGTGCAAATACAGTTCTCCACAATCTGACGGTGGGCAGAGGGAGAGAGCGGTTTGGGTGGGTAGTTATAGCAGCGCCTTCCTAAATCACCATGACAAAAGCTGCAATACAATAAACTCTGTGAAGCACGCTACAGTATCTACGGCCAATGTGTGGTACACAGCCCTGCTATTTATGCCGTTACAAATCAATTAGTTATGGAACCCAAGGGTCTCCAGTTAGGAAGAATATCTGGACCACAGCAAATGGATTTAATTCCACGCTGCTTGAGTTCTGTTCAGGCTTTGCCTCACAGAATGTCAATGAGCATATATGTTTGACAAAACCAAGTGGCCCAGTTCCCAGGGGACGAGATCTCCATGTTACAGATGAGCCACTTGACATTTTATGTATTTTACTCTGCACAGATGCATATCTGGGCATCTGATCTAATTTCTACTGATGCCATAGAAAACTGTTAAAATATTGTATACCGAATCAGTGAACGAGCCTATCGGATTGGGAGTGTGTACTTTTGTGCTTTGTGTGACAAAATACGTGACAGTTTCTGCTGGATACTGTGAGGGTCATTTAGAAAACAGGCAATAAAATGATTCAAGCAGGCTCTGGGGGAAAACACTACTAAACCCTGTTATCATGTGGCGGCATGTTTTCCTCCTGGCTAAATGTGTGTTAGTGTGTGAGTGCGTGTGTGTGTTTACGTATGTGTATGTGAGTGTCTGTGTGTGGATACCTTGCTGTCGAAGTCAGAGGTGTTTACACAGGCTTTGATGACGTAGAGTAGTGAATCAACGAGGCCCTCACAAGTGCGCATTTGTTTTCTGGCCTCCTCGCCGGCTGAGCTCAGGTTCCTTTTAAATAGCCCACACGCACACACAAACACACACACAAACACAAATAAATTAGGCCTTTGATTTGGGGCTTTGCTCAACAAACAAATGAGTATATACAAATACACAAATTGACAGCTGTGTGTGTGTGTGTGTGTGTCTGTGTGTGTGTGTTTGTCCCACTTGAATGTGAAATGTAGGCTTTGCCTTCCCCATTTACCATCCATAATGTATGAGGAGTGTGTGTGTGTGGTCTGACTGAAGTCATTATAGCACTTTGCTCAGTAAATAAGGAGCTAACTAAGTATTGCTCGCACACATACACACACAGTCAGTTCAAGTGGCTGTCACCAATTACAGGCTGAACTCTGCATGCAGCACAGTGTCTTCAAAGGAAGAAGCCTCGGTAGCGAAGCTGGGGGATATTTCATCAGTGACTGTAATAGTCTATGAAATGATGATGGCTTTGAAACAGGCATAAGACCGGTGAAAATCCAAGTGTTTGACCAAAACATGCACAATTAGCAGAGTTCATGTCACATTTCCTTTGATTTTCTCAATTAAAACCAGTTTTTATTTTAAAAAAACACAGTATTAGCCGTGATAACCGTGAAAATCTGACTCTTCATTTGTCTCGGATGAAATCATTAAAGTCTCGTGCGTTTCTGTTTGCAGTGCAGCTACACAGAAAACAGCCACACTGGATGCAATAGCGCCTGTTATCCACATAGGGGTGCTAGTGCCAAGTGTGTTCATCAGGTGGTTCACCTCAGGCAGCCCGAGGTGTTCCTCAGCACCAGGGAGGAGTGGAACTTCAGCTTGTGGTCGTCGTCGAAGGTGGAGCTGCTCCATCCGGAGTGAGGGATGATCACAGTGTTGGTCAGGGTCGTTAAGGCGTCCCGAATGATTGTCATCTTGACGGCGTCACATGACGACAGGTTCCACAGCACCCCTGGGGAGAGAGACACAGGCACTGAGAACAGAGGCACGCAAACCTCCAGTTATGTCAGCTGTCATGTGCAGTTAGGGGAGCCCAACAGAGATAACAACAACTCGGGCTTTTAATAGCTCGCCGTGCACGGATGTGTCCACGAGTAAAAACACATACAAAAAAGAGAGAGAGGACAGGCATGTACACACACACACACACACACACACACACACACACACACAACCAAAGGGGAAACACTCCTCCTCTTCACAAGCAACAGCTCTACCACCAAGGCATCAGACATTCACATCGAATTTCATCCAGGCAGATTATCCTCGGGGCGAAGATTATTAGCTCGAAACGAAAGAAGAAAAAGAGAGAAAAGAGGACGGGGCGGGGATCCATATGGCATGGGCTCAGTCATTTTGAAATGAAATATAAATAATGTAAAGGCTTTCTCGAAATTATGCCATCATTTCACTCAATTCAAATATACTTTTGGTAACCACTGATAATCACGCACAGTCCCGGCAGCCTTTGATGCTGCATCTGTCAAGGATTAGCCAGCATGTAGCATGTTCTTCTAATTAGATGCCTCTTGCTGCTGGGCTCAGGCTGAGGCACGGGCCGACTTCTGCAGGGCACCAGCAACCTTGGAGGTGGCTAATGCTGCGCGGGCTGGAGCCCACTGCAGGGACACTAAATGCATGGCTCAAAAACGCTTCAACCACAAAGTGCATCAACAGCATGCATGTGTGTTAGTGGCCCAAATGCAATTCCTTCATGACTTTTGCATAATGTTTGTATCCAATTGCCCCTCTGTTTGTTTGTTTTTTTTGTTTTTTCCACAACCTCTAACCTTGGTTTATAAGTGCAGAACACAATGCATGACCTACAAAGCAGAGCAGAGCTATCACACTGAACTCCTGCATGTGAGGATTTGTACCACACAGACGAGCACACGTTTTTGGGAGAGGTAAAAAAAATAATCGTTATTATATTATATAGCTTTCCCGACTTCTTGTTTCTTAACCTCACTCTTTAGTTCCTCACAGCACGGCACCCCCCACCTCTCTAATTGAACCAAGAGACTATAATAGTCTATAATATGGCCCAGGAGCGCAATTCAGGCACACTGCTGGCAAGAAGCTCTACAGTGTAGATGGATATGTGTCTGCCAAGCACTCTCTCTCTCTCTCTCCCAGTCATTTCATCAGCACTCACTTGGCTTACCATTATCCTTATTAACACCACATCAAACGTGCCTCAAAACCCTTTAAAATCCAAAAGTGAACTTTCATTATTTCAGTTTTATTTTGACAAAACATATCAAGACAAAGCCGAGAGTTAAGCGAGACTTGGCTCTCGTTGACATGCAGCATGTGCCTCTTATCGGAGCCTGCCAGCCGCGCATATGGGCCTGCATGCCGAAACCTTAGCATCAGGTGGGCTCTGCTCTGCTCAGGCGGTGGGATATATTTCAATCAAATCCTTCTGTGGCCGTCCAGCTCTGCTCCTTGCGCAAGCACACTCAGGCCCCGGTGTTTGCCTTTCTCACGGGATACCCGTACGCACAAGGATTGGCCTGAAACAGTGCAGGGAGACGTAGCAATAACACGCCAATTCTCACGCCTGCTGGCCGGCCTCCCTCCCCCGGTGGCTTTTGTCGCCATGACCTGCTCTCTCTCACCGTAGGGTTTTTTACTCCCAGCTTCACTCTAACGTCAATTTGTAGATATTACAATTCTCTGCAGGATTTTAAAACCGGTCGGGTGGAGGCGGTGGCATGGCGGAGAAATCGACAGGCAAACTCGCCGAGGCGTGACTGACAACGCTGTCAGCGGTGCAACACCGGCGGCAATACCCATAAGTCATATCTGACAGTCAGATGAGGGAGACCTCTGTGCGTGTGTGTGTGTGTGTGTGTATAAACTGTATTCTCTGCTCAGTGGCATGTTCTCAGGTGCCTTGGCCTGGCTTTGAAACACTGACCCAAAGTAAACACTGTTGTAACACCAAGGCCAGTGGTGAGTCCAGGGCTAAACTCCAGAGTGCACAAGGGGGAAGAGAAAGAGACAGACAGA
>JBAJHX010000043.1:9673397-9683978 GCA_037176925.1 Amniataba percoides | reverse complement strand
ACACACACACACACACACACACACACACACACACACACACACACACACACACACACACAGACACACACACACACACTATACCGCACCTTGGGATTGACTACACAACAATCTGCTGCATGCTGAGTGGAAGCTGTACTTACAATGTACACAGTGATGCTTTAATCACAGACATCTTAGTGTAGCATATTAGCAGCCGTGGATGATGGAAATTTGCAGAACATTTGGTCACAACCACTGCATTATGATAAACTGAAACTTTGACCTCAGAGTGTCAATGAAAAATTGTATTTGGCGACCATGACTGTCTAAGGCACTTCAGCCTGGGAAACTGCCATTCCTAAGAGTAAAGCTTAAAATTGGGTCTTCAGTGAAAAGTTAATTAAAACTTGGGTTTTGTTTTGAAAAAGGGGCACAAATCTGAGAATTTAACAAACAGAGATTAGTTAGGATTATGACTTGGCATATCAATTACCACTTAACTGGAAGGTAAAACCCAAAATTGAGCCATAATGTCGTTAATAATCTCTCACTGCACAGGAAAGCCATGAGCATGCACAGCATACAGTCTTGCCGTAATTTTAGCTGTTTGCAAACGACTAGAGGTTTCAAAATAAAACCCAAATGTAATAAACCGTGGCTTCCCTTCAAATGCGACATAATCTGTCCTGATGAATCGACAAAAACTGTGCATAATGTGTAATCATCAGAAGTTACGGAGGCTGAGGGCAGATGTTGACAATGTCATTCTAATAAAGGCACAGTATGGGGACCGGTGCTATGGTAACCTACCTCAGCCTTAACTCGATTATCACCGTAGCACAGATGCTGCAGGTAGGCGGCTGCGTTGGCCTGCACCGAGGGGAAGTGGTGCTGCAGCATGTGGATCACCTCCATCAGCTCCGGGTCACGCCACGCAAACTCCCTGGAATTAAAAGCGGAGGTGCACAAGTATCAGCATGACGACAGACACAGAAACAAAGTTGTACCCTTAGAAAAAAAAAAAGAAAAAAAGACACAGGCACAGTTTCCCTCAAAATGAATATTTCAGCACCTCGGGGCAAGCTGATAAGCCCAGGAAATGACATTCACATCCGGTTCTGTGTAACAATCCACTTTGGTCACACTTGGATTACCTGCTTTTCTGTATGCAGTACACCAAAGAAAGAAATAAGGAATGTCTCGTCCCTAGGCTGTTCTTGAAACGTACTTAAGAAACCACTTTTTTACACTCTGAAATCAGTAAAAAAAAGCACAGTTTACTGGCATGTTACTTTCTTCTGTCTTCACAATAATTGCACAGTTGCACAACAATTTGCACAGTAAGACTGAGACAGCAGCAGTTACGTGCAGGTATGTAAGTGGAAAAATGTCATGGTGACTTGTGAGCGTGAATTGCTGCTCGTCGAACTCCTTTTGTCTGGATTATACCACAAATGCACAAATGACAAAAAATAAAAAAAATAAAAAACATGCTGGTGGATTTCCCTGGACAGAAATCCCATTCGATATTCTCGGGGAAATGTTGCTCCAGTGCATTTCCTTAACAGACCTGGGTCCCCCTTGTGCACTCTCTCACGGGCGTAAACAAAGCTCCCGATGTGCAAGGTCAGGGGTTTACTACAGAGGAAAACCCACTCTCTCTCTCTCTCTCTCTCTCTCTCCCTCTCTCTCTCTCTCTCTCTCTCTCTCTCCCTCTCTCTCTCTCTCTCTCTCTTTCTGCTTACACACGTCTGAGCGACACGAGCAGACGCAGCACTTCGGCTCGTGTGAGAGTCTATTGTTAAGTGGCCGGGCGTAGTGCAGCCAGCTTAAAGGCTAGAGCTGCATGTGACTACCCAGGGGGCTCCTTGTTTGAACAGTAAGAGGACACCGGTGTTGACCCTGCAGAACAGAGATGCCTTGTAAGCATAAGCAGTCCCCTGTGGATGACTGGTCCTTGCTACACGTCGCTGGTTACTAACCACTGGCCACATCTGGTGTAGTGTTATGCTAGAAAAAAGGTGAGCAGTGCTTACCTGGGATCCTTCTGAATGCTGTCTATGGAGGGTGAGCGGGTGGCACCATCATCCGCGGCCACAGCTTGGCGACTGTAGTTGGGATCGGAGGGCCGGAACTGTGTCGAGCGATATGGGTCGGCATAGGTGGCTGCTGTGTTAAGAGCATAGTTGTTTCTTTGGTAGATCATGGCACTGCGCTGGCTGGACGTCCTCTGGAGACTCCCCACACCTGAGGATTTGAAAAGAAAAAAAAATCCCCACAAAGGCTTCAGAAAGAAAGTTTAAACAGAGAAAACACACATGCGAGCTGACAGAGATTGGCGGCTTTCATCTAAACTCTGAGCTTCGCGCCGGTGGCACACAACTTTAAACCGAGCTGAAAATACAAACACGCGGCGGTTTTCCGACAGACTCAGCAGAATCCTAAAGTCTGGAACCAATTAATGACGAGGATAAAAACACAGCTCCCATGGTTCCACAACGCAGAAGTCTTCCTCTTCAAGGGGCCGCTTGTTGTTTTGTTTTTACAAAATTGTGTTAAACCAGAGGGATCCTGCTGGTTTTTCAAAGAGGACATGGAGGACTCAACCTGCTTGATGATCCACGAATCCTGTCCTCAGCGCCTTCTCACTCCTTTGCGCCACTGGATTCTGCGGGTGACTCTGCCAAACACAGCAGAGGGGCAATGGTACACCATGACCAGCTCCAAAAACAGTCAGAGACACACTAGCAGAGAGGAAGCCTCCCAAAACACAAACAGGCAGAGGAGTCATCCCTCCGTCCAATATTCCGCCTGACGGCATCTCGCTTCAGTCATCTTTCCTCTTTTCATTGGCTCCCAGTGATATTATGACCTAGTTTTTTTTTTTTTTTAACACAATGGGTCACAAACACAGAGCTGCATAAACAAGCAGCTTGGATTTAGCCCTCCTTCTCACCAGAGCCACGTGACGCGCCACAGTGTGACTGCAGCGCCGGTCAGATCTCTATCAGACCCCCAACAGGACTGGGCATGTGCGTGCTCAAACCCCCTCCGCCCAGAAACCAAGACGTCAACTTGTGGGGCAGCTCCAAAAACACAATTTGTCACTTCAGTGCACTTCCATGTTGGGCAGCAGCTCTACCCTGCAATATGGTTATCTCCCAAAAATGTAACCTCGCGGAGCCAAAACACTGGAGGAGAGGACGCATTATAAACAACACGGCGTGGCTTTGCAATTTCACCTCAACTCTTTGGATGTCATTCCTCGCCTCCTGAGCCAGAGATCGATATTTCTGCTTAACATAAAAAACCTTGCTCCCACTTGCACAAAAAAAATACGCAGCAAGCTTCCATAAAAAAGCAAAATACATGGAAATCCGGTCGGGGGGGAAAGGGCCCGATGAAAATTCATTTCACAACATAACAAAGAATAAACTGGAATCAGATTGAATTTTTCTAATGAGGTAGCTCTTACAAAAGCCTCAATATTGAACAGCCCCCACCTCACCAGTTCTGCCCCGCTCACCTTTCCTCAAGATAGCTGGCATAAACACATTATAGTGGCTTGTCTGGAGACTTCTGTGCAGCATCAATAGCATTTATTAGTGAACTTATCGGTCTAAGCAGATCTCCGCTGTGCCGGGGAGAAGGCTGAATGGAGTGTGTGTGTGTGTTGGTGCAAACTAAGCTTGTGCATCAGAGGCAGGAGGGGTGACGAGACGAGAATGCCGACATCGGGAGAGCTGGAAGACAGCAGGCTGTGGATGTGGGTAACCAAGCTGTCCCCTGGCCCCTCCATCCTTCTTCTCATTCTCAGTGTGACACACGGGTAATGGACTCCTTTGTGGCAGGATGACATATCAGTACCTGCCTATTAACTCATGTCTCACCCTTTCTGCCTGACAGTGGTGGGAGGAAAACGGAAGGGAGGCAGGGAAGGAGATTCTGACAGAGAGAAAGAAAAATAGAAAGCAAGAAGGGAACAAAAGAAGGAAAAAAAGCAAGAAGGAAAGAAAGACACAACATACGCAGTGCTAAAGGGCAGATGGATAGAAAAATGGTGTTCCCCAAGAGTCAAGGGGGCCCGGATTAAATGGAAAAGACTGTGAGAGATTTGAGGACAATAGGAACATCTGTACTGGATAAGAAAAACAAAGTGCCCCGTGTCTGCTTGAAATGAAAATGCTATGAGAGGAAAAAAAATTGTGCTTATCTTGACCTGCACAAGGCTGCTGTGTGACGATGGAGAGACAGCACGCGAAAACAGGAGAGAAAATGAAGGAAAACAAGAAAACCAAATGGAATTTGTGTTCGGTTTGGAAATAATTTGGAGTCTCATCTTCTACATGGACACTTAAAGCAAAAGCAGCGTGTGTCGGACCATTTTCATACAGATGGCATTGTTGCGGACAGGCCTACAGGGCAGGAGGGAAGGAATAACAACCAAAATAAACATTGCCTTATTTAAAACATCATATGATATTGCTGAAATCTTGAATTCCCCCTCAGTGTCTGTGTTTTACTTATATTAGATTGCTAGCCACAACAGCAACAGAACTCAGTACATGCTGATCAAGTAGCAAAAGATTTACTGATTACCTCGTGTACTGATGACAAACTGAATCAGATACAGCATTTAAAGTTTAAAGGTAATGACCGCACAAATATTTTTTTTCTTTGCCAAATCATATTGTTTCCTTGTGGTTTGGTAGCAAATATTGGTACTGGTCTGTAGCCTGGCAGGTTTGTGAATCACAGGACAATCACATCAATAAATCAAGGCAAAGATGCACCTCTACTTTCTAATATACAATATGCTGACGATGACTTTCTATTATCATCTTCTGGTACTACTTCAGTGATAAACTTGTTGGCTAACATAAAGACCACGCCTAACCCATGACATAAAAAGGTAACAATTACTTCACTATTCCTTTTAATTCTCTCTGACATCTGTCTTTTGGTGACAGAAAAAGCAACAGGATTCCTGTCTTGTGTGTAATATTTGACACAAACTCTTCATTGCGAGGTGTTTTGCCAGCATCCTTACAAACCTTTTTTACTTTTTTAAACTTGGTTTTGCCATAAAGAATAATGTGGGACCAACCTGAGGTGCTCCTGTAGAGGGTGCCCTGCTGGGTGTGGCTGGGGCTGCGGTACAACGGGCCATGGAACGTCCGATCCTCGTAGATTGGACCGATGTGGCGGTCTGGGGACATGGCTGACCTTAAGTCCTGGCCCAGCTGGCTGTGTTGACTGGCATATGAGCTCCGTAATCCTGAAGGTGCAGGAGAGCGGTTAGCGGATGAGTGGCGAGCAGCAGAGTGGTCTGGTGATTACAGTCTCATAAGTGAAGTGTCAAAGGTTTGAGTCCTGTAAGAGCACAAATCTGTCAATCAGCTCCCATGTGTGTTGTCAAAGTGTCACTGAGCAAGACACCAAAAGACTTTCGGCTTATTTATCGTAATTCCTGCCGGATGACAGTATCAGTTCAATGTCTGAAACATATCAGAAAGAGATGAAAAGGAACAAAAATATATATTGCTTTATAGGACATCTTCTTTTAAAACAGCATTCTTGTATTAGACTTTAAACATCCTTTTCCCCCTCTCTTTCCTTCTTCTTGGTGGCCATCAGTTTCAGTATTTTCAGTTTTAAGAGGCCTGATACTTGCTTGAGTACAGTAATCAATTGTATTAAACAACATGTCTCCTTTAATTGTTGTCAAAGTTAATGTCATTGTTGCATGGTATGCAGTTCACTGTTTTGCACAGTCTGCTCTGCATTACCATAAAACAATAATGCAACCCTGACGAAAAATAAAAGCTGGCGAGATGTTCACTGTGACCTCAAGCAAATTTCAGGTTTGTCAGTTCGTTTTCATACCAGATGGAAGCCAGTATGCAGCAACAGAGGTAGACATCCTCAAAATCAAAGTAACTATGACATGCACAGGCATGATGGTGATGTATGCATAACACATAAAAATGTATAAAATAACTATTCGTAATTAAAAAAAACATCTTGCACTCTGTGTCTGTGTGTAACTGTTAATTCACATTACATGTTGGTATTCTCATGTTCTGTTGGACTTACGAAAAACATGAAGACCAAGATGCAGTAAGTGGCCATTTGGTACTTAGTATTTCTAACAAAATAGCCATCCAGAGCCATACCACTGTGAATCTGATTAAACAGTCTCATATACTCAAAAAAATACAACTAAAAAATAATTAAACTGGCACTGTAGACCTGTGGTCTTTGCAGAGGAAGAGTAGGTGGAAATGGATAATATAATAAATACTAGTCTGTGGGTAAGAGTGCGCCAACGGTGCTGGACCAAAAGGAACGTGAGCCAATCAGAGCGTGGCCAGAACAGATGTTGGGAAGTGTGCGACGCAGAAAAACTAGCAACTGTAATCAGCAGCAAGTTAACCTGGCAGGGGTGAGAAAAGAGACACACCGGTGAACGCTCCAATTAAAAATCCTTCCCTGAGAAGTCACAATAACAACATGCTGCAGGGGCAGCGTGAAGCAGCAGGTCCTGTCTGACTCAGATTCAGTCCAGATGTGAAACAGTAACAGCAGAATGAGGCCAAAACAATATCTGTTGCCGAGCCCTTCCTTATAAAGAAGATTAATGGCTATGAGCCTCAAGTTGTTCAGATTTGCTGTTCACATTTAGTTCTGGTGTCTGGTAAGAAAGAAATGTGAGAGTGGCAAAACTAGAAATTCAGATATGTTAGTCTTGTAATTATTTCCACTTATTATTTCATAGCCTATGTGACACTATGACAAAAAATATATATTTTGTGACCATGTTATCATTGCTGCACATGCAGAGCAATGCAGAAACTGTGACCCAATAGTGGCTGTATGCTCCTAAAAGCGTATATAACTGTTTGAGGCCAGGAAGGTGGGTGAGGCTCCTTGCTGCTGCAGCATTGGGCACTACTGCTGGATCAGGACGCTTTCACAGTCAGGTGGCATTGCCTCCTGCGTCCTACGCCCTCCCGGTGAGGCCCATTTCCATTAAAAGAGAATATCAACAGGAGGGTTAGCAGGGTTAACAGGGAAAAATCCACAATAAAACAAACTAACAAGAAGAAAAAAAAAAGATGTTTGTGTGGAAACCCCACATCAGTGAAGCTCACTAAACTGTGAAGCCCAGTGGACCAGTATACAGTTGGCAACTAACTGCTCATTGCACATTTCACGAGCCTCCAAATGTCACTTGGGTCCTCTCCAACTGCATGAGCTTAGGCACAGGCTGCTGCTAAACACCAACTCTGCCATGCAGAACCAGCTAAATGAGGGATTCTTGTCACAGTTTGAGACAGAGGAAATTAATAAATAAGCATGTTTGCCTCCTCTGGGAGCAGAGGGCCTCCGGGGGAAATACGAGTGAAGATTTCAGATGTAGATAGTGACTGAGACGGAGACTGACCTCTGAAGCACTCAGTCTTCAGCAGTCGAGAAGCAGAGCCTCTTCAGGCAGCTGGTCAAAAGACCCTACTAACCCCGAGCTGCTTAACAAATGCATGAGGGAATGGTTGTAGCCAAGATTATATACTCTCTATGACTAGCTGATAGACAGGGCTAGCTCACAGTTTTCAATATTAATGCCCTGAGGAAAAAACACAACATAGAGTCTATCGGCGCTGCAGGTTTTGCAAAGCCAACAGGTGTGAGAGGAACCCCAATTAGCCCCGACTGATCTGGCCTGACATGGTTATAGTAAATAAACAGAGACACACACAAACACACCAAACAAACCAGTCTGAAACAGCAGGTGTCCTGATCAGGTTTCAAAGTATTCCATTCAAAGTTCTTTATTCTAATGATGAATTATCTGTGATAATATTTCAGTGCAAGTGTGAGCTGTTTGATAGTAAACAGCTCTGATAACTGTCAGATGTTATGATAAACTTCAGATGCCTGTTTAGCCATCAGATATCCTTGGATGGAGCTCAAATGTTAAAACCTTTTTCAGAATAGTTTTAGTTGTCAGCTGAATAGTTTTCATTGGGGTGTTATCTACTGATGGGTTTTGTTTGTTTTCTTTACAAAAAAAATCGACCATATCAAAAATCTTGCTCATTTTGCCAGTGCAACAGGTTGGCTTCCCACCTCCTCTTCCCGAACACACTGCTTCGGTGGGCAGCAGTGCATTGTTTAATTCCCAGGCTGAACAGCAGTCCCACACCGCTGCCGCAACCAGGATGTTTCTACGCTGTTTAAGAATTGCAGTACTTACACTTTATTATCTCTAATTAGCCGTTCAAAATACACTGTATTCCAATGCGGTTTTCATAAAAGAAACAAGCCACTTAATGCGACGCTTTCAGTGCAGCTTAGAGGGTTTTTAGGCACTCGGGGGTAAACGTCTCTTAGACTGTGACGTGCTCCCTCGTGGTGTTTTGCTAAATCAGCCACTGTAGCTGCAACATATACTGCGGGTTCACTATATCAGAGTTATGGCTGGATTATATTGAATACCTGCATACCTTTGAGAAGCACGGGTTTAAACTTAAATGTGAAATGTGTATAGACAATTACTCCAAGCACTACTTTTTCTACTAATGTCGGGTAGGGAGCAAAACAGAGTAATGCTGCTGCTGCTGTAGTGGCACACTCAAAAGCCCAGGAAGCCTTTCACTCGGTGGCAGTGCACACAATAGCCACCAGCAGCAGCTTGGCAGGAAATCAGTTCAGCTTCTCTTGTTCAAAGGTTTAAAGGGGGCGAGGATACGCAGGGAGAGGAGGTAGTGGGAAGGCACAAGGAAAGGCGGCGAAGAAAGCAGGAGAGGACACAAGAGGGAGAGAGAAAAGGATGAGAACGAAAACAGGGTTAATGAGGCCGTAGAGGACCCACCAGAGGCTTCTCATCTCACGTAAAGCCCGGACACGTGAAGGAGGCGGCTGCGACGGAGGGAGAGGGGCAGAATCTGCCGGGCACAGGAGCCTTGGTGCATATCTCTCCCCCTCAGCAAGCCTGACTTCCTGAAAGTGGCAACATTCAAACAACCTTAGAGGAGGACTAATCCGTCCGCCTGCTTTATTCCGCTCCCCTGACAGAAGGGCTGCAGTCACTTTTAAAAGCATCTGCAAATTGTCAGGGAGAAATAACATACTGCTGTCTATTGAGGATGAATGGCCCACATTCCTGGTGTGTTATAGTCATTTAATTCATCGCGCCCCCCCCCCCAACACACACACACACACACACACAACACCCCTCACCACCCCCAAGCCCTCTCACCGTGGCTTTAACAGATTACACTTGGCAGAGGCTAGATGAAGGGCGGTGGTGGCTTGGCGCGTGCTCGCTCTGGGGAAACAAACACTTAAATGGATGCAGCTGACTGCATTCCTCAACAAAAATAATTTTCAAAAAAAGAAAAGAAAAAAAACTCGCAAAACAAAACAGGAGAGCCGGCTTCATCCGATCGCCAGAAAATCATTCAACCTCAAAGTGAGCATGGCTATAAAAAATAAGAGTGGTCCTTGGTTAAAACGACAGTGGGGGTCAGGGTGGGAACGCAGACATGCAGATATGCCGTCCTTCCCCACGCTCTCTCTTTGTCCCGCTCTGCTCTCAAATGGACACTGGGTGTAAATGAGCACATTATTGGGGATAATTTGTCTTCGTTTCCCCATTTTTCAGCAGAGGAAGGAAAGGTATGACTTCCTGCCAATGACAGCGCAAGGAGGGTGAGCCAGGCGGGAGGGAAGGGAGGGCGCAAGGCAGAAGAAGACACAAAGAGAAAATACAAGTAAAGGGACAGAAGTCAGTCGAATAGAAAGCAGAGGGAACTACATAATGTGTGACAAAGCAAAGGGGAGCCGAGGACAGAGAGGCAAAACAGGCTTCTGATGCATTCTGACAGAAAACCTCCAATGGCAACAACATCAAGGTGAGGCTGTCGGACGGCGTTTGCCAAACGCATACAACTGAGCCTGATCATGTGATCATCCCATTTCCTTCTACTATGGCTCATCAAACACTTGTGACAAATTACTATGTTAGAGGTAAGGCTGCAGTGAAGTGTACGTGAGAGAGAAGGAGGTGTGTGTGTGGGGGGGTGAGGGATGAGAAAGACAGGACAAGAAGAGGGATATGGGAGGGAGGCTCGACCACAGAAAGAGGAGAGCTAGGCTGGCGTCTCACTCTGCTCGGAGGACAGAGACAGAAAAACCCATTTGTGTCTGCTGGAGACGCCATCACTCATAGCAGAGCGGCATAACTGCCTACTTACAGGGACCTGCGAACGCACCTGAAAATGAACGTCTGAGAAAAGGGGGCGACTCGTCCCCACAAGAGGAATGAGGAATTCTAGCAGAGAGCAAGACAGACAGAGAGAGGTCACAGAACCTCCACCATTTAAAAGATGGTTTGAGTTTCTATAGTTTGATAAAGAGCAGACTGATTTCTCTTACAGGCGACCTGAGCCAACTGGGATGGGAAACACAACAAACCTCTTCCTCTGTCTGAAAAAAAAACCCCTAGTGCTAGTCCGTAACATAAAGAAAAAGTCCTCTTATTTTGAAAATCAGATCAAGTATGTGTTACCACTCAACTGCAACATTGTCAGATACTCT
>JBAJHX010000043.1:9629121-9673225 GCA_037176925.1 Amniataba percoides | reverse complement strand
TAAAGAAAAAGTCCTCTTATTTTGAAAATCAGATCAAGTATGTGTTACCACTCAACTGCAACATTGTCAGATACTCTGCTCCGATTGGTTGTTTTGACCCAGGCGTGGTATATTCTTGTCAAATGACCTTAGATCTGCCTTATTCGTTATTTGTCTCATACTACTGTCAGGACAAAGTGACCTGCACCTACTTAAAAGCTCGTAACACCACAATAAACACGAGTACAATCAATGGTAAAAGTGGAGATGACTATTTGACCGAGAACACATAAAAGACACGTGCACATGCAGCACCTACATGCAACCACAATACACTGAGGATGATGGGAGACCGATGTCGCACAACAACCAAAAATGTTCACCTTGAACGTCATCATCAACCAGGGCATCTGAAGGTATCCCCGGGCAGCAGGAAGTCAAGCAGAAAACAGTCCATTAACCTTGTAATGATAACACAGTGATTTGCTGAATAACGGCTTCTCTTAACTTTTGGAGGATGATAAAAATGTTCTTGGATCTTATAGTTGGACCCAGTTATAAATGACAACTTTTATGTCTTTCTCCTGCTCTCACGTGCTGCTGGAACGTGAACAAAGGTGTGTTTATGCTATGGAAAAACAGTGGTTTATCACTTGTCAAGGGTACTTTAAGCTCCCTTAAAAGGGGAGGGTGAAAGAGAGAATCAGTCACCGCACGTTCCTGATTTTGGACAAGATACATGTTTGGCAAAACATTAGCCAACACTTGTTTTTGCCTCCTTCTCCTGAAAGGATGATGCAGAAGCTTGTTTGGGCAAGCCGTCTCTCCAGTTAATACCTCGCTGAGCTTTTCAACGATTCTGAGTAAAATGCAGAAACAAACAGCCATCCACATTTTTTCCTTGATGAGTGACCACGATACAGCTTCGATATAAACACTTATGAAAATAAAGGTGAAAGGAACTCCGTTATGCGGGAAAATGACTCAACACTTTCAGGCCAGAGAGGGTTACTCTTAAAGCTAACAAAGTTTCCGAGGTGATACATAAATATTAAATTGAGTATCAGTTTGACTATCAGGGTATGTGAACTTCATGTTTGTTTGTGATGTGCACAGACACATGAGAAACGTCTTCACTGTTTTCCAAAGTTTAAGAATATAGACTCAAAAGCTTCCAAACTACTTTGCTGCCTAAGGAGTACACTGGCTCTGCCGCATTTGGTTTGCTGTTGTATTTTTAGCAGCTACACTAACTATGAGCAGCAGTCTATTATGCTATTATACAAAGTTAATATTTGTCCTCTTGCAGGGAATATGTTTTGGCGCCACTCCAGGACAACCACTGACCTCACAGTCATTGTCTTTTTTTTTCAGATTCAGTATGCTGAGCGGTGCAAACAACAAGCAAACAAGAAATCTATCACTGTCCAAATATTTACAGCCGCCACCACAAATCCGGTCCTCAAGAAGTTCAGAGGAATTTATGAAAAGCAATTATGTGACAGAATTGAATGAGTCAAATTTTACAGCCTGGGAAACACAAATCACCCACTTTAAAAAGGTGTTTATTACATTTCATTATAACAGCGTTTCCTCTTTTTAATCAGACTTTTCTTAAGGTAATATACACTTTAACTAATGATAATGTCTTATATTAATGGCTTGGCTTATGAATTCCATTACTGACTGTTTAAACCCTTTATCTCAGTGAATGCACTTCTATTAATGATGATGTATTAGATTAGATTAGATGCGGCTGTATTAGATCACAATGTAGTGTCACATGTTAACTTGTACAGTAATAGAGCTTGTTTGCATGCATGCACATGAACATACAAAGACACACAGTGATCAACAAAGCTGTGCGCCATTGAAAAAGAAGGGACAGTGAGGCCAGACAAAAAGAAAAACACTGTGTACCCTTTCACTCTCTGATTTGATGGAGGCTATGTTACTGTTGCTATTGCCCTTAGACTTGTTATATAAAACACAGACACAAAACCATAAAGACAGTTGAAAACAGTTATTATCTACTGATCTGAGAATGTGCGTTTGAGCACTGCTGAGCTGATGACCCCTTAAATGGCAGTGTATATTGTGTGTGTGTGTGTGTGCATTAGAGCACCTGTGAGGCTGTCAGGTCGCGTCATCCTCTCGTAAATGTCATAACTCTGGGGTCCATAGGGGTCGGTGTTGTGGAGCACGGAGCGGGGCAGAGTGGAGCTGTAGTGCTGGGGCACGGCGGTCATACTAGCCCTGACTGGAGACGATGAGTGAGTGGGCTGCTTAGTCAGTGGAGGGTTGACGTTGTCCACCATTGTCAGAGGCGAGCCCATGCGGCCTGACGACGACCCCGCAGAGGCCTGGTAGGGCGAGGTTGTGCGGCTGGCGCTGCCCGACCGTGAGTTCGTGGAGCCCATGCGCCGCAGCGCAGCAGGGGAGTTTTTCTGCGTGGAGTAGGGTGAGCCACCGGCGGTGGTGCTGGCTCGCTGGGTCGAGGGTAAGGTCGTGGAGAAGATGCTGGAGAGGGGCTTGGGTTCAGTTACAATGGGGGAGCCGTAGGCACTGCCAACTGAGGTACGCAGGGAGCCGCGGGAGGGTGATACACTGCTGGCGTAGGCTGGCGAGTGAGAGCGAGAAGGCACTGAGCTGACCCTCCGCATAGCACGGCCAGGCACTGCTGACGTGACTGCTGGAACCTGCAAGTCAGAGGGAAAACAATATTTGTTTCTTCAGTCCCTAAGGAGCAAGAAAATCATTACCAATCATGTTTTTCTCTCTGCTATAAACTGACTTGTGCCATGATAATGACATGCTAAATAATACAGCATTGCATAATCCAATTCATTACAGGGCCATATTTATTTTCTTTCTTCCTCCCCCCCGTCTGCTGTGTGTGACAGTGACATTTGGTTTCTCAGTGGTCTGTGTGTATAGCGCTGTATGAAGCATGATTATGTTGCGGTGCTCAGCGTATGGACCGTCTGTGCCTTCAAGCATTACATCGCTACCTTCATGGAAAAACATGTAACAGCAATTGCGTTATTTCACTTTTGTGTTCTCGTGAATGAAAGGCTTATATCCAGCTATTTAATTAAATTTCATGAGCCCTTGAACACTGCGAACAATGACTGTTTAATTAAAAACATATCCTGTGTACATAAACTACTGTCGTTCCGAAGATAAGCCCTAACTCGCAGATACATTTTGTGCTTGGCAAAAGCAATATGTTGTGCGTGCAGTCGTTGGCAGTACCTGGGCTGAAGCCTGGCCCTCGGCCCTGGCACCCTTCACCAGGGTACCGGTGCCGGTGCCAGGGAAGGAGTGCTGCATCCTCAGCTCGGCCTTGCCCAGGTTCTGGCTGCTGAGGTAGCCGCTGCTGGCATCCTGGTAGCCACTGTCCGAGTACGAGTTCATCTGAGTTGAGCTACGTGAATTCCCCCCGGACCCTGAGAGAGAGAGAGACAGAGATAGAGAGAGAGAGAGGGAGAGAAAGACACATGAAATGCAGGGAGAGAGCAGAGGGAAGGGTTAGAGGAAGAAGAGACAGACACATCATAAATGGTTTCATAATAGACATGACCTTTACCTAGACAGCATTACTAATGACAAACGGCACAGCAGGGGGAGAACTGTTCTACCACCCTATAATTCAGTGTGCCGTGCCACATCATTCGGCCTTTAATAAGCTGAGATGAGGGATCAGTTGTTATCAGTGACACTCAAAGTATCAACTCAGTCAGTCAGTCAGTAGGAAACACAGACAAAAGTTGCAAGATGAAACAAGCTTTCTGTATCACCAAAAGTTACAAAGAGAAATAAATTATAGTTGAAAGATTTGCCATTAAAGAAGGAAAAACAGACGTGTTAGGAAAAAAAGCAGGCTGCAGAAGATGGAGAGAGGGCAATAACAGACCCTCACTTTCATGGAGGGAGGACTGCTCCGGGGAGTACAGAGACACCTGCTCTGACTCGGTCCTGATGCGGTAGCTGGGCGACTGGGAGCTGTCAGTCACCCGAGACTTGGCGTCCCCTGAGGCGGAGGCATCTGGGAAGACACAGCAGAGCGGGGGAGTCAGACGCAGAGGAAGAGCTTTGAGTTTGAAACAATTACGGTTTTGGCTCCGGACGGAGAGATTACAACAGTCATTAAAGCTGTCAATTTTTTTTGGAGTTGAGGGGAAACAATAACAGGCAATAATTTCTGCAACATTAGTTTCACGGTTGTGTACAGTTGCAGTCATTACATTTTACTGCCATGCTAATTTGGGAAGGCAAGAATGGGTGGCACGTACGTCATTTCAAACGCGTATACCGCCGCGCTCCGAATAGTTTCACCGCTCTAACGTTTCCCCACATTCTCTCCTCTCCTCGGGCATGACAACAAACCAGTGTGGCAGACAGGGACCGGAATTAGCCCTCTAATGTCCCTGTGCACAATGTCTCCCCCATTATCACAATCTTGTTAAGCGTGACCAGTGTCAGTGGGTTACTCTGCAATCGCTAGAACAATGGGCGGCAAGTGGAGGGGAACAGAGAGGCAAACACTGGCAGCCGGGGTCTGTCAAATCCTGCCTGGTTAGCCGGCGAGAGAATGAGGGTTCAATGCGGTGAGGAAGCCGCCTTGTTGCCCAACCTGACCTGTTGAATAAATCTGTTGACGCGTGAGCACGGTGTATTTGAACAACCTGGCGTCTTGCACTCCTCCATCTCTGAAGATCTGTGGGTGTTTGCCCATTTGACAGAGCGAACTTCTGGGATGGCCCGTTCTACCTGTATCACAACTGTGTCACTTTCAGCAGAGCTGCTATTTCTAATTTGAGCTATAACCCTTTTGAAATGAAAAGATATCATGAAAAAATAAAGGCTGCTAGTAGTCTTGGGTTTTTTTTTGTTTTGTTTTTTTTGCTCACCCATTCACTACCTCTTGTGTATGTTTCTTCTCTTTCCTTATCTTTCTCTGTATCTTAAAATATCCATTCCTAATGGCAGAGTCTGGGAAATCTTTTTAGATGGGCATCTGATTTGCCTGGGTGGGGCCTTTTAGCTTTCATTAATCATTAAAACAATATTATCATTACAGTAAATATCACGTTTCCATTTCATGTTATATACATATTGTTTGGCTGATTTCAAGGATGTGTGGTTTGTGATTGCAATGCAACTTTTATTACTTGGCAATTTAGCCAGTAAATAGATCTTTTCCTCAGCGAAACAATATGAAATTGTGATTGGCTGGACACCACATCCTGGAGGGCATCGCTTGCCCCCCCACCAACATACAAAGGGAAATTTTATATTTTGATATCTGTGAAACTTTATGTGGGTGATACAAGGGGCTTGTTAAATTATTTACAGTAAAACAAGGAGACTGTTCTGTAAGTAAAAACAAAAAAAAGCCTTTATTTGTCCTATAATGACTGAACAAGTCTTTTGTCTCCTCTCATTCTGGCAGTGACTCCGTGTCTGGCACACAGTGTGTCGTTTCAGACCACAGGGTTTTTATACTGAGCCTTGACCCTGTTTGATAAATGAGATGCCAAGAAGCCAGAACAGAGGAGGAACAGGAAGAGAGGGAGAAGGCAAGAAAGAGAGGGAGGAGAGAGAGAGAGACAGCAACCTTATTTCTTTACACACTGAAGATGAAACATTACTGGCTTCAAATATCCGAGTATGGCAGGGATTTTGGCGTCCGCAATTAGGTCTCGTCTATGTAATAATTTAACGCTGTCAAGGTTGCTGTTTTTTAACATGACCACTCTGGGTTGAGTACTCAAACAAAGAAGGGGAGAGCTGTCTGTTTTCAGGCAGGTTTCCTCGATGATGAATTTTCAAAGTTATTTTTTAGGCTGGATGCTTATCTGCTTTCCTCAACTTCGACAAACACAGTCGTCTAAGCACCCTCTGGTCCCGTAATACGTTTTCTTGTCTATTAATAATCTATGAGATAAAACTATAGAGTGCTGCTGTCCGGTTTACACAACCCAGCAGCACCCACACAGACAATCAGCTCATCTGTATCGCACAAGAATCTAATTTCCTTTTCCCTCACATGCCATTTGTATACGTCCAGGATTTAAAGACTTGCAGAAACCAGACGTGATGTCACATCATGTCTGAACGACGGCTAAGCAGGTCAGGTTACGTTATAATAAATATGGATTCTGGAGCTAATTTTGAGACTGGTGGCGTTAAATACATATTCATAAACATATAAAAAGGACCGCAGACTTATAGTTTGAGCCTGTGAGGCATCCAAGGAGGGTCTGGGAAGAGGAAACAGTGAGGAGAAATAATTGGCATCTGCGAGAAATTGAGATGTGGTGTGAGGAGAACTAGAGGAGAGCTGGACAGGTGTCTCAGCGAGTGACCGATGATGGATATTGAAACCTAAGACCACAATGTTTTACAGCATGGTAAAGTGGCTATTACACGAAAGGCAGTATCAAATCTTATACTAATCTTATACATTGCAAAAGATGCATTATAAGAAGGTAGCTACTAGTGAATATGCAGATTGTGACAGTGGTTTTTACAAAAAAAAAATGGCATGGGGTCATGATGCCGACATGTTTGACTGTTGTGTCTGAAAAAGAGACAGAAACAGAGAAAGCTTTCATTCTGAGGCGTTTGTCTCCTTCTCTCCGTGGACATGAGGTGTGACTGCACTGACATTTCCCGGGGCTAAAAGGCTCGTTTCCACAGTAACACTTCTATCCCAAACTCTCTGACGGTGGAGACATACGGCGGCTCACGAGGCCAATAAGCCTCCCAGACAAATGACAAATGACAAACTTTAATTCAGTTAGGATTGGAAAAAGTACATTACCACAAGTGACTATCATCGATCATCTACAGTACAATGAGAAATCAATAGAGAGCAAAACAATGATTGTTATTAGAGCTCTGTTCAACACTGAGGAAGTGCATCCAGCAAGGAAATTGGGAGTGGGCAGCATGTAAGAAAAAAAAAAACATGTAGCATTAATATTCTTAGTGCATATGTACAACTATAACCCCCCATGGGCTCTTCTGACAGGATCGACAATAAAAGATTAATGGCCATAGCATAAATTCGCTAAGTTCCACTTTGCAATTAATAAGCCATGAAATACATTAGTAAATTCAATTCATTATCTGTTCTCTGCTGAAAACCCTTAAAGGATGTGAACCAAACAAACAAGAGACCAAAAGGGGTCTGAGAGAAATCCTTCCGCTCCCCATTACTGGTGGCTGTTTGAGTGGGCACAAACAGCATAGATAAATATTAAAACAGGCATAAGCCTCGGGCTGTCCATTACTGTACGCTTGGTCGAAAAGGCTCATGTAAGCAGCCATTACTGACGAGATGTAAAACATGCCAGAGTCACACAAACACACACGCAAGCATTTCTTCCAATATCAAATAATAATTCAGAAGCACTTAGCAGAACAGTTAAGGCTTATTTGTGTTACATATGTCCCTACTTTACCACAGACACTGGACAAAACGGTTTAATCCATTCATTTTGAGTGTACCTCAAGGTAAACCAAGAAAATATAGGCAGATGAGTATGAGTATGGGTACAAAAAGGTGTCATATAAATGCTTTATCTTGTGTTTGAAGCTAGTTTACATTCACTAGATACAGAATCATGGGCTGCTTCAAACCTGCAGGGAGAAAACCTGAATAAGTCCGCATATTTTAGTGCTGAATGATACCAACAGCAACAAGTGTTCCAGGGAAAGTAGGCGTTATCTTAGAGTAAAACTCCAGGGGGGTGAGCGGCAACTTGTTGTTCCACATTCACTGGTACAGGGTGAGGTGTGTGTGCATGTGTGAGTGTGTGTGTGAATGGGGGGGGTAAGCTTTGTCCCAGTGCTCCTACCAATGAGTGCATGCAGAGGACAGCAGAAGGGATCTGAACGCGTGAGCAGACGGTAAAAAATGTAAAATAAAACAGAGCTTTTGTCAAGAAGAGATCATTTGAGCTTTTGATTTGACATACCTGCAGTTCTCCAAGGCAGGGACTTCTCAGATGAGCTGTGTGAGAAGAAGGGTGGGGGGTGGGGGGTGGGGGGAGAGAAAAAAACAATGCAAAAGTGAATATGTGCATCACAAAGCAGAGACACACCGCAGTGAAAAACATGAGTGAAATCATCTGGAAGAGACGCCGCGGGGGCCTCACAAACTCTTTCCCCGGGCCTTTCACAGCAGGGTCACAGATGGTAATCACTGTGTTTGAGATAAAACAGCTAGAGGTTCAGAGTAAAACGCCTGAGTGCAGGTTTAGTGTTTACAACTCAGATGTAAAGTCCGTTCCTGTCATCTGTGTTCGTCAAGACCTAAAGGTGCCTTTGGTGACAGCTAGTGTTTTGTTTGAAAAGCCATCAGCACTGACATTAAAAAAAAAAAAAAAAAAAAAGGCGTAACCGTGAGACTATAAACTGATTTTCACCTGCAGCTTTAACAAGCATGCTAAGCCAAAAAAAAGTACAAAAGTCCAGGGGAGGGAACGCAATCCTGAGTATCATGGGAGCTGAAACTGAATGCAGACAAGTGAGGCGAGCTCCTGTGCTAAATCAGAAGTGATCATACAGTACATTGGCACATGCTCGGTGTACAAGCGCACAGCGTCCTGACATCCTGACACGCACGCCACTGTTCATTCCGCCACAGAGAGGATCTGAGGGAGAGATACTCGGTCTCCGGAGAATAATGTGAGGGGCTATTACTCAGCCGCAAGCTCCGAGGATACAGAGCAGCAAAAACAGAGAAGGTCCTGGTGACAGTTGTGTGGTGATTGATGATGAATCGTTCCGGATCAGCAGACAATGGCACATATCCACAGAAAAAAAGATCCCAGATTCATTTTCAGATTCTGCATATTGCCCCCCACTCTTTAATCACAAACGGAAAACGTCTGGGTCTTCAGGAGTGCCAGGAAACATAACGTGATATTTTTCTTTGAGGTTTTCCAAAGGGCTACCACCGTGTCACTGACGCCTCTTTTGTTTCACAGCCCGTTATGAGTCAACGTTGATTCTGGTCGGGAAATGTCAAATGTCTTTCGACAGCAGGAAATCTACTACAAATTAACAGCACTCTGGCGAACCCACATTGGAAGTCTCCAATCCCACCATACCAAATGGAGGAGCAGGTTGTGGGAGGAATTGCTTTTCCTGCCGTTTTTCCATGATAGAAAAAAGAAAGAAAAAAGCCTACGTGCTTCCGGCGCAACCCTTCAATGTGAACGCAGAAGCAGAAATCCAGCTTATGCCTTCAGTGAACCTTCACACAACATGAACCTCGCACAGATTTTTGCAATTAAGGTATGGATGTTTACAGGACAGAAGGTGGAAGCGTGATGAATGAAGGATGCTGTAGCATGTTTGCTGCTCTTCAGTTTGTTACCTGCTTGAAAGGTTTTCTCTCAGGCACTACTTTAAATGTCCTGACGGTAGTACATAAGACAGTTTCAGCCAATATCAAGCCATTTAAATATGTTACCTGCGTCTGCTTTAATGAGCTCAAACCATGTGTTTTTCACAATCAGACCCCTCTGGCTTCATCTGCTGCCCCTAAGGCCAAATCCATCGCGCCTGGGTCAAAACCACCAATCAGAAAAGAGGATGTGACTTCAACTGCAGCTCCTGCACGGCTGCAGGCAGCTCCCTCCACAGTAAACAGAAGATGACCAATAAAGACAAGCAAGCTAAAAAGAAAGAATTAGATTAAGTGACGCTGTGGGGGAGGGATTTCGAGGTAAGCTGGAAAGCGATGGAAAGACAGAGGAGGAAAAGACAGAGAAGTACTTGCTTACACTTACAAGCCAAGACAACTCTGTTCTAAATACTGTCACTTTAAATCCTACTTATAAATAAACTAAGTTATAATATGTTAAAAAATAAAAAAAGGAAAATAATAGTAATCCTGCCACAAATGCATTGCACTCAAATAATTACGTAGAGTCAAGGCCTTTGCAGGGAGGAAAACGCAGAGCAGACATGCAAGTATCTTAATAGCCAATTACAGCTTATGTATGTACCTATGAAAAGGCTTTCTGACCAAAAGCAAAGCCATCCACTTTCTCAGAGACATTTCTCCAAGGCTGCTTATTACGAGGCCGAGCAGGGAGACCTCGGAGCAGCGTTCCCACCCTCTTCCATTTTAATATCCACCATTTGCCGGCCATTACTATCAAGCACCTGATGTTGCAACTGCAGCTATTCCTCCATCTAAGGTGACACTCGATGAGCCTCAAGAAGCGTGGCTCTCCGAATTTTAATGAGCACGCAGGCAATTAAAAAGAGGAAGTTGGGCGAGCTGTGCTCCACTGAACCATGGCAGATGAAGTAGAAGAATGGCGACCATAATGATAATGCACCGCGTGCTGCATGCCGACCGGCTGGCTGGCTGGCTGGGTGGGTGGGTGAATGCAGTGTGAAGCGACTGTAAAGCTGGCGATGCTCACAGACAACAGGCCCAAACCCTGACAGGATACTTTATTTCTCATCTACCCCTTTGGCTGGCTGGAGGTTGCATCTTTTTAGGGAATTTTGCCAGAGGTCACCGCATGCTTGGAGAAAGAAAGGGGGCGGTCGCCTCCAGAGGTGTTGTGAAATGTAATGACTCCCATCAGAACCCTTAAATGTGCTGCCACTGCTGCTGTCGGCCTGCTGAGCCACTGAGCCGAGGGGGTGTGACCTTTAGTGGTTAAAGCTAATCTCCATTCACACGCAAATGTCCAGTGACGGCCATTTTATTTGTTATTCTCTGGCTCGAAAAACGGTGTGAAAGTGGTGTTATGCGTTTTCTTTACAGAGTCCCTGGCAGGTGGTGGATGACTACCGGTCCCCCGGTGAGAAAACGGCTGCGTTTACATGTTCTTTGAAAATGTTATTAGATCTCCTGGCAGTAACCCTGTTTTTGAAACATATGTGCATTAGAAGCTAAGCTCATTATCAGAACAGGATTATAAGACCTGGATAGCAAAAGGTAGATATGTGCTGCAGAGATCTGATTATTTATCTGTTATTCAACAGTTGTCTATGTTTCTAAAAGGGTTTTTGCAGCCATTTGCGTGACAGAGACCTATGACACAGATATTGCTGGTGTCTTTGTGGCACCAGTTAAAAAAGGTGAGGTGAAAAAAAAAAGTACATTACTATTTACAACTGTTTGGAGTTGGATCCAAAATAATTAAATCCAAAAATCTAAGTGAAAAAGACACACAGTATTGATTTATAGGTTATTTGGAGAATTTGAAGACAAGGACACAATGAAAAAAAAAAAAAAACTAAAGTGCTCCTCCACAGCAGTTTAACAACAGAAGTAACAAAAACAACACCCGTAGCCTCAGATGACTTCACAGGTAAACACTGTCCTTCTCACACTCCAGCGCCGTGAACTAAACCCAAGAATGAATTCAGCCTCTGTTTACATCTTAAGAATTGCCAAGGTCGGGCCAATAACAGGTTAAAAAAAACCTAATTCAAGCGAGACTCAGTCTTCACGCACAAAGAATTAGCGACACAGAGACACAGTGACGTCCTTTGTAGCTCCCCGCTGCACGAGTCACGCAAAAGATATGCAGAGGTGGACGGGGACCCGGAAAACCCCGGTCTGCTGAGCAGCAACAATATGGTGAGTGCTTAATGGTGCTTAAGTTTAGCTTTAGTATGTCACCGCAAGTAAACATGACTACGATTAAAAACGACATGATAAATTTCCAACCCTTAATCCAGATACTGATACTAACAACTCGTGTTTGCTTACTGTGTGAATGAAAGCTGCGCTGTTGTTACTGCTGCAGCCTCGAAGCTCTGAATAACAAGTTCCACTCAGACAACTCCCAGGCCAGTGCTATCTCTGAAGCAGGGAGTTTTTTTAGGCTAAACGTCTAAATGTAGACACTGATTCTTTTGGTTTTGGCACCTGGGATCCAAAAACAAATTGCCTTTAAAAGTTTTTCCTGTTGAAACTGGCCGTGTTTCAAATGTGACTCTACCACCATTCCCTATTTTAATGTTAATACTTAATAGAAGTAAGGCCTGATCTTAACCCTGCAGCAGACAATGCAAGCCAATCTGCTCGTACAGATAAGTAAAATTAAAACTACATCTTTAGGAAAGACACTAGGATCTTTTAATATTTTCCCTTTCATCAACTTTGGGCTGAGGTGAAACTTTCTGCAGACTCTGCAGACCTAAAAACCTGGTGAAAAAACATTTAATTCAAAATTAAGTTCTTAAATAGCTACTTTCACTAAGTGGTGGCTTCAAGATAATACGCAAAACAATGTGTAAACGAATGAATGAATGAATAAATATTCATTCAGAACATTAATTGATAAATCACTTTATTTCCAGGCCATGTTATTTGGTCAATGGGAGCTCTATATATGAGGAAGTTAATTATTTCTGCCATGTTGAGACATATAATGGGCCTCCGTGCTAATTTAGCCCATTACTAATCCATTCAGTTGTTGTTTCAGATTGCCAGTCCCACAGAGACTAGTTATCCAGCCCTATGAGAGTATGAACTTTACAGCATACAAAACTGACAGTTTTATAACAGATGCCATAAAAAGAGGAGAAAACATGTATTTTCCCCTTTTTTTCAATCAATACCATCATCACAACAATTGCATATTATGCTGACATAAGAGTTTCGATTCTAAACTAACACTGCTCTTACTCGCCAATTAAACCAACTCACAAAACAAAGAGGAGCAGATAAAAAAGAAAGAGAGATTTTCTCACTAAAATTATATGTTTAGTCTAAGATCAAATAATAAAGCACTGAGATAAGAAATAAAGCCTATCTATTAACACAGACATACATATAAAGATCCCTTTATATGTGAGAGATTAAATACAATATAGATCTACTTAAGGCAATATCAAGAGACCGGCATTGCCAAGCCTTTCAGATATTCGGTGATATAAAGCCATTGTTAAATTTCATAATAACCCCTTGGAATGACCTTGTAAAGGCATAATATGCTGTGAATTATGAAGGGTTATGACAGTGAGATGAACGCTGCACAAAACAGATTTGGCTGCCCATTTTTATCTAGCACTAGCACACACATACACACATACACACACAAAACCCTTTCATATTAGAGGCAGCCATTAGGTTGAGTAAAGAAAAACTGCATGGGCTGGTCATCCTGATTTAATCTTTTTTTATTTAATATCTCTAAAAGTGCCGCTCAGCGTGTTAAATGTTTGTCGATGAGCGAGGGAGTGACTACAGGACAACCACGGGAAAGCAAGTGTGTCACTTATGTGTCCAAATATGATCATCAGTGTGGTTGGATACACTAAAATTGTGGTCTAAAACAGTACTTCTTAAAGAGAAAATGGAAGTAAATAGTCTACCTGTGTATATTTTCAGAGACCTGTTGTCCAGACCTTTTTGACAGCACTTGAAGCTGCTCTATACATACGCCTCTCTAAGAAGGGAGAAAGGGGAAATGGACTCCTGAGTGCTGCAATCTGCTGGTAGTGGGTGGGTGTTTTTTTGTTTTTTATTTTTTTCCCAGGTATGTATGCTGGTTGGAGTGCAAGAATGCATCATGTAAGGGCACTAGGCTTGTTATCAGAAAGCAAGAGCAGATTCAGGAGAGCCATTACTGCCCCTGTTCAGACCAAGCATCATATCCAGATTTAACCCAATTGTATCATAGTCCATTCGAGGACAAGTGCAGCTCAAACCTGGCCTCAGATCAGATATCAGGTGACCATTTGTTACTGATATGCAAATAAAATGTCCATTTCTTTCTTCTAAAAAAAACATTCATATGGTGGATAAAGGCTGAGCTACGAACTTCCGCCTTACTTAATCACGTTTGCATTAAGTTTTGGTCAGTGAAGTACTTTTTAAAAATCAGCAGATAACTTATTAACACCGCAGGGAACAAACTGCACAACTTTTATCAACAACCTACACGTAATTATACTCTGATCAGTCATGGGTAAAATGGGTAAAATACCCACACAATACAGCGGGCACTGTGCCATCAAAGCTGCTGGCCTTATTTTGAGCGTACAAGCAAAAGCGACAAAGAACCATCATATTAATAGTGCCTGAAAAATCTCACCATTAAGCAGTCTCAGTCCACTGACCTCTATTGTAACTTTTGCCTCTTTAGGGAATTCAATTTTGAATCAGACCTGGAAAATGCTCCACATTTTACGTACTTAATAGGTACAACTGAAAGCAGCGATGGATCTTTTAATATAAAAACAAAAACAAACCAAAACAAAATGCGTAATATTTTAAACCATCATGATGTGACTTGGTGAAAGACTTTTGCCTACATCACTTTAATCATCATCATGCCAAACACAATACTTTCATTCTGTAGTATTTTATTATCATAATTCATTTTGAACTATCCTTGCATTATCGATTAATGTAAAACAGCATTCCTGAACACCACTGCATCCTCACAACTTTGACGAAAGACACTGAGGTAAACCATCAAGGCAATGCGATAATTCGGGACTGGTGTCACCTCTTCTGAAACAGCGGGTCTGTGAAGCCCACGGGGGACACTGTACGTGGTATTGAGCTGTACAAATGAACCCAACATGTCAGGGCTGCAGCAGACAGGACAGAATGTGTGGTCACTGAGGTGTGATGATCGGGGAGCCTCGCGTCTCTGCTGATGAAGTGGGAATGAGCTCGCGGAGCAAACTCAGAAGCTCCGCGCTCCTTCCACGCTGACGGCGGCGCTTCGCTGAGCAGAAAGCGTTCTGCTATCACGCGCGTTCGCAAACACATACACATGCTGTCACTGATAAACATAGGCTTTATGTTTTGCCTACAAAGTCAGTTGTGTACATTTTAATTGAGTCAATCAGCTCGGACAAAATCCTGCACATTTAAAACTGATGATGTAACCTCGTTACTTGTTTCTGAGCTGCTCCATCACTCTGCCATAAGCTTACACTATGGAATATGGACACTGCTGTGAAGGATGAAAAAGCCATGTGTTGGACTGTGGCTCTGTGTGTGTGTCAGTGTGAATCTTCTCATTACCTGCTGCTACCAGCGCCTGGCGACTCGGCCCCGAGTCTGCATCTTTCCAGCTGATTGGCCACAATCTGCCTCTCCACTTCCAGCTCCCTGGTTAGCCGCTCAAACTGGAGCTCCTGTAAATGAACACACACACACAAGGCAAGGCACTGAAGGTCAGTAATACATTCTCATCATAGCGAGCTTTACGTACTTTTATTGACAGATGTGACAAATGTGAAGTCAATATGAGGGAGACACGGTGACAGTTTGACAGCTTGCTCCAACAGTGCTGCGCTTCATTAAAGACATGTAGGTTAATGATGACACAAAATGGAAGCTTAAGGCACTGCAAACACGCTTGTTCGAAACAGAAATGTCGGTGACTTGAAAAATACAGACCATGTTCGAAAAACCATATTAACACACACACACAAGCACACAAATACACACATACACACACACACACACACACACACACACACACACACACACACACACACACACACAGGCTATATGGTACTGCCATTTTTCCAGCCCACACAGAGAGATAAGCACCACTTCAGTGGGTGATATTTAGCCTTGGTGGCACTGTTCCTATGGGAGTCGAGTAGAAATCAGCATTTGACTAATTATCCAGCCTGAGCGGGGCTATTACTTGCATAGCTCTCTAGCTCCAAGCGCTGCATCATGACACTCATAAGACACGCGCACAGTCTTTTTGTACACAGAAAAATGAGGCACACGCTCATTTGCATACCACAGAAATACCTTTTTACTCACCCACAATCCTACTATGGCAATGGGGAAAAAAGGGATATCTGCACTCTAGCACCAGCACTCTTTATCTTGCAAAAAGGCCTCACTCACCATAACTACGTACAGATGGCAAGATCCTCGCCTTGCTATCCTTGGTTGTCCCGTGTAATGTCCATTACCATGGTCAATTACATTCACAGCCAGCTGCATTCACACACATACACACAGAGACACACACACACACACACACATACACTTAAACTGACTCCCAGCTTCCTTTGTGACCTGTCTGAAGAAGTTTAGTCACTCTACGGCGCTGAGACCAGCCTACTTTTCACACCTACTCTCCAATGTTCCCTCAGGGAGCACTGAAATTTCCCTTTGCATTGACATGCTCCACTCACCCCTCCCCCCCCCAAACTACTGCTTTATACCCTCCACTGCTCTCCTCTTCTGCACCTCAGTTGTATATAAGTGAAGCTTGACTGCAGTGAGAGAGGAGCATGCAGGAAGGAAATCTGCTAAGTCCTGTTTCCATAACATAATGACATGTGGCTGGGATACCCATGCAGCACCACGAGCAACCCAGATGACGTCTTCTGCTGCACATATGCAAATAAGAAAAGATTCTCCTGATCCTAAAGAAAATGCGCTCAAGATGCTTGATAAACATGGTAAAAAATAATATATGTACATACTATAACTATATAAAAGCAGTGGTGAACAACAGCTTCTCGCGTTTACCACCATAATGTGGTGGTGGTGCTGTAAAGTAAAGTGATCATTCACAGTGGCTGTATCTGCAGGTAACTTTCTCCTTTTGCAATATTCAGGCCCAGTGTGCAGACAAAACAGCGCAGAATATGTCCGCATCGTGCTGAGTAAGCCCGTTTTTATCAAACAGTAGTGCAGCTAACAGAGCACTGCTAATCTTCATGATAAATAAAATGCGTTTCCCTGAGGCTGTTTCTCGCTAAAAGCTTTGCAGGGGTCCCCAGTGGAAAGCTTTAAATGTAAAGCCGCAGCGGGACAAGTTGAGTTTGCATTAGCGGCGACTTAACATAGTGAATGCAGCTCCACTGCTGCTGTGGTGAGGCTGATTGGCCTCTTAAAAAGTATAAAACGGGAACATAGAAATCAAATGTATCCCCAAATCTAAGAAATTAAGTTCTACGTTGTCAGGACAATACAGTAGAAGACCATTAGTTAGTACTGGTGCTCGCTGATGTGGCCAAAAAATATGCCATGTCTTTAATACATGCGTATATATTTGTAAATTTGTATTGATAAAACCAAAAGGTTGCACGAATGAAGTAATTAGAACAACTTTTTCCATGAATCTTTCTATGTTTGATCAAATACTCAATTACTTTTGACATCTGATGTTTGGTTAAATACAAATGTATTCCTCTGGCTTAATTGGCCTTTGAACTTGTCATTGGAGAAAAGAAAGCAGTGTAATTTCCCCCCATACTCATACCCAAAAAACACTGAGCAGATTAAATTTTCTCTTTCAGATCATTATCTCAATCATTTTATCGCCCAGGCCAGGCCAGCGTTACGAGGCGGGCTGCCTGGGAAATAGCAGAGATCATCCAAGTGTCTGCTTATTCTTGATACAAAAACGTATCCACAAGCTAACAGGGTGCAGATATGGCCGTGAGAGCAGGACGGAGATTGAGTGGCCGCAACACTGATGTACTTAGAAGACGGAATGAGCCATCAATCCTCTGTGTGACACACAACCCCCGACTGAGAGATTTAGTCACATGAAAATTAGCAATTTCAGCCATCCATTCCAACCAATCATCCCTGTTTCCATTCTTCCTTTTTCTTGCGACAGATATGATTCAATAATCAAAATGTTGAAATGTATTTCTACACTATATATGTGCTGAATGTCAAGGGGAAAAGGGACACATTCAGTTCACAGTTGGTCTGCGTTTGACACCCTTATAAAACATCATTTCCTAGCCATTCATCTTGAGATCTGAACTCTTGGTCCTGCACTTGTTCAACAGAATCCTCCATAGAAATGAACACAGAGCCTGAAAGTCACCAACGATATAGACAGTTCACTCTTTAAACACCGGGAACTCTGCTAAGTGCTGCACAGTGTGGCAGTGGTAAAAGGGCTGTTTCTCACAAGAGACAGTCAAAAGATTATGACACTGTTTCTGCAGACACACACACGAAGACGCCTGCATCTTGTACGTATTTATGGGGCAGTGCAATAAAATGACTTCACAAAGGAAACAAGCCAAATAGTCAGGGATGGAGCCTCAATGCATAAGAGAGAGAGAGAGGGAGAGAGAGAGAGAGGAGACACTGAATAATAGTGACAAAGAGAGTGAGCTATGCATGCACGCAGATAGGAGGGAGGGAGGGAGAGATGATTCAAACACAGTCTAACTGTTACTCGATACAAATCTGGAATTACTCCACTGAGCAATTCTGCCACCACTGTGCGAGAGAGAAGAACATAAAGGCGAGAAGAGAGAGAGGGGTTATAATCCATATGGACACACACAGAAGAAAGAGGCAGGAGCGAGAGAGCGTTTTGAATATTGAAAATATTTAAACACAGTTCAGAGCAGATATGGTCGTTTGGGTGCGCGAGACCATTGTCTGGTTTAGAGTGGCCATATAGATGAGTATAAATGGGATTAATATAGAATAGATGCACATACAAACGGCCATGCACGTGCTGAAAAGATAAAAACAGGCTAATCTTACAGTATGATTAGCAGATGCTCATGGGGAAAAAAAGATTAAACATACGGTGCGAGACGGAGCAAACGGTTTTGTTTACTGTCGAAATGGAGAGGGAGATTTCCTGCTCCTGCAAATGTCACTATTCTTGGCCGCCAGTCCTGTGCCTCCTTTCTTTTAAGCTTATTATCCAATTGTTTTGTTTGGCAGCGTGTCACCTTCTCACGTCCAGCAGCTTCATCCTGGGCGACACTTTCTCGGAGGGAAAATAAACTGCCGTGCCTCTCTTAATACTTTAAGCAAAAAGTGGCCGGCCTTCAAGACGGCTGATTAGATGGTTTGTGATCTTGATCAAGCACAGCAGAGAGAGACATCTGTTGCAGCCATAAGGCACCGAGGTCTCTGTCACTACTGATATTCAGAGCTGCTCCAAGCCTATAGCAGACGGGCATCCTGCCTGCACGCACGCCCCAACCCTGCTGTTTTCTTACTATGGAGGGGCGATGAAGCGGTCAAAAGCTTCGTGCATGGAGCTTTGTCCTCCAGATATTTTCTATCGCTTGACAAATCGGTCGCAGCCCTGCTGTCAGCTGAAAAATCATTGTGTCGATCGTATAGGTTTTTGTTATATACTGGTATATATATTTATAATGTTGTTTTCATTCATTTCCTATCATTGGAGTACAATTTCCGTGTATGAGGATGGTGGAGGGAGGCACCAGGTGGCCTGCTCTCTGCGATCCTGTGGCCAGCCATGAATCAACGTCGCGCTCTCTCTGTCCTGAGTCTGATGGCCTCTCAGGTGGCTTTACGGATTACTGCCATGCCTCTTTACTATCACATCATCAGGCATTCCTTAGCAACAACAACAAGAAAAAAAGGGTTTTAAACCTTTCAATACACTTTCCTTCATGACTCATTAAGACTATTAGGAAAATGGACCCGACCATAGCCATAATTAGCTTGTGACAGCACAGAGCCATGTGCCAAAACAGGCCCCGGTCTGATGAAACGGGGACAGGGATCGCACTCGTAAGCGGGGCTCATATTAGACATGGAGAGAGAGTACTCAGCCCTCTGTGTAATTCATTGCATTTTCTACGCTTGGCCCCTGCACAGAATGGGACACATCTATTCAGCATAACGACCCACCAAGTCAGGCCGAGCGCAGCAGTAATGACCATTAAACAAGGCCTATGCTTATTTAACGAGCGTGGGTCGGGCCTTGGACGGTACCAGGCTTAGTGTGGAAGGGGATGACAGGGACAATGGGTGGCTGGCTTTCCTGTACCAACAAGGCCTCCAACGCCTTTATTTGCCATTACAATGTGCCTGTTGGTCCTGATCTGCCTGTAGTCCGAGAGCTGAATCAGATCCTGTCCCCTTGTGTCCTCGGACGGGCCCTAAAGAAACAGATGACACATGGCAGCCGAGCGGGCTACCAATGTACAGGCTCCCTTGTCATCTTTATGGATGCTGACAATACTAGAGTCATCTGAAATGCCTGAAGTGGCTCCTGCCCACTGCTGGTTCAGCACATAGACTGTGGTGCAGCATAGATAAGGGAGGCTTACGCACACATAAACCCCAAATGTCATACAGCTATATTAGCATAGACTGGCTTACACATGCACTCTGAACGGCCTCACGGCACTCTCACGTGACACAAGTACACTAAATAATATACAGTATTCTTGAATTTAGCACTGAAAGACAGTACTCAGTAGCAAAAAGAGTACTGTATTTACTGTATTGTATTTACGATCTATTAAAGTTGGTCTTCAAAAAAATGCCCTTCTACCTTTTATTCCCAAAGATAGTTTTCTTGTTTTCCAACAAAACCTTTTAAAAGTAGAAAACCTACAAAAGAGGGGCTGCTGAGTCTGTGGTAAACACGAAGTTGCCAATCAAGCCGAGCTGTGATGGCTCGAGAAGCCCCTCTGGACTTAGCCAGTTTCACTTTAACACACTGATTGGTCATCCAGCACAGTCTTGAATTCTTGTTTCCCTTCCTCAAAAAAAGTCATTCAATTGGACACCCACAAAAAACGTTACCATGTGTCAGCATATACTGCGTTACACATACACTGGCGTGTATTGATGCTTACAACTTTCACTTCTGGGGAACTCGAATACATTATTCAATACATTTTAATGCATACCTAATGCTTTGTTGGAAAGGTTTAGTTGCATGAATGCAGAGATTTATTATTGGAAGACTTTGCTCTCTTGAGTCAAAATGAAATCTTATGATTGGAACTGCAGGTTGCTACAACTTTGCAAGCTGTTTTCTGATTTCCCATAAATAGAGTTCCATGTATCAAATAATCTGACTTGCAATAGTGGTTACTAAATTCCTTCCCTTCAGAGAAGACAAGTTACTACCAAAAATTCAATTATTAATGGGACATATATGAAGATTTGAGATGCCATCTCTTTAACTGCCATGGCACAGGATTTGCCACGTACACAACCCAGTTACGAAGCACGCATCATTCACCTCGCGTACGTGTGACAATATGACATCATGTACATGCCACATATACATGACGAATTAGGCTAATGTGATGCAGTGCTTGTCATGCGTGAAATTGTGCTTGAATTTTCTCGGTAACTCTGCACCTTTCCATATATAAAAATTGTGAGCTTTACATCAAAGCAATCTTTGCCTAATCCTTAGTAATGAGTGTCCAAATCCCACAATTAATTAAGATTTGAGATCTTATCCTTAATAGTTCTTGTTACCTCGGGTGCAGCCCACGTGAGTGTGTTTCAAAGTGTGTTTAAAATAAAAGGTAACAAGTCCGTTTGTGATGTCTTAGATCCATTTTGCATAACTAGTGCAGATGGCATTTCCTCTTAACCAAAGATGAGAATCCACCAGAAATATGTTTGTTCATTAAGTGGCAATGAGGCCTGACAGCTCCGCATCCTCACTGCAGCGTGGCAGACCCGCTCCGACGAGAGCCCGACAATGCTGCGCAGTGGGGGAATGACAGCAGAGGTTAAAGGATTTCTGCAGCAGCAGGGACAGAAAAGCAGGCCCGAGGTGTGAGCGAAGAGAATGGGCCACAGAGCAGGCTGTGCCACCAGACCTGAAGGAACCACGCAGTGCAATTACTTGCAAAAACTGCCACAAAGTCACCTTGTTAAAATACGAAGGTTTGAGGAAACTGGCTGCGGCATCATGCCACCATAGCAGAATTATAATAACCACGTAGGATAGAAAGGCATTTAGAAATACAGTAAAGTGGCTTGCTGAGGTAACAGAGTGTACAGCTGCAGGCACAGCTATAGGTGAATCACAGGGAGAAAATTGCTTTAGCACCCACAGCTGCACCACAGCTTTTATACTGTATAAGCTGATAATGTGACAAGAGGCCACAAACAGAAATGCGAAACATCATTCACTCTCAGATAATGGAAAAGCAAGTTCACAATAGAACATCATTTCTGCCAGGATTCATAATACGGCATTACAAGCATTTATAGAAGGAAACTTGCACAGCTACTGAAATGATTTTTTAAATTCTTCTGTCGAGAGCAAATTGACATACTGCCGTTGTGTGCACAGACGCATGAATTTATGGTCAAATCAATGATAATACTGTTGCAGATGTTCTCTCGCTAAATGTGGTTTTCTGGTGAAGATCTGATTTAGCATGTCCAATCGACCTCCGACTCTGCTCACTAAGGGAATGGCAGCATGAATACAGTTCAGATGATTGATCATATGTGTTGTACTGAAAAACATGATTCCCAGTCTCAGTCTTATTAAGTATTATTTCGTAATGGCATCATTTAGTGATGGCTGAAAATGCAGCCTGTCTTCATTATCACCAAAATATAGGATTATGCTTTTCTCCATGGCTGAAGCGTCTTTGTCCTTCAGGGTTTGGCAGCGTGCTAAAATGCTCCAACTGGTCACTGACAGCATAACAACAAAGGCAATTGCCAACATATATTTAAGTGTGTGCGCGTGTGTGTGGTGCGTGCAGAGGGCAGGGGAGTCCCCCATTTCAATCGCCATCCTCAGCTAGCAATCATGGAAGAAGCTGGTTGCAAAAAAGGGTACAAAATCCCCTATTTGGGATTATTTCGGTTTTAATCGTGCAGAGCCAATGAGCAAAAGCTGGTGTCTCAACTCCCAGCCGTTCCAGAGATATTGAGCAAAAAGTAAGATTATCCCCTACTTCTTCCTTTCTCCCTTTCATTCCTTAATAAGTGATTTAAAAATATTGCTGAATCGAGTCATGAATCGTGCCCAAACTTGAACATGGCCTTGCCGAACCAGGCATGTACAGCATGTGTCTCAAATCTCTGCCATTGCCGGGACCACAGAAAGAGAAATGACTTTGTTTTGTTTCACTCTTTTCTCCGAGCGCACTGTAGAATACAAATTTTCACCCCTTCTTCTGAACTCTTAATCACACGACTCCCCCCTCCAAAAAAAAGAAAAAGCAATCACCCAGTGATGGATTCAGCCAAACGCCAACAGCTGACATTTTACATATCAACAGAAAATAAGCTAAAATAAACAAACACAAACTAGTGTAAATTGGTGCACCAAAGACAATTTTACAAGGATGACAAACAAACAGGACAACTGAGATGTAATCTGGAGCTCTAAGGTTACTACTTGGAAGGCATTATGTCAAAGTGTTATTGTTACACCCCCTTCATAAAGCTTCAACTATAACAATGTCCTCCAGGATCCATTTCCTCCAGTCCTACTTTTACGATCTACATTTCTGTCATCTTAATAGTATCTACTGTTTTTGCAGTTGATTTATTCTGTAGACTCGACACCTATTGCACATTTGTCCATCCAGGGAGAGAGAGATTCCTCTTCTGTTGCTCTTTCTGGAGGTCTGTTGGCCCTGTTGAAAGGTTAAAAGGAGTTTTGCCTCATCTGATCCGATCCGAGGGTCTAAGGACAGAGGATGTCATATGCTGTCCAGAACATAAGGCCCCCTGAGGCAAACTGTGATTTGTGATACTGGGTTATACAAATAAAAAAAAATGACTTAACCAGCATCCTCCAGAGCTCGTCACTCCAAAAATAGCTTTATGTCGGTGGCATTTCAGATAAAGCCTGCTGCCGACACAGATGAGTAAGACCCCGGAGAACGCAGTTTTCCATATATTTGAACGGGAAGAGGAAGTTGCAATTTGACTCGACGATTAAAATGTCGTTAAAGAAACTCATTTGTGTGGTGAAGGCTATTAAAGGAGCTGTCATCTGCATTGGCGAGTGCGGCAGCCAGCACTTGCCACACAAGAGATTGACAACAAAAG
Organism: Amniataba percoides; assembly: GCA_037176925.1. NCBI lineage: Eukaryota > Metazoa > Chordata > Actinopteri > Centrarchiformes > Terapontidae > Amniataba > Amniataba percoides. The sequence continues at coordinate 9,649,467 of JBAJHX010000043.1, read as the reverse complement.
AAAGACTGTCAATAACAAAGACGTAGAGGATAGACTGTACGAGGGGGAGGGTGAAAGAAAAGCCCTGTCAGTGCTCATGAAGAGATCCAACAATCACTGAAAATGTGGTTCCAGGCAAATTTTTTCTCCACACAAATTTCACCCCTGCCCCACCCTCATTTATTTATCATATCACAAGTACTAAGTAATCTAAAAGGTACTGGTTACTTTTCCAGGCCTTGTTGGTAAGGCGTGGAAACAAGCTAAAAGCTCTTCCTTTCCCCCCCTCACTTAAATCACCAAAGTAAATGTCTTTGCATTTCTGCCTCATTAGCATTCACAGTATGATGCACATAATTACACTTTAAAAAGCACAATTTATGCACCACCTCTGGTTCAAGTGGAACCAGCAATATGTGGCATCATTTAATATAATCTAAATCTCAAAGTTCTGTGTAGCAGTGGACACAATTCTTCCTAAAAAGTCATTTGGCTTCAAATGTGTGCAACACCTGGTTATTATATGGAGCCATGTCTGTAATACACTGTGAGGGCAGACGTCTAAAGACTGTGCCTCTAATCCAACAGCATCATCTCATCATTGCTGCTTTTAGCATGTGTGTTAAAGCTGGGAGTCAAAAACAGGATGACAGCAGCAAATTGCAAAAGTTTTTTTTGTCCAAATTTTTTAAACTCCATTTTTTTCCATTTTTACTCAATGGATCTTCTGATCCTGCTGCTGCTGTTTTTGTGCTGCAACAAGCCTTCCACCCTCGACAACAGCTCTTATGCGATGAAGTTGATAATAACACCGCGGCTTAGTGGCAGCAAATGAGAGTAACTCACAAAAGGCAATCTGTATGTCCTCGATTGGAACAAAAAAAAAACCCAAAAACGCTGCGGCGGTGGTGCAATCACGCAGCCAGTGCAATTCATGTAGACCTGCGAACATACAATTCCACCGAGAGATCAATAGCGTTGTGTCAGACAAAAAGAACATTGCTCCGGGCCAAAATGAGGAGAGTAAGCAATCTAGGGACTGTCAATCTGGAGGTTGCTGTGGTGAACAAAGACTGCAGTGACTTGTGCGATTACCTCAGGAACAATCATTTAGAGAAACTCATCTGAGAGGTGTTTGGGCAGGAGTGTGATACTGACACATAAACCACATCTGTGATTCACTCAGTCAACTTCCTAAACTTCCTGCGCATGTATTCCAAGGGCGGACCTGCACTATTTACCGTGCTTCTACCTTCCCCAGCACAACTCCTGCTCCCCGGTGGCCGGGTCCTTTGTGTGTGCTGTTGATGATGGCAAATGATTACAGCGATAATGATGATGATGATGACAGTGACGGTGATGAGTATTAACAGGCCAGTCGTGGGGGTGGGGGGTGGGGGGGGTGAGATCTCCCAGGGCTGGGTTCAAAAACGACAGCCAGACACACACACACACGCACACACACACACACGCCACTCCTTTGACAACATGTCACACTGGGAGCAGATTATCTCCTCTTCCTCTTTTCCCTTCTTTTCTGTTTTCCTCTGCGTTGACAGCCCCCTGCCACAGCGCTTTAGAGGACCATTCACAGGTGACAGCCTCTCTGACTCTGCCTCTCCCCATCGTGCTCACGCTCTCACTTTTGTCCTTTTTCCCCCTTTCCCCGCCACCCTCTGCGCCCTCCCTCCGCATCAGAGCGTTTTGTCTTTCCTCTGTATATCGGAGCACTCTCCTTCACCTGTATCTCTCCTTCCCTTCTGAATCTGTCTCACTCTCTCCCTCTCACGCTTGTTCTGCTCCCCCATGGGGTAATTGCTCGGAACCGGGCTTCCATTTTTATGACTATAATCGAGGCCAGAATGCTTATGCCTTTAGATTTCTCCTTGCCTGTGTCACATCGCCAGCACTGGGGAGAGGAAGGCAGATAAGACCCTGAGGAGTGGAGAAAATCACTAGATTGTAATTAGAGTCCTCACTCTGCCTATGGAGGTGGAACACGCACCGCCGCCTGCAGAGAGAATTCAACCTTTCTGCTGCGTTTATGGCACGGAAATGCAAAATGGCAAAAAAAAAAAAACACTGCCTTGAAACTTTGCCCCGACCCCGACCATTAACTCCTTAAGCTGGGTCACTCAGACAAAGATGACTCTGACTTCATTAAAAAAACGTGATAGGGGCTCGCCCGGGTATCTTGAGTGGGTAATATTTCAGCCAGCTCATCAAGCCTTTAAGTGGGTGCTGGTAGCACTCAAAGCAAGGTCAGCTCACGGGCTCTGCAAAGAACGACAGAGTCTGTATGCACATGTGAGTCTTTGCCTGATTCAGATGAAAACCGGGTCACAGAGTGTAATGCCAGTTTTCCAGGGAAAAGCAGGAGGCAGACAGACGTTTCACGTATAATGGACCCTGACAAAGCGGGAAAATTCCACTGTGGTGTTGTCTGGGAGGCGGCGTGTTAAAACACCATAGCGCGGCACACCTAAGAGGGCCTTTTTTGCCAGTTGCGTGGTACATATAGGCAAGTCCAGGCACAGCTAATAACACCATTACTTTCAGGGCAAAGCCTGAAGGCGGAAGAGGAGCGCAACAAAACACAACGCTTCCAAGGCCAAGAAACCGCAGTCTTGATACTAGAAATGATCTGTTCTGCAGGGCTTTAGATGTAAGAACTAATTTTACCACAGAAAACACGAGTATCTACCATATAGGAGGAAATGAATTTTAACTTGGCCACAGAAATACAAATGTATATATCTATATTTCTGTCATAAGCCTTGAAATTAGAAGAATTAAGTTAATAACCTTTATGATGCCAACTATAAATAGCAGGTTTACTCTCCACCAATGTGTCAGGAAGGCGCAAGGCACTCGTCACCACCTGCCATCCCTCCCACTCCTTCCCAATGCTGTAACACAAACACGACCAAAATAGGTATACTACCAAGCCAGCGAAGACGCGTGTGTGTACATTAAGGAGCGCTTCGTGTGGAAAAAAATCAAAGTTGACGCAACCAAAGGCCCCCCCCCTGCTCCTGCAACTCTTCCTCTCCTGGGAGATGAGGTAGGAAGCAGAGACGGGGGCAAAGTGATCAATGAGATGCTCTTTAAAGACCTGACCCCACACTCACTGATGCCTCTCAGTGGGCTCGCAGGCTCCCTTACTTAAGACAACCTCGGGGCTCCTGGATACTTGTTTCAAAATCGAAATTGGCTTGTTCTCAAAAGGCTGCTGAATATGACTCTGGGTGTAACAGCCTATAAAAACTTTTCATCCATATGGTCCAACATGGTGCGCAAGAACACCTGAGTGGAAATTCCAGAAATGCTTCAACAAATAAGAGATTTCCCCTTAGTGGTCATTATTTATCCTCGTTGTAGCAGATTTTTATGTAGAGTTGGTGATATTGGCAGCACCGGATCTGTGTGACACTGCATGCGTTTTTGTGTGCAGGTGATGCCACTAGTGTTCAAAAACTCCACGATGCACCTTTAATACTTCCCCGTTATTACGACAACCACATGGGGCTTAGCAAAAGCATTGAACTTGCAGAAAACTGATGGGAACAAGTGAGTTTAAGAGCCAGTCTGTCGCATGAGATGTCCTGCTAAACTATTGACACCTGTGTTGTAATACTGCAAATGCAAGGGGCTTTCATCAGCGGGCCATAAACTCAGTCACCTCTGTGTTAAATCATTTGGCTAGTGATAGTGAGATAGTGACTTAACACACCCTTAATTAAATTTAAACTTTAAGTCATCTCAATGTGCTAGGTTGATTAAATACCTCAGGCAGACAATCAATTTTCCCTTTCCTTTTGATTTACTAGAAAGTACAATAAATCTCATCCAACCCTAAGTAATCACCAAAGATATTGTTTCATTTGCTGTTGCCAAAAACAAATGTTGTCAATTAATTGTAATATAGATTTGTGGTCCTACAACCCACACTCTGCCATAAATTTGAAGGAAGTTACTCTAAAAATAGTAAACTTCACTTGGCTTCCCTGTTAGGCTTTAAGAAGCATTGCAAAGTTTGATTTTTCTTGTATAGCTCAGCCTTCAGAACCGGCCATTTGTTTATGTAAGCTTGCGGCATTCTCTTCCCAATATTTACATTTTACAACAGTAGTTGCTGTAATCACATTTTGATTTGCATTCTGTTTTACCAACATATTGGAAACTCGCTCGGAATTTGCATAGCATTTGGGTTGAAATGCACTCTGGACCAGTGACACTGTCTCAAAGCTGAGCAACATAACAAAACATGAAAAATAAATTCAGGCCAATTACCCTGCAGATCGGTATATATAAGACACATCACAAAGCTCTGCCACACATTCAAGTTTTAACATTCAGCGAAATCTATCTGTGACATTTTCACATTTAAACTCCTGCAAATTGTTGTGTGTTCTGCTGTTGCAAAGAATTTCAACCAGACAGAAAAGAAAATGTCAAATGTCAAAGCATGTGACACTGTAAACGTGGGTTCTTCACACTGAATACGCTCAAGAGAAGCTCTAATCAGGCAATGATTTGATATTTTTCTTATGCATGTAAATGCACAGTGTTAACTCAGACAAAGTGCAGTCAACCATTTTATTCATTAAACAGTTGTGAACTGCTGATGGCCAAGTGGTTAAAAGCCACTTGATTGAATATGGCCATCATCACACTTCAGCATCAGTGAACGCTTCACTGAACTTGTACCTGCACTCCCTGCAAGGCACGATGGATACAAGCCTGAGCTAAAGAAGTATCATGTAAGAAGCATTCAACTCAAGGAGTTCTTCAGCTGTTTCCCACACTAATGGTTGGGTTATGCTAGAAAAAGAGCTGTTCATATGACGGGCAAGAGTGTTTATGGTTGTTCTGAATGACCACACCCACACGTGACACAGGGGAGTGTATATGTGTATGTGTGTGTGTGTGTATGTGTGTGTGTGTGGGTGTGTGTGAGTGTGTGTGGGGGTGATAATCTTTGAAATATGGAGATAATTGTGCATGTTATCAGACAGCCTGAAAGGCATTTACAGTGTTGCACTCACATGAAAAGGGCAAGAAATAGTTCTAGATAATAAAAAAACACAAATTTTCCAAAGTGTTTCGATCGTTAAAGGAAAGATGTAAAAAAATTAAAATGATTACGTTTTCTTTTAACAGCAGGAATACAAAGCCAGTCCTCGTGTGTCTCCTGTACATTGTAGTGTGACTTTGATTTGATACGAGGCAACTTATTCATATCTTTCCTTATCACCTTTGTCATCAGCTGTTGACTTTGTGTCATTTGTGCACTTTCAACCTGTAATTTAGATATATTTCCAGCAGCATCTTGTTAATGTGAGGCATCAAGTGAGTTGCTAATTTATGCTGAACAAAATGAGTGTGTCAACTGTCAGTTTTTTACAAACGTACAGATAGATGATAAATTAAACTACAGTGTCCTAATGAGGTGTTGCAGCACTGTGAGCCTCTGGGAACAGCTCTCCTTGGCAAAATTAAAAGTTTTCTGAAACTTCACTGGGGGGAGGAAACACCATTTTCCCACCTGGGCTGAGTTATGAGAATGATATTACTCTTGTTTTTCATATACAGCATATCAAAATATTACAAATGAACATGAACTTTCTTCTCTCAGAGTTTTGCAAAACAGCAGCACAATATGTTCATGATACTGTGATACGATTCCTTTGGGCATTGATTCAATATAGAATGAATTATCACGCTGTCCTACTCTCTACCTGCCATTTTTTCGGTTGAAGAAGCAGAGGGAAACCGGATTTACAGCAAAGAAGGCAGATTTTCTGTCAATTATCTGACAAAAGGAAGCCAAGAAAAAAGGCTGTCACATTTAGCACTGCAACATACTGCTGTCATGTATCTATACTGAGGCAGCAGCTGACGTGCAATGAAGCACAATCTGACATCCACGTCAGGCGCCGTTACATCAATTATACTGTCAACGAAGAATCACCTCCGAAAGACATAAGGCTCATTGTTTTTCAGTTTTTACCGTGAGTTCTTTGGCTCTGTAAAAAAAAAAGACGATCATTTTAATCAGACTATGTTGTTTCCTGCTGCAATCTAATATAAACAGAGTTCTCTCCTGGCTTGGATTATGCTCTCAAAATACAAGTGAAGAGAATGCAAAAGAGGTGGTGATTCCAATGCAAAGGCTGTAACAGTAAAAAGAAAAAACAGTAAAATCACACAGTACGTGTGCAGAAAAAGGTATTTCCTCCTGCTTGTTATACTCATATAAATACCATCAGCTAGCTGTGTTTTTTGGAATAATAATAATTAAAAGAAACCCACAAAAGTAAAATACACTGACACATAAGAGCCTCATGATTGCTGAATGCACACAAACGACAATCTGTCTGGATGAGCGCAGCAGCCTTCTACTGCTTCAATTACACTTAAGATGAAACAGATTTTTAAAAAAAACTAGGTCCTAGATAATCCTTGAAAGAAACCCTTTGGTTAAATGAAATTTTAATAAGATAATAATAAATACAGAGGAGAGGACATTTGTTAAAGTTAACTCTGAATTACAGCACCGTTTAAGGCTTTATGATCAACCAGGCTCGAAAAATAGCATGTGTGGTTCTTCAGAGCGTGCAGCAAAGAAAAACATTGACATTTAAGCACTTAAACGGGGTCTGTAATAAACCATTATGGATGTGTCATCCAGATGGCGGATCAGTGCTATTAAAAAGGAGGAACAGAGCAAAGACAGGACTCTAATAACCAGGAAAGGCAGCACGACACGACCAAATCCCCAAATTAATAGCGAAAAGACTTGTTAGTAGTCAGGAGGGAAGAAAGAAGGAAGACACAAGTCCGGGCAAATGAACACACAGGGAGAATGCAATCATAATATGTTGGTGAATCTATCCTTGTTTGGGCATCTGCACAAAGCTGCCTGTGCAGCTGCGACTATGGCAGCGACAGAAACAGAAAGTTTGAAAAGAGAGACAGAGGGGGAAAAAAAATGAACGAACGCAAGCACAAGAACTGGAAATCAGCCAGCCAATGAGAAGGCAGGGAAAAAAAAACAGAACAGGGACAAAAAACAAAAGATAGTAGAGCCATTGAGTAAATACTTACCAAACAGCCAGTCATCCTAAGCCCCAGCCCTAACTGCGACCACAGCTACAGCACAGCAGACCTGCATGTTTATCGACAGCAGGATCCCTCGAAGGTCTGACTGCCTCTCAACAATCACAGGAAAACCTCACGCAAAAAGCACAGAGGGGGAAAAAAAAAAAAAAAAACACACTCGCTGCAGCCTCGACTCTGACCTCCTTCATATTTTCACTCTCACTCACCCTCTGCTTTTGCCTCTCCGACTCTGCTAAACACTGAGGAGAGCGATCATTTTACAGTCCCGTCTCTTTAGCGAGGGATCCCCTCCCGAGGCATGTCTCCAGCCAGTCGCTCTGTGGAAGCAACGGCTGAGGCGCGCTACTCGCTCTGCCTGCTCGCCTGCATGGATTATCTGCTCCGACCGGACGAGCCACTGAGGAATACTCCAGGGAAGGAAGTGACATCGACACGTGCTCCCTCCTTCCTTCCTTCCTTCCTTCCCTCCTACTTTGCATGTAAACAATACCCACTTTCCTGCAGCGCGCCTGGACTGGACTTCCGTGAGACGTTTGCAAATAAATACCAGAGAGCCCTGCACCGTAGGTCAGCTGAAGTTCCAGTCACCATGCGGGAAGAAAGCTGTGCGAGATGTCACAGAGAGGAATTAACATCATTAATAATGAGTGAAACCTCTTTAGCCCAGTTTGCCCTGTGCTGGATTCCCAGGAATATGGAGGTCTGGAGCAAAGCCAGGAGAAGAAACAGAGAGTGTGTATGTGTGTGTGTGTGTGTGTGTGTAACAGATGGGAGCGTGGATGAATCATGGAGAGACAGGCATAGGTGGAGTGAGTAACAGGGCATGTCCCTCCACGGGCACACAAACCCTGCTTGCGATGATCTTCCTGGTTGTCCATTGATGCAAGCCAGGCCATGGCTGCGGGCAATAAACAACCAACAGCCTCCAGGTCGAGCTTATTCCACTTCACTTTTTCCACGTGACAAAAAAAGCAAATGAAAAAAAACAAAAAACTTCTCTCTGACCACAATGCCTCAATAAACAAAACTCTTTTCATCATCCCACATGTAGAAAAAGAACAACTTTTTACTGTGGGCTGTGTGCCACAGAGGTAAGTTATATGATTACAGTGACAAGAGGGTGTGTGACAGAAATGTGCAAGGATAAAAAAAAAATTCACATGCTTTGCCCAGCGGATTTCTTCTTTTTTGTGCAACCCGTGAGTCACCAGACAATTTAGCGTTCTATAAATGTCACTGTGCAGAAATGTGTTCATAAAAGCTTTAACAGTGCCACAGTAGGAGAGGTGCGACATGAACAGCGCGGTATGAACGGAAGAGCACGCTACCTGTTCTTTGACGGAGGCCAGGATGTTGTTGGCGGTGCTGTCAGCCTCCATGCTGCGGCCAGTTGAACTGTCGCGGATGGTCAGCAGAAGCCCCTCCTCCGTCACTGGGCTCTGCTCAGGAGCTGGCATTCCTCCTGTGCGGACAAACCCACACGCACAAACACACACACACACACAACATGGTCAGCACAAGCTTCTTCTCCCACTTACACAATCTTGTACACACATACCGGGCCGTGTGCACGAACACATGGCGCGCTCAAGAGCGCGCACTTGAGCGAACCACTCCCAGACACACGCAGGCGAGTGATGCTGAGAAGTGACTATCAACGGTCACACGCCACCACCAGCAAAACACAAACACACACCCACACATGCCATATGGCCCAAAGAGAAAAAGACTGTCAATGTTTCACGCCGGTGACAGTGCAAATCAATGCCATATGGCCTTGAGACAACACACGAGTTAAATAATGATTTGTGTATGTAATACAGTCACATTAGAAAAGACAACACAAACAGAGCGACAGCCAACGATCTTAGTGGATCCACAAAACAATGGAAATTTGAATACTAGCGATGCAAAAGCTGCCATAAAAAACACCAAGCGTGCGCGCGGCAGGGGAATATGATACAAGTTCGCGCGTACAAGATGCTGCAGAGAGGTTGAAGGAGACGAGCGAGGGCAGGCCTTTGAAAAGGAAATAAAAATGAAAAACAAAATACAAGTCAGCAGCCCGACGGGAAGAGATAAGGCGTTCCTGTCTCCGCCGCTCGCTCTGGCCTCTTGTCTGGGATTGAAATGAGAAAGTAGAAGGAATAGTTATGGTCTCATTATATCTGTTGACAGGGAGAGTGTCAAGGGAACGCTGCTCAAGGTGGATCCATATTTACTAGAAGGAGCCTGTTGAGCCAGACAGGGCAGCTAAAGGCTGCGATAGCTGCCTCACAGCTCAGGGCTGCAGCGACAGAACAAAAGCAAAGGGGTCTAATAACGCAGGAGGTATGTGACTTTGGGGAAACAGGGATTTTACTACGACTTTTACTGCCTCGGAGATCCACTGCCGCTGTCATCTCCAAGATACGAATACAAAGACATATTCCACCCGTCGGTTTCCACACATGTATCTTGACCCGAGTGTTTTCCTTTACTTATAACAGCCAGAATGCAGTCAAGGTGTTGCTCGGTGTGGTGAGACGACATCTTTATGTGTGAGCACGTGGAGGATTATTAGCCACTAAAACCACTGTGAAATAACCATACGCTAATTTGCAAAATAGCCCTGCCTCTAGCAGCTGGATACTCCCTCTATGAAAGTGTCTGCTATACTATTATTAATCCATAATGGCAGCCTGAGGGTGGCTGGAAGACCTGATATATAGTAGCTTCACTGAATGAGTCAATTTCCTGCCAACAGAAATCATTTTAAATAAGGGTTAAGAGGTCATATACTGTCATGTAAAAGCACTCACCAACTTGAATCCGCCAGCGCACACACACACACACACACACACACAGACACACACAGACGAGTAAGGCATCATTTAGCTGAGGCTGACAGCCAGTTTGTGTGAGCTGGTTGGGTTGTTTACAGTGAGAACATAAAAGTTTTTGGCCAGGGATGAGGCATTCGAGGGGGGATGAGTGTGTGCGCAAGGAGAACGTGGGAGGTCCCCCAGACATTTGGACGAAATGTGACCCTGAAGTATTCTGGGAGTCTGTCACCAAGGCAGCGTGAGCATTTCAAGGTGTCTGAGCCGAACGGAGCCGCGTGCCAGCGCTGGTGTTCGGTGACAGAAATGGTTTTACTACAACCAAGCGTGTTAGTCCTCACAGGATATTCCAGATATCCTCCTGTCGCTCTCCCAAATTCCTTTCCTGCTCATTCACAGTGTTGCAACACACGGCCCGGACTCCCTCCCACCTCCACCGCAGCTTGCGAATCAAGGACATAGCACTTGATTCCCATAAAACACAGCAACAGGAAACGGGAAAAGCTGTTTGAATCTGACAGGGCTCCTCCTCCCTGACTTCTGCACAAACACAGAGGAGAACAACACGGACAGGGCTGACTGAGTGCAATTTTGAAACTGACAGAAGTTGCTGACCCGGTCGGGGTGGGCGAAAAACTTCTTCTCTTCTCTTCTCTTCTCTTCTCTTCTCTTCTCTTCTCTTCTCTTCTCTTCTCTTCTCTTCTCTTCTCACAGAAGGACAAAGAAATGTAATCATTTAATTCACCAAAGACTAAGTAGGCCTCACTGCGCCTTTCCATAGCTCTTCGCCAATCGCTGCAACACACCTTTCATCCAAAAATGACTTACTAGCCTGAAAATTCCTCACGCCTTGACCAGAATCTGTGTATATAATCTGTCCAAATGAATATTTCCCAGCAGTCTAAACTTGAATGTAGGAAAGTGCGCACTAAGCAGACTGTAGGAAATGGAACCACAGAAAAAACAACACACAAAAAGGGAAAGCAAACCCCACTGAAGGCACCGCTAAGTAAAGAAAGAAAAAAAAACTGTGATGTGTATCTGAGCCCACCTCTGAAATTCCCCATTATACGTGATCCAGCCTGATTTCGCTCGGCCCGGCTCGGAGTTCTCGGAGGCTCTGAGATGAGAGCGAAGACAATGATGCCGCTGCCAGCCTACCGCGGCTCCTATAGGCGCACGGCTGACTGGTTCCTCAACATTTCTCTTTGTGTTTCCCTCCAAATGCTGAGCAGAGGGGGGAAAATAACCTCGCTGAACTGCCTCGCGGTTAGAAACTTTGGTATGTCTCAGACAGTTTGAAGAGCGAGCACAAGACTGAGAAGTAGGTGAGAAGCTGGGGCGCGTTTTAAAGGCTGTCATTAGGTTAATGCCTGAGGACCGTACTGTAGTTCCCACAGAGTCAAGATGACCTCATTCTGGTCTGAACAAAGGGGCAAACAGGGGTCTAATTATTACCATTATGGTTATTTCCCTTGACTAAGCAGAAAACAAACACAAGAGCATAACAAAAACCTTGGAGCAGAACTAATGAGAAAACGAGCCTGATCATTTGAAACAACATTTCTTTCAGTGACAGACTCTTTTACTAGAAACTCTTTCTAGTCAAAGCTAAATCTCCCCTTTAAAGTATCATAATCCTGCGTGTCTCCCAGCCTGCCAAGAAAAGTCTTAGTCTGACCCCACCCTGACTCGCCGGATCACGTGATCCCGATCTACTGACCTCAGACTCTGGCCACTCCTCGGAGCTTCTTACACAACCCCTCTTTCCGCGAGTCTCCGTCTGCCACAGTAAGTGTTAGTTTACGGTGCAGGGGAGGAGGAGGAGGAGGAGGAAAATGGAAGCTGTGTAGTGAAACGCGCTTTTAAAATCTGACTTAATTATCTTAAAAGCGTCAATGACAGAGGGGAGTGCTGAGATTAGACACATCTGCCGTCCCAGATTCAAATGCGGCCTGCCCAAGTCAATTTCACCTGCAGACGTGAATTCATCGTCTCTCTGATCCCACCTGAAAGCCACCTGCGCCGCGCGTCACCTCCCCCACTGCCCCCTCGGAGCTCTGCGGAGGCAAACATAATATCTGGCTGTTTCGTAGAGGCTACGTTTACACGCACGCGGGAAACCAGGTTACCGGGGAGAAATCAGGTTAAAGCAGGAAGAAGGAGAACATGTTTACATGCGCCGGAATAACTCAATTATTGTAACTCTGGTGTTTACATGCAGCTGGTCGGCGAGCACGTCTCTCCCTGGGCACCTTTTGAGAGAAGTATAAAGTGATTTTTGGTGATTTATCATTCTGAGCAAAGGGAGAATTGTTTTCATCTCAGGTTGGGGCATTTGAATTGACTGATTGACTCTGCAGAGTTCCCCTGACAGTGTTCATCCATCTGATTATTATTATTTTTTTTTTTACAAATATCCAACTTATTTGCACTTACTTCGATTTATTTCAGTTTCTGTTTTAGCCCGACTCTCTTTTTGATTACAGCAGTTTCAAAGACACATCTCGATGAGAAATAATCTTTCCTTTCACGCCAGTGCACTGATTTCACTCTGAGGCTGCCTCTCTGCGATGTTTTCAATACAAAAAGCCTTCTGGAAACCTGGTTAAGCACAAGCATGGCTGAGACATGAGCTTTCTGCAGCAAAAAAAAAAAAAAAATCCTATCTGCGTTAAACTGTTTCCTCTTAATCCCTCATTGCTTGCATGACATTTAAGAAATGAGGTTATAGCAGAAATCCGACAGCAACCAGGTGACTTAAGCGCACGTATACGCACCGACTGATGTATTCTTTTATTTCACTCTTTCGCTTCAGGAGGAGATAAACTGCCGCCACCTGAACGCTCGCAGTGCCAGCGTCCAGCAGTCCATTGTCTGTCAGTCAGCGAGAGAAAGATTTGTCTTCAGGAGGCTGAGTGACACCGGGTCACAGACGTTTAACACAGACAAATGGAGATGAGCCGGGAAATAATCATACATTAGCCTGAATTTCAATAGCAGGGAGTCCCGGAGAAGCAGGAGTTCAGCTGCTGATTGCTCCGACTCCACTGAGCTAAAAACGTCCGGGAAGTCGACAGCACAAACAAAGCTGCTTAAGGAACCTCGAAAAAGCTCCGTCTCTCTTATTTACTTCATCTTTTGGGAGAAAAACTAGATGATAGGTAACAATTCATTAAAAAAAAATCATTGAGGTTTGCATACAAACTTGGCATTAAATGAGGCGAAACACGAGATCACGCCCCAATCACGAGAGCTACATTGTGCATGGTGGACTAATAAATATTTTAGAGCGTCTCAAGCTTAGCATCCCATTAAACCTCTGCACCTCTATATGCACCCATCAGGATGTCTGAAACAAAGAATGCTCTTGATATAGAGGCTGGACTGTCCGGAGACCACGAGGCCGAGAAGGGGCCGACACCGTGCAGGTTTCCATCCAACGCCACAATTCGATATTCACTGATTCGCACAACTTGGAGCAGGAGGAGCTGATCAGTGAAATCACCTGGTGTGTTTTTAATGAAAACCCACACGCTTCTGACTTATCCAAAGTGACCTAGCATGATTATGTGCTGTGGGGGTTTGCAGGGGGGTTACAGACCCTCTGCTAATTTCTGAGCAGCTATATCAGCGGCCCCAAAGGTAATGCATTTACGCCTTGATAAATCCCCGCAGTGATGGCGGAGGTAGAGAAACACTTTTGCGGCAGCTGGGAAACGCATTCACAACAGCACCATTATGTTCTTACATCAAGTCACCGGGTTCTGAGACAATTTCTGAATTCCCCTGCTTGCACACAAACTGTCTGGCTAAACACGTGGTTAGGAAGTGCTGACTGGAGCCCTGACAAAGTGCTTGGAGCTCATCTGAGAATGCGGGGAACATATATATACCGACGGTCCTATCCGCACTGCACGTCACTGATTAACCTTCATCTCAGATGCCCCTCGGTATCCGCGTACTGAGACTTCTTAGAAGGTGCCACACCTGGGCCATTTTCTTCCGGAAGATAATGAATACTAATAATATTAATGAGCTAATGATAGGTTATTATTAGATCCCTGGATCCCGCTTTTTGCTACACTCTGACAAGGCTTTGCTCGTATTGACACACCTAACAGCAAAGGAATGTCTGAGCTGAAACAGTCCAACATGCACACACAATCACTCTATCAATCATTACCCTGAATGAGCCTCCTTTAAATAGACACATACCTGCCCTTCTGTTGATGTAGGATTAAAGCAGATGAGAAGTACTGGGCTGTGCGGAGAGGAGACAATAGTCCCGACAGCATCTCCTCCACTAACCCACAAAGCGGATGTGCCAAAAGGAATAATTCGGAAGCTGCGCCCGTGCCCGCCACACACCTCTGAACCTCGCCCTGACAAAATGTTGCAATAACCCCGTGGCCTATCTGAGCATGTGTGTCCACAGGGCAGGGCTTGCCTGTGAGTAAAAGGCAGGAAGCTCAGCCATTGCGCCAGTCTGTGCAACAAGCAGACTAATGCCGCACCGAGTATGCACACTCCCCGAGCTGCACTTTATCTTGCGAGGTGTGTTTACTCAAAGAGGACAGGGGGAAGATGACTGCGGGCCAAATAATCCGTGTTTGCACTGCAGTGAAAAAAAAACACAGGGCCAACTTTCTGTGAACAACTTCCTACAACACCCTCTGCACCGCTTCCTCACGACAACACCCCAACTAATGGGGAACGGAGAGGCCCGGCTGAAGCCTCATCAGCTGTTTCCAACATGTCACCGCCGCCCCAGTGTTGTGACAGGGCGGCGCGTGAATTATTCTGATTGCATGTAAATCCCTTTAATGGAATCAGAGCTGGAGCCCGACAGACGTGCTTCATCCTGTCACACACTGTTAGACGAATGCATTTAACAGCCTAATGCCTTTCCGCGTACAATTACGATGCAAACGACAACGAACGCAGCAACGCATCCAAGGAGGAATCACGCTCTACAAGATGCAGCGCAAGACAAGTCAGAAGATGTAGATGATTTTATGCAACAGGCTAATTGACAAAGTTGTGCAAAGTAATTTGATCACGGCTTGGGTCGGTTCATTATTTAACCTCATTTAACAGTTCAGATGAAAAAAAAGTTGCTTTGTCAAATGAAACTTCTCCACTGCAGAGCGTATCGGATGGTAATCAAATGATCATGTTTAGATTTTATGTTGCACGGTAATCTGAGAAAGAAGTTCGACAGAAATTCCAGGATCATCCAGGGGGGTTGAATTGAGGAAGAAAATTACCATAACAAATCTTCTGCTATTGGCAGTGTCCTGACTCTCACAATGCAAACCGTCTCTGAGGTGAATAACCGAGCTCACTCAGCACCTTCTATTAAGACTGATTACAGCAAGAAATGAACTGCCCCCGGGAAGAAAAAAGAAAAAAAAATCAATCACACAGCTATGAATTGTATAAATTTAGCTTAGCTGACTGCGTCTTCATAAAAAGGGCAATTTTGTAGGTTTGTTGTGATGAAGTGGGAGATTAAGTATGATGGCTTCTCCGTCTGCTGTCACACATAAATTTCGCTGTGACAAATTAATGATCGTTACCCGTGCACGAGCAATTGGCTGAGAAATAAAGATTTCAGTTTCAGCCATGTCTCATTGTGCTCTCTTGTTGCTGGGCAGCTCAACTATGAACTTTTCACTCTAACAAAAAAAAAAAGAAAAAGATCCAGTCGTTAAAAGCAGATTTTTCTTCTTTGATGACGATAACTCTAAAAAGTTTGCGGACGCAGTTCAGCTACATGACGGCATTTCATGTTAAAAGAGTGTAAGATGGCACACAGGCATCAAATGAATGGACGCAAAGGGAGAAAACAAACATGGAGGATGATATGGAGATGTTTGCGTCAAGAAACTGGACTTTTGTTGGACTTGAGATATAAAAGATTGAATTAAAGCTTGAAGTCACCAGGTGCTGTTGCTGCAAAGTCTAACATTTGGGTACACTGAGATACCATTACAAGGTAAACACTGAGGACGAAAAGTGACAGTTGCTGCTTTGCTGGTGGTGGAGGGTGTCATGGGCCTGACAACTGTGAGCTTGATAAAATTCTGAAGACACACTACAAGAATAGATGGATTAACTTATAGAAAAGTACTCATAGAGATATATGGTATATTTTGTCATATAGATTGTTATCAAAAGTATTGATCAAGTGCTCATCAGGCATCTCAAAATCTTAATAGTCAGTCATACAGACATCAACACATACTGCCTCCTGATTCCGACTGATCGCTCACGCTCCCTCAAATCACAGCTGTACACAACACAACAACCTCCAATCCAACTTCAGCTCACTTCAAACAAGTCTAAACACCCAGCAGTGTGACTAAGTGTGACTTAAAAGTCGAAGCAGCCATCAGTGAAGAACTGGTATAAAAGGTGACTGATAGCACGATAATAATCATGTTCACTCGAGTTTAAGATCCACAGGAAATTTAGACTAACATTGGGCATCAAACATTGCAATCTAGGCAATTTAGAGTTTTTTCCCATCTCCTTGACTTTAATGTTCAGTTCAATTAAGAATGATTTGAATGAGCTGCGAAATGTGTCTCTGACAGCGGCTCGGGCTAACTTCTGGATATCATGAAAGCTCCTCTGCTTCAGGATGCAAAGATAATCATTTCATATTGACACAAAACCACTCTGCTTTTCATTTTAATTGAAAGGCTTCGGGCGCTACATCTGTACAAATACACTCTAGTCTCCTCGCTGCAAGCTTTTGCGAAAAAAAGTTCTCCGTTTATTGAACTGGCTGTTCTAGACAACAGGAATAAAATATTGAGATTGAGGGATTTAATTCCTCTGTGCAGTGACACCGACTTCTGAACTTTGGCGAACTTGGGATGAACAAAACACGAAAGAAAGGAGGCTCCTCTTCTCGCAAAGTATTATGAAACCAGCTTGACGAGGGACATGGATAAGCAGAGGCTCGGCCTTGTACTTCCTGACGTCTGATTTGCATTGGCAGCGCCTACTCAATGCTCCGAGCACCGGGCTGGACGGGCTGGGGTCACGGAACGACATGCTGCTGTCCATTCAAATGCGATCGCAGCTACTGATAACGGCACTAACAAACTTTTAAATGGAAACATAGTGATCGACATGAAGTAAAGTCTGCCTGATCGTCATTAATAAGGGATGGCGTCATTAATATGCACGGGTTCTAGGCCTTTTTTGGCACTATTAAGTCCCACTACCACCGCAGAGTGCTTGATAACAGACAGATCTAACTTCAAATCTGTTTCACTGACACCTGTTCTGATTTACTGCCAAACACTACACTGGTGAAGGCCTCTGCAGTGTTTCTTTTGCGCTCTCTAAAGCTTTTGGTGTCTTGTGTGAAGCAGTTTCAATCGCCTCTTTGATGAAATGTGCAACTTAAATGAATTTGCCTCTAAAAGAAGAAAAACGTGACATTTATTATTACTGTTATTAAAGACATGCTTGCCTTTGGTCTGCAATTTCAAGTGTTAAAACATAAAATGAACCAAGTATATTAAATTGCCTTAACACAGTTTTTTTTTACTTAATGTTGGCAACAGTGACAATATAGTTCACCAAACTGCTCACACTAAAAATGCACCCGATGCTAACAACATATTTTTAAGCAAGTAAGTAAGCTATTGGAAATAACCAGCACTCCAACAGGGTGTTTAACACGTCTTCCAGCCTGCAATAGTTCTGGCCAACAGGATGAAAAGAGATCTCTCACCGTCCTGAGAGAAAACCTCATCTCTAACTCCTCAGACTGGTCGCGTCCCTTCAGCAGGTGGCCTTATCTGAGCTCCTCCTTTACATCGACTACACTTTTACATTAGCCTTTGCCTGGAAAAGAGGAATGAAGCCAAAGTAAAGAAAAACATTGATAAATAAAGGATGAACACTCTTGTTCTGCACCTAGATTATTTTGCAATTATCTCATGGAAGTTAAGTTAAGTGTGAAACGTTTCAGAGAAGGCAGGTTATTGTAAATAACACAGCTTGAGAGGCAATGAGAGTTAAAAAAAACAGCTCCAACAAATCTTTCCTAGCTCTAAAACACTCACACTTATACTGCTGATCTGTTGTACCAGTAATTAAAAACATAAAGATCAAAAGAAAGAGGTAGTGTATGTAACATTTTATGTGATCGATTGCAATTGCATTATGTAGATTTTGATGCCTTGTTCTGATTCAGTTTTGAAGTGAACTATCTCATGAAAGACCCTCTCTGATTGGTTGGTTTGAAGACGCTCTCTGACTGGTTGGTTTGAAGACGCTCTCTGATTGGTTGGTTTAAAGACGCTCTCTGATTGGTTGATTTGAAGCCGCTCTCTGATTGGTTGGTTTAAAGACCCTCTCTGATTGGTTAGTTTGAAGACGCTCTCTGATTGGTTCGTTTAAAGACGCTCTCTGATTGGTTGGTTTGAAGCCGCTCTCTGATTGGTTGGTTTGAAGCCGCTCTCTGATTGGTTCGTTTAAAGACCCTCTCTGATTGGTTGGTTTGAATACGCTCTCTGATTGGTTAGTTTGAAGACCCTCTCTGATTGGTTGGTTTGAAGATGCTCTCTGATTGGTTGGTTTGAAGACCCTCTCTGATTGGTTTGTTTAAAGACCCTCTGTGATTGGTTGGTTTGAAGACGCTCTCTGATTGGTTGGTTTGAAGACCCTCTCTGATTGGTTGGTTTAAAGACCCTCTCTGATTCGCTGGTTTGAAGACGATCTCTGATTGGTTCGTTTAAAGACCCTCTCTGATTGGTTCGTTTGAAGCTGCTCTCTGATTGGTTGGTTTGAAGACCCTCTCTGATTGGTTGGTTTGAAGACGCTCTCTGATTGGTTCGTTTAAAGACCCTCTCTGATTGGTTGGTTTGAAGACCCTCTCTGATTGGTTGGTTTGAAGACCCTCTCTGATTGGTTCATTTTAAGGCGCTCTCTGATTGGTTCATTTAAAGACGCTCTCTGATTGGTTCGTTTAAAGACCCTCTCTGATTGGTTGGTTTGAAGGCGCTCTCTGATTGGTTCATTTAAAGACCCTCTCTGATTGGTTGGTTTGAAGACCCTCTCTGATTGGTTGGTTTAATAATGATACTCGGCAACAGTATCTACTAACTGTTAATACTATCACACAGCAAAATTTAGTCAATTTTAACTGTGTAAGAGAAGTTAGACAAACAGGGATTGACATAGTTATCAACATGATGCCGTCAGTCATGTTAAGCGTCATGTGTGTCATGTAACTGTCCAGCCAATGCTCGCTTGCACATACAGTGTCCTGACTGCAGCTGACTAACAGACGGTGCTTGGATGAGGGCAAAATGGGTCAACTTGCAAAAGACTGTCATTCTGTGTTGAAGAGGAAGAATGATTCACGGCGGAGTGTTAATAAAATCATGCATTCAAATTGAAAAGAATCTACCTTTGAGATTAAATGTAATGGGATAACGTAATTGAGAATGAGCCTTGGAAAAGCAAGGGAATAAGTAGAATAAATCAAATGTGCAAAAATCAATCCCTGACTATAAGAACACCGACACTGCACTGAACCATGGTGCAGAAAGACAGAAGGAGCGCGGTCACTTAAGTAAATGTCAGGTCAGCCAACCAGTAGCAGCTGGCCTTTTAAACTGTTGTTTTAGCTCAGGTGACTATCCAAACTTTTTTTAATTTCTTTGCACAGTTTGACAAAAAAAATCCCAGGGACTCTTATGCAGACAGACAACTGGAAAATATCTCCTGCTGCAATGTCACTGCGGACTGAAGGGGACGTAGAGCTTCTGTTAGATGGCACCATATGGATAATCTATCAAAGGGGATTTAATTGAAAAAATAAATCACACCCCACAAGTTGGTAAAATAAATCCCCCTTTAGTTGTACTCTGTAATGATTCATGGAGGATGTGTATGACTTTGCAGTTCTGCAGAAGTATGTATAGTTTTATTTGAGGCATTGCCTAGAATTTATATCCTTAGGGCGCTAAGGATTACAAGTGTGGGTGCCGTCGTGCATTGCGTAGAGATACTTCTGCAAATCCGTTCCTATATCCCATATGTTATTTTTCCTTTGATCCCAGTAGTCACAAAAGATGTGCAAGTGTTTTTCTATGTGTGAGTAATTTTTTTTTTCCTCCAGTATTAATGGGTTTGTTTCAGCTGCAACAGGAAATCTTAAATGATGTGTGAGCACCTGGGAGTGAATGTCCGCCTGGAAAAAAAAAAGAAAAAAAGAGGGCTTGGCATCGTTCAGGGTTAGTGGTGCATGCAGGAGGAGAGTGCACTTTGGATACGGGAAAAACAGTTCTTCCAGAGATGAAAACAAGCCCCTGTCAAAACCCGCCGGCGGGTTTGTAGTAACATTCCATAACTTATTAAATCATATTTTATCAATTTTCATTAGCAT
>JBAJHX010000043.1:9585091-9625522 GCA_037176925.1 Amniataba percoides | reverse complement strand
CCCCCTCCCCCCCCCCCCCCCCCCCCCCCCCCCCCCCCCCCCCCCCCCCCCCCCCCTTTTTTTTTTTTGGTCCTTGGAGAGTTTCGACTCCTCAAACCAACGTCCCGCTGCTCTTTTTCAATTCCACAGTAAAAAAACCAGCCTCAATGGTTGTCAGCTGTGTGGCAGTGTGTGTGTCTTGTGCGGTAATGTGAATCACGAGGGGAGTAACCTAGAGATTCCTCTTGGGTGTGTGTGTGTGCAAGAAAGAGAGAAGGAGAGAGAGAGAGAGTTCACATGTGATCTCATTTTGCCTGATGCACTTCCACTGCTGGCTCAACTTGCACTGATGTGGTCGTGTCAGTGATGCAGTCTGGTAACCTTTCCACACCTGCATGGCAACAGAGCTGAGGGATGGTGGTGGTGGTGGGGGGGGACTTGAATCACTCACAGCATCTTTCCCGTTGATGATAAGGAGTGTGAGACTTGACCTTTGGTGAACACAACACCATAACAAAAAAAAATAATAATAACCGCTTCCTCTTCATCATCAATTCTCCCTGCTTCATCCCAAGTCAGATGGGGGGGATTAGAGTGAAATGGCAAATTCTCTGTTGTGGTCGCACTGGCATTTCTCACACTTTTGGTGACTGGGTTGCATTCTTTCAATACTTTAAATCAGGTCTACTTAAAAAAAACCCCAAAAAACAAAGAGGAAAGAGGTAATAAAGGGCATGCATCTTATCTAAGGGTGTAAATCTTGAGTGGGTGACACTGGATTTGAGGAAAGTATCTAAACTAATCATGCAGACTAAAATAAAATGCTGCACTTGAATGCGTTAGGTTAGTTAATTTGCCTTTTTGTTTTTCTGTTACAACTTCCGGGGCAATAAAGGTGAATCGATCCAGAAGTTCTCCACGCGTGAAAAAAAAATGATGCAGATAGGGGTCATTAAACGTGGCGTAGTTTGCATTTTAGAGAGTGATCGTGAAGGTGGGAGGGGAAAGGTAAGCTTATCTTGTGGGAGCAGAGGCTGGATCTCCTCCCCTCGGCGACCTCGCATACCAGAGATTCCCACACTCTCTTCACGCTCACCTGCCTTTGCCCCCTCACCACTTGGCGACACCCTCTCAAGGGCAACGCAGGGGGAAAAGTCAGTTGTTTGAGAAATTTCTGGACTGCTGTGTTTGTCTAGCAGCCGAAATCTGACGCTGTGTCTCGTCAGGTCAGCCGGATAAGTTTTTTTTCACCCCCACCATCTCCTTGGTTCGACGACAGCGCGTAAAAAGGTGCGCGTCGTGGTTGTTCCTCCTCCTGCTGCTCCTTCTGGCGGTGAAATCGGTCACAAGAACGCGATTAGCGTCTCATTAGATTCACCCCCGCTGTGAAGAAGCCTAAAGAAGAAGTTTCACCCCTTTGCCACATGCAAAAACACTTTTTTCTTTTTTTTTACGCAGCGCACTTTCTGAGTTCTGCCCTCCTCGCCTCGCCTTTTACGCACAGTTTCTTTGGGTTTTTTTTCCCCCTGCGTTTTTCCCCTCACCGCCAATTATCCTGTAGTTAGTAAGTGAAGGAGCCAGGGAAAGAGAGACAGGGAGGGAGGAAAAAGAAATTAAATACCTTAAGGAGGACTGTGGTTGCGCTGGCGGAGCTGCGGCTCGGATCTACATCGGGGCATCCAAGTTGATCGGTAAACTCCAGTCGTTTAGTCCCGTGCATGAGGACGAGTGCAACGCGTCTCCATAGAGCTGCAGCCGAGAGGAAGAAAGAGGAGGAGGAGGAGTAGGAGGAGACGGCCCCTCCGCTGCTCTCTGCTTCATCCAGCAGCAGTCCCAGGCAAAGGCGAGCGCGCATGACGTCAGCGGGAATGCGAGGTGGTGGTGGGGGCGGGGTTAGCTGGGAGCGATGCGCACTCCCGATTGGTTGTGGCCCAAGCGAGGGGGCGTTCCCGGGGCGGGTTCGCCTCTCCGAATAGACCAATGGCGCGGCGAGGTTATAGTTGCCTTGGTTACACGTTTTGTCTACCTGAACGCCGCGCGGAGAGGGAGAGCAGGAGGTAAAAATGCACATTTTGCTCGAGTAAAGAGACTTTATTCTGACCGTGTGTTGTGTTTAGGTATACATCGAGACTTTGTGATAATTAATATGATTTAGTTTGTATGCAGACTTTTTAAAACATGTATATATCATCACTCAGTATACTATAGCGTCATATTCACCTACTACCTCTTGTATATAAAGCTACCTGTTGCTGCAGTCATGTTAGCTTCAGCTTTATTTGCACCCTGAAGCATTTCAGTGTTTCCTCACTGTCTTCATGCTACTGACTGTTATTGTATAAGATACATACGAACAGTGGCGTTTCTACATTGAATTACTCCCAGGGCGATATCCTCTCCCCCAAGAGCTCATGCCGCCCCCCACGTAACTGAAATTAATGCCGCCCCGGGCGGCTGCCCGCTTCGCCCGTGCCTAAAACCGCTACTGCATACGAAGAACGATGTTGTGAAAACATTTCTTCCACATTTCTTCAAATGTCTTTTACATGTATACACTTATATACTCAAACATAAAGATATATGCATGTGTGTGTATGTAGGTATGTGTACATACACACATGCCAATAAAGTTGATCCTGATGTGCCCCTGTTCACAAGGTTATGTTAAGTCATATTTTCATTACCAGACCTAGCAAGCTGACAGGAGGTAGATAGGATGAATGTCTACGTCTAAGTGTGTGTTCAAGTTTGTGTGCCGCAGGATTATTGTTGACGTAACAGTAAGGCTGCAACTAACAATTGTTTGTGTTTATGTGCTTTTATAAATAAATTAGTCAGCCAATAGTTTCAGCTCCAAACTACATATCACAAAGTTTAATGCTATATGTCCCTCTCAAGGATGACCTGAGAAAATCAATGACTAATTATAGGCTGCCATTATGTCCTGAATCCTAACCTCACCTTTCCTTTTGTTGCATTAATAACATGAAAAGTAATAATCTTGCTCTGTGATTTGAAAAAAAAAAAAACAACACCTTTATGGCTGCTAGAGATGTGAGGAAAAAATACCAATTATCTTCAATGGATCCAGAACAGGGCGTCAGTTTTCATTTCACTCTTAGATTAAATCCGTTCCCGCATACTTCACACCAACCCCTTTTACGCGCTCCTCATCCTAACTGACACACCATGCCTGTGTGGCCAGAATTTTTCAAAGCTTAATCCAAAACAAAGGCATAGAGGTGTTCCAGCGGCATATCTGATCACACTGGGTGCACCATCTGTCCCCTCCCAAACACTAAAACTTCTGAACGGTGACTGATATTCTAGCAATGTCATGCAGACCTTGGTGGCAAAGTCTGTTTTTTGATGGCCTTTATTGCTTTTGGATGCTAATCATTTTTGAATGACCCAACCCAAAGCCACGTACCTGAGAAGCTTAAATGTTGTCTTTTATCGAGCTTTGCACGACCTTTGCATTTTCCACCTCATAGTGATCCATGTCTTTATTTTCCAGGTACTGTAGTAAAGATAGAGCCACGGTGATGAGTGGGAGGGATCTGCATATGTTCCTTACAAACTACAGAGCAGAAGATGTGGGTAAGTCAGCAGAAAGTGACTCTGAGACTTTGCTGACTTGTGACATGTTGACCCATTGATCTATTCAACAGATTTAACCTGAAGCTCCCTTGTTGAATTCTCCAGGTACTGTCAAGTCTTTGATGCTATTGTCAGAAGCAGCATTGCTCATGTTTATTCACCTGTTTCTTTGAGTCACAGCTGAACTGCTCAGAAAAACCTCTCTGACACAGTTAGTTTGTTCTCTGTCCCTGCTCCCCTCCCCCTAACCCCCCTAAGTATGCAGTCATTTCTGAATTACCCACACAACCCATTAGCGCTCAGCTGGTGCTGGTGCTTTATCTTTACCTCTGTTTCTTTCTTTGCTGAAGTCAGCATTAAGACTTTACTTGAGACACTAGAAATGATGAGATTTTCAGCTATTCCAGTGATCCTAATTCTGCCGTATCTTTTGCTTCCATCCATGCAGAAAAACTGACTCTGCGGATGAAAAATGGTCTTGGCAGCTCAAAGTACAAACCGGCTGAATATGAGCGATTACAAGCCATTGTTGATGCCAAGCACCTGGAGTCTGATCTAATAGGACAAAAGGTAAATTTTGGTCGGTATCAATATCACGTCTGTGCTTAAAACAGTAATTTTATTATGAAAGCCATTTATAATACTTATTAATAAGATGGTGATTCAGCAGCAAATTAAGGAGAATCTGAAACAACACCATGATTTAATTTTTTTCCCAGAGAGCAAACAGGCCTCATTACCCACCACAGGAAGAGTTTGAACTGACAAAAACCTGATTTTAATGTGAGGTAATAAAACAGCAAGTCACCAATAGCGCCATGTCTTTCTGTTTGTCTACCTCTCTGTCCTCTCCTTCACATACCACATACTGTAAAGGGATTTAATTCCTTATAAAACAGCCATTGCATAACCTTTTATAGTTTCTCCAACAACATGAAACGGAGCAGCAATATCACTGCCATACACAATAGCATACCACTTGAATATTCATTTGGCTGCCCATGGTTTTCCTCTAAAACTGTTTGAAGTTCATAGTCGCCTGACTCTGAGCAGAGCAAAAAGTTAATGCTAGGGGCAATGGAGATAAGGCTGTTAGACCTGCGGTGTTTTAATTGGTAAACTGTGGCAGAAACCTTTTAGTATCGTTATGGTTGCCCGTGACTCCTTCCAACCCTGCTCTCTGCATAACCTAGATAAGGCAGGCGATGTTCACGTTTGGTTGCCCTGCTGAAAGGCAGGCTTTCTGAGCATCTCCCATTGGTGATGTGATAGAGAGTAAATAAATGACCATGAGTTGCCTCAAGCATGGGATCATTTTTGCTCTCCAGGAAGGCCCTGGCAGCATTAGTAGATTCTAAGATGTTTCTTAGCAAGACTGTACAAAAATGTATAAAAAAGAGAAAACACACATTTTACATATACATATACATAGGAGGCACACACATGCACATGCACATGCAAATGCAACTGGCGGAGAGATGCCAGAGTGAGGGGGCTGCCCTTCCAGAGCGCCCCAAGCAGGTTTGGGGTTCGGTGCCTTGCTCAGGGGAACCTCGGCAGTGCTCAGGAGGTGAACTGGCGCCTCTCCAGCTACCAGTCCACCTCCATGTAGAATGGTCCATGGTGGGGACTTGAACCGGCGACCCTCTGGTCCCCAAGCCAAGTCCCCACGGACTGAGCTACTGCCGCCCCAATATCCTGCTCATTTAGTTTGTTTTTTGATAGATGACAAAATATGGAAACAAAATTATGGTAATTCTATTTTTTTATTACTTTACTGACTTGCGAGTGGTGTAGCATACATGGCATTGTCATGGTGGGAAAAAGAAAGTCATTTTCCTCAGGCTACCTTGTATTGTCTACTCAAACAACGAGGAAACAGTAATGGCTGCTGGTGATGGAGACAGAAACGAATGTGCAGGTGGATGGATAATGCCCTGCTACGTAATGCCCCTCTGAAGATGTCCCTGCTGAGGGAATAGACAGAAAAATTACAAGAAAATAGTGAAGCTGTTCATTCCATGTAATAAATACACAAATGTGCATCACATATAATCTGCATAAGAAATAAGACAGCCAAATAAAAAAAATCAGTTATAATAATCACCTACTTGTAGTTATTCATTTGACCTGGACAGATGGGATCACTTTAAGAGGTCTCCATTGTATAACCTGGCAAAATAAAAGCAAGCAAAAAAGTTCACATTTTTAAAGAACATAATATTTAGAGGCTTTTCACACTAATACCCACCTACAGGTATTTTTTTTATCCTATGAATACAAGAAATAGAGCCATACTAGGATAAAAAAAGTAGTGCTCACTAAAATAGTGGAAATTTACCAGTTTACCAGATAAAATGTGACTGGGAATCTGAGTGAACGCTCTGTGGTTTAATAGTTTATATAAGATCAATATGGGAGGATATTAATGGTTTGGTTTTATTTGGCACAGTGAGACTAGAAATCAGTTGATGCAAGTTTAGCTCGAGGCACAGTTTTTGCAGTTCAGCATTCAGAGTTATTAGACAGCCAGTGCAAATTAAGATCACCTACGATATATTGCCTGGAAGAGGAATGGGATGACATCAATTTGGCCTTTTTCTTTCAGAGCCTCACTAGTTTCAGATTGAGCGCTGTTGATTCCAATAACTATAAAATGGACGTCACCCTGAGGGTAAATCCTCAGCACAATATTCAAAGTTCTTCTTCCAACAACAGCAGCAGCAACTTGACGCACAGATAGAGAGTCACGACATGAATCAGCGCCCTAACTCCTTTAGACTTCTTATTAATATGAAATAGGTTGTAACCATGTATTAGTTATGTGAGATTGTCTTTTGTACAATTATCTGAGCCAGTGGCCTGTGTATAAAAACACTGATAGAAGACGATGAATCGCTGCACGGGGAGCGCTCTGAAGGAGGGCCTTGTTCTGTCTTGATGAAGAAGGAAAGCAAATGAGACTAGATTAAGACTTCTACCTCCCCACTCCTCTTCTAATAACATGCCTCATGCGTGTCATGCATGTTTCAACTTGATTGTTTTAATTTGCCGCTGTTTATTTTGCTTTCATGCTTTATTGGCAATACTGGTTCAGTTGAATCGCCCAAGTTTATGAACCTCTCAGACACAATAATGCTAATAAATGCTGAAGTAAATGCCTGTGTGGATAGATTCATGATGTGCAGAGAGAAGGGAAAAATGTATTACCAACTACAAGATACAAAATTACCTTCTTTATGTTTAACTTTCTTTGCAGCCTGATGATTTGTTCACCTTGTAGTTGCTATGCTAGTTAAAATGGTCCAGATAATTGATGCATTAAAACTCTCCAGACTCATGTTTGTCCAGATGAAGTTAATTATTTGTAGGAGGAACTAAATGTCATGGCTTAGGCGTATCTAAAAGCAAAAAAACACCCTATTCCAGTTCAAAAGAAACTGTTTATTCCTGCTGTGCATTAAACCTTGCCTTACAGGTTCAAAAAACTCGTTGTGCAGCCAAGGCAACCAAGGAGAGCTCCATTTTACGGCAGCACAGACAGGTGTGGAGCAGAGAGTGCCCCAGGCTGCAAAAGGCTGAGTAAGAGCCCCCTATTACTCCCTGTCATTATCTGCTGCAGTTTTCTGGATCTGCTGTTACACCACGCAACCGCTCCACTTAAGCCCCATTGAGCCCAGACAGGAACCTGCATGAAAAAATAGGGTGTAAAGAGGAGGAGGAGGACGGAGGGGAGAGCGAGCCCAAGGAGAAAATTGTATCAGCGAGAAAACAAGAGGAGAAAATAGGGAAGATTGAAGTTAATTTTCTTGCAGCGATGACATTGAATTAAAGGATAAGAAACAGGGAGAAGTCAGGAGGGTGGCTGTGGGAGCGGGGGTGGTTGGGTTGTGTGGGGACAGAGGGGTACACTGAGGAGCGCTGCATGCTGAGGCAGAAGTGTGGGACTGGGGGCCCCAGCAGTGTCATGCCTTGTGAAGTGAGAAGGGCAGAGCTAGCTCTGGGGCGCAGCTTGTTTGGCTGCGTAATGACTGTGTCTGAGCCACCCAAGGTTAATGATGTACACAAGCATGAGCCTCAGTAATGAGCCTAGTCATAAAGATGTGCCACTGCTTGCAACTCTCCACACATATATCTAGTTAAATTACCCAGGGATTCAAAAGCCACCTTGTCAAATGGGAAAATAGGCAAGTGTATCTCTATGGTCACCCTTGCTTTATTCACAATCATGTCAGCCCCTGTGCTAGTTAGGAGGAAGTAAACAATTACTGCAGCACCATCCGTGGTCCTATTGTGCTACATCAGGTTCCCAATTTTTGGGAAAATGGGAAATTCCAGTTGAGACAGACAGAAAGATAAACCTGGACTCCATCCCACCCACATACCTCCAAATCAAATCTTAGTTGTTGAATCCAGGAGAGGAAATTAAAGAAGTATTATCTGCCTTAATAACGTGTTAATTAAAGTACAAATTAAACACAATTTAAAGTTGGTACTTAACTTGAGTTATTCAGTTTAGTGCTACTTTATATTTCTATTCCACTAAATTTAATTAGCAGCTTTAGTTACCTTGCAGATTCAAATTGTTTATATAAAATATAATAAACAAATAAAATATAATGTATTATTATAGGTTAAGCTAAGAAGCAGTAACTTTATGTGAATTAAAGTAGCTCTTCAGCACTGCTTGCAGGTCAGTGCATTAGAATTATTAATTATTCTGAAATGGGACAAGTTGCATGATATGTACTTTTACTTTTGGAAGTTCAAATGCATTTTGATGCAAACAGTTTAAATGAATTCTTCAATCACTGGTTTGATATATTTAATAAGTAAACTCATACATGCAATGCTGTATGGGAGAATTGGTCCACTGATTCTTAATATTTGATGGTGATCTGGTAGGGAGCAAGAAAATTGTATGCTTTGTTTGGTCAATGTAAGAGTAAGAACCAAAATGTATGTAGTGAAAGAAGACCAGAATTTTAAACCAAGTACTATTATGTTGCCATCTTTATGGATTATTTAATGTTTAATGTATTTAATGTATTATAATGTTAATAGTCAGATTTAACTAATGTAATTTGGCGGTATCTTAACATGTCTTTCTTTGTCTCATGAAACAGGGAGAAGGCTGAGAATGGCATCCATGACTTTCTAGAACAGATCAGGCCAAATGGTAAAACAGACACCGCCATCTTCTCTCTTCATGATTATGGTAAACAAATTTTAGATCATATAGGCAACCATATCTATTTTGGTCTCTGCTGTTTACAAGTATTGCACTAATATGTGTCCTTGAATGTCCGTGTTGGGGTTTAGAGATGCTCCTAGAAAGGGATCGGGAGGCATTCAGGAGAGCCACTGTGGAGCCTGTTCATCAGCTAAAGGACGACCTGTGTTTCAGACTGGGTGATGGACAACACAAGTTTCTCAACGTCTGTCGATCAGACTGGGAACAAGTAATGCAACAGGTATCTGTGTGATATGAAATTAAGACATGTCTAAATGTCTTTGGGAGAGACGTTTACGGAAGTTTGTAGTAAGCTGGCAGAATGGCAAGGTTTCTAAAGCTATCTCAGAAAAGTAAATTCAGTCTTTCACTGCGCCTGGTTCAATAAAATAAAATGGTTCATCCTTTGAGAATACTTTGGTCTTGCCGCTCATGTCCTCAGTCGAACCATTTAGGGGTATTTTATCCCGTCAGTACACTCAAAGCCCTCAACAATGAATCTTTGCTGTGCTCACTCTCTGCAGGTACCAAAACAAAACGGTCTGTCCTGCACATCCAACACAAACTCAAACTCTCCCGCTTGTTCACACAATAATCTCAGCTTGCGCACAGCGTTGCATTCACTGTCTATGAATCTCTTGTTTGTTAGCAATCCACAGTCCCTAAGTCACCAATTCTGCCTTTGACTCTGAGAGCTTCTTTTGCGCGCTTTCAGAGATGAATGGCGAGATTAAGGAGTAAGCGGGGGTCTTTAAAGACAGACCGTACTTGGAATGAGTGTCTGCCAGCCATTTTGTCTCCTCTCTGTGGCTCACTCATGCTTGTTTCTTTCCCATGACCCCCTCCGCTCTTGCTGGCCCACAGTCCCAAGCCACCTGATTGCATGGGCACAATAGAACCCCCCCACCTTACAGACACGTAATCATGATGCCTCTGCTTTTTGTCTTTTTTTTTTTTTTATCGTTTGCCCACTTTCTTTATTTTTTATTTCACCACCTTTCTTTACTCTCTGACTCACAACAAACTGGAGCGATCTTACACAGGTGCTGTATAATTACTCTTTCATCCTTGAGTGTTTTAAATGAAAACTAAAGCGTCTGACGAAAAAGGGCACAATGTTAAGTGCTACTTTACAAAATGGAAACAAAAGGTACAAGAATAGTGAAATTTACCCCATGTTATTTTACAGGCTGTTAAAGACTGTGACCCTTCATCAGCATATCCTTTTTCCAAAGCTGGGAGTTGCACTATGTACTTTTATGAGTTTTAATGGTTTAACTGTTTCTTTCCTTAATCATTCATTTTGTGCAGCGTGTGACAAAGACTTTTTGAAGATATCACACAGGTACCAACTACTTGGACAAAGTTAAGGTTGCTTTCAGATGCAATTACCCTTACAGTCGTGCGTCCACCCATCCATCCATCATGCGTCTCTCATGTTGCTTATCTGACAGGTGTAATGTCCTTGTGGGAATCAAAGTAGGCACTCTGCATGGTGCTTCTTCTCTTATGGCTGCATGGTTCTTCCAATGTATCCTCTGCACGCAAGAGACATAAGCTCCACCAAACTGCAAAACATATATCTCATGTATCCCTGTTGTATCTGTAGTCTTTATCCAGAGTAATTGGATATCTCTTGCTATCTTCGGTCATATATACTTATACCTTTTATATTACTGATATATACTTTAAATTTATGGGGAGGGTCCAACTTTATCGTTCACGATTCCCCTCAAGCCTCAAGTGTGTGTTTATATAAATGACATGACTCATTTCCTCGTTACACAATATTTACTTTTTTATTTATTTAATTTGGAAAGGGACTATGTATAATATTAATCATAGCTTAAAGCTAATTTTCATTTGCAGTCCCTTGGCAGCTCACAATTAAAACATCGATCCAGTGATAGAACAACACTAAACAAACAAGACAAACAGAACAAGGCATGTTATGCAACGTTACAGAGTGGTATGTCTTTCATACACAAACATAAACACACATATAAATCAAAGGTAAAGCTAGGCAGTGTGGTTGGGGAAAAAATCTTAATATTTTTAAGCTTAGCTCTGCACCATCCTGCAATTTATCGGTAATCAGAACATAGAGCACTTTAAAGATGTGTTTTTTCCTGCCTTCTTTCATTGCCAAATGGTTTGAATGTTTCTCATTCATGAAACATATCAGCAGCTAGCTACATTGAAACTGCAACCTTGCACCTCAGATCTGGTTTAATCAGTCATGATTTTACTATATGAAATACACAACATTGCCTGTGTCGAGACTGTGAAGTGCTGAACTGTGCTGTAAGAGCTTTAACGGTTCAGTGTGCAGTGTGAAAACTGAGTGGGCAAAACCACAACTGACAAGCGTTTAGCCACGGCTGTAGTCTGCAGTCAAGTCCGTGGTCATGCTTCGACGAAAAAGGGTGCTGGTGGGCATGCGATCACTCTGTGAAGGCCAACTACAAGATGATCGGCAAGGAACCACAGGACTCTGGGATACATGTCTTCAGTCAGAGTGTTAGACCAACAATTCTGTTGTCTTAAACGACAGAGGATGTGGTACATGTCGCTAAGAAATCGAAAGAACAGATTTCTTTTGTTGTGTTGGCTTTTTTAGTAGTTCACAATCAATTTCCTCTGCTTACAATCAAGAGGATGTGTAAACATCGCCTTGATGTTCTTCCCCCTCCAGCATTCTTCTACAGCATGGCTAATCGTTACAATTATTTTCAAACGTGTCTTGAATGTCTTAACTATTTCCTTTATAATTTACTATGTCCACGTCCCTTCTCTCAAACAGAGCAACAAGCCTAATTATTTGATGACTATTGTCTCCATTTCTAACTAGCTGTTTTCGTTTTCATCTAATATCTAGCAACTCAGGAAATAAGCAGATTCAAATGATGAAATTAAAGTAAAGTGTGAATTCAACACTAACGGTTCTGTTGATTGGATCAGACATTGAATAATAAGATAGAAGACAGTGATACAGGCGACAGCAGTGATCTCTTTTGTCTTTTGTATTCCAAAAGTCCCAAATTTACTCCTATCAATCTCTAAGACAAATGGGAGTCTTTTTTTAACATTATTGATATCAGAGGTGTTCCCGGATTGTCGGGGCAAAAGCTGGAATTTTCTTTACCCAAAACAATTTATTCATTAGTAAGGTGACAGTTCATGCTTCCCAGTTTAATTTCCCTGAATAAAATAAAGTGACACTGCTACTGTCATGTTTGTTTTCTGAATGTGTATTTAAGTTTATTCTTCATGGTTTTCTCACTGAATCACCAGATAAACTTTGTGAAAGACCAGCAAGATGAAATAAATGCAAAACTTCATGAAGAGTACCTGGCCTTGGAGGAAGACATCATTGGTCTTGGCTTGGAGGTAGGTTCCTTACTGCTGGTTTTATAAATCCTCCTTCTGTTTTAGCAAAGCACTAATTGCAATTCTGTATGTGTACACTTGAGTTTAAAAAGTGAATGCTCCAGCATGTCACCAAAGCAGATGTCCATACATTAGACTGTATATATCTCAAAGATGGTCATGTCGCTCTCTGCAGAAATATCTTACTTCAGATAATCCAGTGAGTAAAGAAGACATTCCAGAGGAGGTTTTGGATTCAGACTGTCCTTACCCAGAGCTGAAGGACTCCCTGATCCAGGCCTTCCACTCTCTGTCAGAACGGTACCACAGCAGGCTGCAGAGTCTCCAAGAGCAACTACAAAGTACCAACAGGTTGGCCTGAGGAGAAAAGAAGAGATCAGCTTTGCTTCTAGTCTCAAATGAATAGACACATGGATTGAACTAGAAAATTGTAGTGATTTTTGCAGCAAATGTGAAATAAGAGCCAGTCCCTTCAATATCTTACTCAGCCTTAATAGCAGTGGTCTTTCAATGATTTTCAACCATCTGTTTTGATAAATACATGTAGAGGCTGAAGTCGAGTGTAGCTGGGCAGATCAAGATGAAAGATTAGAAACTCAGCAGGACACTGACAGCATATAGAGGCACAGCCACTTCATCCCCCAGAAGGAAGCTGCTGAACAAGACAAGTATTTCTCACCAGGAGGTTGATTATATCAGTGTCTCAAAGCCACTTCTTAACTTTATTTTTATTTCCATACGGACACTGTATAGCTCTGTTAGCTTCCATGATGAGAATAAAATGTATCCATAGAAACGTAGCGAAGAATCAGCAAGGAAGAGGAACATGGTGTCATAGGATTATTTATTTTTTTATTTATCATGTGTTTTCTGCATTTCAGATTCTGTGGCTGGCAGCCTGATGACCACCAACGTTTCCAGTTCACTTTGTCTCAGTACACTCATGACATACCCAACCACAGGGCACTCTACACGGACATGCTGCAGAGACTCTTCCCCAAGAAAAGTAGACAAGAGCTGGTCAGTAAGAGCAGAAAACAGATTTAAGTATTTATTAGACAGATCATGTAAGATTATCAAATAGTGTGTGTACAGTGAACACCAGTCAGTCCTGGCATGAAACATTTTTTTCACATTGCTGTTTTCAGTGTATACACAACACTAGTCACCCAAACACACACACATAAAAAATACAGTACTGGTAGTTACTCTAGACCTGTACAAAAATGTCATTCATCAGCAACAGTTTTAAGAATTTCAAGCAAGAGAGACACAATACATGTTGTTTTGATGCAGTAAAATGTAAAGTTTTCCTGTTTTAGTTTCTCGTGTGAGATGGTGTACTAAATATCTTCAGAGTAAAGTAAGAGATTTCCAGACGTCCCCTTGGAATCTGGGAACTTGTGATGGACATTAAACACACTAAACAACTCATTGTTAAAGTATTGGGAAGATTAGTTGATCAAGAAAATAATACTTTATCTGGGGAAGTTTCTTTGGGAGTAATGCTCTCTTTTTCAGAGCAGTCCTGCAATCCAGATCAGACAACCACAGTCTGATCTGCTGACCACTGAGGAATCGAAGGTTATGTGCCTTTCTAAAGAGCAAGATTTATTTTCTTTTCTTTATTAAATCTCAGTCACTACTGCCCTCTGTCCTTTTAATTCTCAGTCTCTATGACTGTGCTGCACACACATATGCTCCACTTCCATGGATGGACACACTAAAGCATATGTTGTACATTGATGCACACACACCCATCTAAAAATGTACCTCCCCTCCCCTGTCTGAAGGATCCCTGCAGTGTCAGTCCCAGGCTCCCTGATCAATGTAGCTCAGTAGCCTGAACTGAGCCAACAGACACACGGATAAGCTTGGACAATGGTCCGCTCAGCACGCTGCAGGATGTGCCGTGTCACCCACTATGGACAACGCGCTCACGCCACTGCCTAGCATCGCCATGACAACCGCCAGCCCCGCTCTCCTCCCTCACCCGCAGCCAGAGACCTGCCCGCATATCAGTTGCAGCTGGGTGCTGCATTTAGAGCTGTGATCGTTCATGCTCGGGGGGGGTTGCAAGCAGGAGAGATGTGTTTCTCCGTTTTTCTCAGAAACAGACTTAGAGTTGATTTAGTGCTGACTGCACCTAATTATTGGTTTTAATTAAGCAGGCCTGCGTGCAGTGGAACCATGGACTGGGTTGCTGAAACTCCTAAGAGCATAAATGATCAGTGTTTTGAAAAAGCTTCATTTTCATATAGGTTATTTTGGCATCAACTGTAACCAAAATCTAAATGATATGAACAAGTGTGACATTGACTGGTATCTAGTAAGCTCAAAGGACGGTCCCCTTGTCCAAGTGAGCTCTGAGCATGTGAAGTTTTGATCCATTCAAAATGAAAGAAAAAGAAAAAAAAATCCTGTTTGTTTGGCAGCAGTCTGCAGTCAGATACTTCCTTTGTGTTTGTTGTGTGAAAAATAATTCCCATTGCTCCTGCGGACATATGGGTCGATTGGAAAGGCTATAGTCAGCACTTTAATTACACAACTGTTTCTGTGGAGTCAATGTCTCAGCTCCGAGCTTTTCTTACATTGGTGTCTCACCTTAGAGCGTCAAAGACTGTTTTTGTTGGAGCCGAAACGTATCACTCACCTGCCATTTAGGTCTGTCTGCAGGCAATGATTTTGGAATGATTGCATAATTTTCTGGTGATGTTGTCAGTCTTTTATGAATTGTAATGCAAGATACAACCGCTCTGTTTTATGGCTAGATAGCAGGTGTGACATATTATCGCAGTTAAGGCGTTTGCGCAGTGTAACAATTTAAGAGCCTGTGTGATAAATCAGCTCCTGTGGTCTCTTCAGTTGCTTGCAATATCTGCTGTTTTGAAGATTTTCCCATTTTCAGCAGGGAAGATTAAGAAAATTGTTTGAGAGAGAACCTCTTTTAGGAGCTTTACTTTATGCTTTGTAAAAATATTACTTTGGAGGTTGAGATTGTCATTTCAGGTTTTCTCTTTGATATTGCAGAGAAATATCCAGCCGAAAGTGGAGCAGAAACAGCAGGTTCAGAGAGACACATTAGTGACATTTACTTACTTTGCTCTCTTTATCTCAAGATATTTGAACAAAGTCATTTCTTTGAGCAGTTTGTCACACCATGACCTGCAATTGCAATCCCACTGGATGTGTTTTCTATGCTCCCATTTTTGACCTACAGTACAACTAGTCTTACATAGAAATAGTGGCAGTCCAGCTAGCTTGGAGTGGACACCTCCCTCTGCTGGATGGGGCTCTTTATTGTCGATCATGAGTTACTCTTTAGTGGCCAGCAGGCTTTCATAGTATTGCCCTCATAACGTGCCATGTCAATAGTGGAAATGATTCATACAGCTTACCTTCTACTGACTATATCTGTGGGAAGCCATCTTTATTTTCTCCTTTGTATGGTTCAGTCCTCATGGAGACAGCACTGCGCAGTGGATGCAGCAGCTAAACCAAGCGTCGTGCCACTTTAAGTGTACACTGCAGACACGCTGCGGTGGATACTGCATGGGACGTGTTGGCTAAAATGCAGGCCCGCCTATGCGTGAACACACATTTCATGACAAGTGCAAGCATGAACGTGCACACATGCTGCATTCGTGCTTATGGAAGGCAAGGGGTCATGAAGGAGAGGAAGTGAGGAACAAGGGGTGGATCTTCCTCAAGTTCTAAAGTTGTGCATTAATAAACAGGATTTGCTTGGCTGCCTCTGGCACTTCTGTTCCATTGGCAGGTCCGTCAGCTCACTCATTTTCAATAAAACCAGTCAGCCGTCTAATGCCTTCCCACCGTCAGTTAGCCGCTATTAGCCCATAGATGAATATCATTCCCTCTGTTCCAGTGAAGCAGCCAAGTGATGCAGCCTCTGTGAGCGCTGACACAATGATGAATAGCTACAGGCATCCTTCACACAGAAAGGAACTGTTTTCCTTCAGGACATTTCACAGCCAGGAGAGAAGGACCATTTCATACACCAGCACAACTGGATGTGACAACGAGTTTTCCCTCTGGTCCTGTCGCCATTATTATAGACAGTTTATCATGCAGGGGTGTTGGTGGATTTTTGTTTGCATGTCATCAATTCAGCGCAACACTTTGTATAATGCCCCAGTACTGCCATTTGGGCAGCAGCACCTCAGACTTGCATAATATTCATATTTCACTTTCACATTGCTGAGGATTTTTGTCCACTCCCTTATTTTAAGAATAATTAACACACTTGACCAATTAGACAGAAATGCCTTTGTTTCATCCCACCCCACATGCAGACAATGCCTTTTCCGTGCATGTTATTCTTCCAGATGGAGCATGAACGTGCATGGGACTGGCAGTGCTTCACCCAGTCACAGCTGAGACTGGTGACCCAGCAGTGGCAGCGGGACTGGGAAGAGCTGCTGGCCAGAGCCCTGGCCACCCTGCAGGAGGCCAGACATGCCCACCAGGAGGAGCTGGAGCTCCACAGAGACCGCCAGCACCAGCAGGATATCTGCTCGCGTCTCAGAGAGAAGGTTAGCATCTGGTATACTTTCACACCAGGAGCTGTCACATTTCAGGAACTTTTCCAACTTTAAGTTTTTATGCTGGCAATTATTTTGCAGTTCTGTGCCTCCAACCCATATTTAATCCCTGCAGGAAGTGGATCTATAACTTTAATATTATTCTTGTTCATAGTTCTACAGCTTACCCAGTGTGAGCTCTCTGCGGCCTACTTCTCTATCATTCTTATTTATGAGGCGCACTTGCTTATGTCTAGTGGTGGATTGGACAAAACTGAGCTGGTTTCTTGTATACACTTAACATGATATGCTTTATCTGCATCCTGTTCCACCTATTGCATGTGTAGACAAGACAGTTGTCGGGAGAGACATGTGAGGGGCCAGACAGGCAGCAGTGACTTGACTGCCTTCTTGCGTACAGTATATCTGCTGACGAGGCTGCATATTACGCCAGGCTGCCTGACAGCATCTCTCGCTTTAGCTGCCACTTGGGATGGGCTGTGAATGCAAACAAGCTAATAAGGATGGTCTTGCAAACATGATGTTTCTGTCTCTGAGGGGTGCTAGTTCACATTCTCACAACAAACAACTTACTCATGTGAACAAGTCCATGTGTTGTTGATGCAGCGCTGTACAAATTGAATTTGCTTTGCCTGCCAGTTTTTAAAAGATGGTGCTTATGTCCTGTGGCTGATTAGATAATAAGACTCTCTGATGAAGTGAGGTAGGGTCGGGCTGGGCCGTCACAGCTGAGTCTAGGTTTGTCATATAATAGGACATGTTACCAAAAGTGGGCAGCATTCAGTGTTTTTGCACTGTTGCTTTGCAGGAACAGGTCCTAGGTTTTCCTCCTCGAGAACGGTGGAGCATCAGTTCCCTTGCACTAATTAATAGTCTCTCCCGAAATTCAGTGTTTTTCAGCTCCAAGTGTCCCAACATATAATCTCTTGCTGACATGTAGGACTACTCTAATTTACAGTTTAAGAAACTATTTTTGAACTTTTTGAGAATTTGTAAATGCAAGTTCACAACATTAGGTGGACATACTCCACTGTATGTGAAGAGTCCTGTATGGTATGAGCCAACCAACCAACAAGCCTCTTGCTGGGATCTTTCTCAGGTCCCAATGCTGGGACAATGGAAACTGTACTGTATGACAGCCTCCCTCCCCTGTCATGCAAGGGCGCTCCCTGTACCACTGTCCTTGCACAATATTAGATTTTCTGTGTCTGTCTTAAACACACTTAAACGGCCAAATGTTGTTTGGGAAAACATATCTCTGCAAAGACTAGAGAACCAGGTATGATATATCATGTTTCAGACATTGTCTCAAAGCAGGACTCTCAAAGTACTAGTCCTTACCATAAATTGCATGTGAGATAATGTCATTAACCTCCTCCCAAATTATATATTTTTTTGCCCCGCAAAATACATTTTTCCCTATTTTATTTATGTATTTATTTATGTCTGTGCAAAAATGTTTTCACCAGCTACATCTAATTGTGTAACTTGTAAATGTAAAAACTAATACAGGACCAACAGAACTCTGATTTCCTGAAGTGAACCTGACGCCTTACACTAAAATCTTATTGCCTTTTTCTGAACTTAAAATAAAGACTGGACTGGAGGGCACTTTTAAAAGAGGTTGACAATTGATTTTTTATTCTGCTTCCTGCCTCAGCTTTAAAGAGGAAGGTGCTGTACTAAACCAGCAGAATCTCAAGTGGCCTGTCAGAAAAGATAGTATTAATGTATTATTTCTCTGTTGCCATAAGTATCCATAAGAAACATGAACTCCATTTAGCACAGTCAAGGTCTAATTTAATCTCTTTTGCTGTATATTTCTGTTGCATGCTTTCACAACTGGAGGTCATTTGCTCTAACACCTTGCAGTTTCTTTCACTTTGACACACGCCTGTGTAATTCCACTGATCATTACATATATTCGGACTGATTTCACTTCAGCTTGTATTGTGCCATCAATTACTACAGATTTGACTGGAGAAGAAAATTCAAGGGCAATGATCACCTCACATTCACTTGTGTCAGAATGGAGCTCCTTTAGATGCAGCTGCAGTTAGTGTGGCATAAAACAGAAGGGAAAAAAGATTTTTAGAGTGATGGAATGTGTTATTCAAGACAGCAGTACGTATCTGCACACTACTTTTGAAAATATTTTTGAAAACAACTTGGGTTCTTTGACTTTCAATATAAGTACACCTGCATCAGAACATAAACTGCACGCCTATGACTATGGCAAATACATCTCTGAGTTTTGTTTTCATGGCTCTCTGAAGCAATAAGAAAAGAAAACGCAATCACACACATTTTCACTCCTGTGACTCTTCTGGTGGATTCTTTGTTTGCGCAGTGCATGTGCACATGTTTGAGTTTGTGTGGAGGCTCAGATGGACGCCTGTTTGCATCCAATCTTTCTTCCCGCTGCCTTTATCATCCCAGCACAGCGACACAGCGGCGAGACAAGATGGATTCTCCTCCTGTTGCATCTGCTTCTTTAACGCTCTATTTTCTGCAGCTTCTCCCTCTGACCCAAGCAACTTCCTGATGCTGCATTGTGAGGCGATCTCATGTATGTCTCATGTGTATAATATATCAAAATTTATATTTTATAAAGGTTTAATGGTCCCCATCGTTAGTTTAACTATTACTTCTACTAAACTCAACTAACTAAACAAAAAAATGTAAAGTGTGATTTGATTTAGAACATATAATACATGATAAGGAGGAAAAAAAACGTTAAATAGGATTATAAATTAGTGTGATCCTGGTGTCAACCAGTAAAATGTCCACTTGAATTAAAAAAACGCCATGTGTTACAGTTCAGACCATTAGCTAAAAGGAATGAGTTAATAGGCTAATATGTAAATAGCTATAGTGTAGATAAAAATGTATTTGTTTAAATCTACAATCTGTAGAATTTGTGGAGTTGCAAAATTGGAAGGAGTGCAACTTCTTGGTCCCTCCTCTTTCTCTCTGCTGTGCTGCTGCTCGCCGCCAAAGAGTCGCTCTGTCTCATTTTTCTATTTTGCTTGCTTTTTTTCATTCCTATTCTTCTATTCGCAGATTTCCCATTGTTTTTTTTTGTGGTTGTGCTCTTCCACTGTGTCCACTCACTCAAGATACGGTACTTGCCAAAGTTAGTGCATGTATGGGGAGAGGAGGTGATCGAAGCCTGGAGCAGGGACTGATGCTCCATCAAATACTCCTCCCAGCTCTGGTTAGTTCTGATTTGAGCGTTGTTTTTGAAGCTTGCAAATGGCCTTAGGAACAGCAGGTGGAGCCAGAGGGACCTGATTTGGTTAATAGATTGTATGTATTGTCTGCTACTGCCAGGACGCAGTGATAGTTTTAGCAAATATGACTAAAGGTTATTTTTATGTCATGTTTTATATTTTATGTGGCCTACTACAAATTTAATTAAAAGTAATGAATAAACATTTGAAATCAATAAGTTAGCTAAAGTAATGGATAAGAAGTTGAAATAGTGTAAAGTAATGAATAAGCAGCTAGCTAAGATTCATGATAAATAGTAAGATTTTTTTTTTAACCTAAGGGATACACTTGTGAAATAGTTAGCTAAAGGCATATGGATAAATAATTCAAATAGCTTAAATCAATGTTATATGCCAGTTATATAAAATTATATTGTAACAATATCCATTTCTGAATTATTGATGGCTTTAAATAGCATCCAGTTTAGAATAATTCATATTATAATCGAGTAGTGCCAGTCAAGATGGGTTGTGAGTTATGTTATGTTATGTTATGTTAGATGAAAAATGTTTGGTACCACTGGTCTGGATGATGCCTCATTCATTTGACATGGCATGAATAAACCAATCTAATAGTGGCCTTCATGTGAAAACTTAACCAATGTGAGGTGGTTTAAGATGCAGCATTTTAAATCGATTAAGGAGATAACAGACTGCTGTGGTGGGATTTGTCAGCTCAGGTAGTGAGTTACTCGCTCGCCATACTTCCTTGCTGTGATTATGCATATAACCGCCCTCCACCTCTTATCTTCTCCGCGCCTCCACAGGTTCAGATGAGAGCATATATTCTTGGTCAGTGCTGGCTCTGACCTCATTATAGGGAGCAAGACTGCGCGCTGCCAGATCTCTTCTGAGGAACGTGTAGTGGGAAGAAATTCAGGGTAATTGATTTCAGAGTTAGCTTGTACCCCTCTGTTTTGGAAAGGGCACGGCTGTCACGCAGACCACAGCTTCTTCTTGAGAGGCACAGATTGGCCATGCAAAGACTGGCTGGATATCATGCGTCTGCACACCGATGACATTACTGATCATATGGCAGTTCTTCAGTTCAGAAGCAGATGTGATATGCAGTATAAGGTGTGTGTTGGGAAAGGTAAAATGAAGTGGATGATTGAGATAACTGGTTAACATTTCATGCATGAGCTATGGCTTATTTCACTCCAGTTTATCACTGAAAGACAGACTCTTCTTCTCAAATCATCAGCTGTTTGTTCTGCAGTGCGCTGGCTGCTGTAATTAGCTGGCATTGTTCTTGGTGTTACTGTTCATCGCAGCCTTTTATTCTGTCCTTGCTTTCATTTTGCCTCCCACTTATATCTCACTCCCAGGCATCTCTGATGAGCAATTGTGTTTTTTTTCCACAT
Organism: Amniataba percoides; assembly: GCA_037176925.1. Lineage (NCBI taxonomy): Eukaryota > Metazoa > Chordata > Actinopteri > Centrarchiformes > Terapontidae > Amniataba > Amniataba percoides. The sequence continues at coordinate 9,604,122 of JBAJHX010000043.1, read as the reverse complement.
GAGTAAATAAAGCCTGGAGGGAAGACAGATTGTTGCAACATGCTCAGGTGGGAAAGGGACGAGCAGGCCAGCAGGACAAGACACACAACAATCGAAAGGAGACAGATTTTAATAAGACGTGGGGTTTCCTTTCATTGCAAAAGCTCTTTTTTCATTTCCTGCTCTCCAGAGTACTTTTACTCTGTTCCAGATTTAATTTATGCCCGCATGATCTGTATGCCCTTCGTGTTAGTGACTAACAAGTACAGCTCTTCATCCCTCCGGTGACCGAACGGACACAACAGAGTAACAGTAGTTGAGACACCGCGTGGGCCGCACACTGCTTCAGCTGACAACTCTTAATTGCTTATATATGTAGAAATTTTCCTCCTCATATGGTACAGATGTGGACCTCAGGAAAAATCTTACAGTGCCAAGATAATTACATAGTTTCATTTTTCATTACTTCATGTCCCTTTTAAAGATTCGGTAAATCTCATGTGTCATTAATGTCAGTCAGGCCCCGCATACGGAGGAGTGGGGCTGTTCTCGTGGACGTGTCACTCATTCTGCTCAGTTAGATGCAGGTTTAAGATTAATTAAGCAGTTTTGCAGTTCATGCCTAATCTGTTTCACTTATCCATTGTATCAAAGTTTGTCATTAAATGACCTGCATTAGAAAGTTTTGATGGCTGCAGCGACACCCCCCTGACAGAAGACATCACGATAACTGTACAGTTATATTAACAAAGGCTTTGAGCAGGCTGCAGCGTGCAGATAAAAAGGCTATCATTCTTTTGTTATTCTGACATCTCTGCAGTCTTTTCTGTGCTGCCATGAAAAAGGATGGTGTCCCATTTCCCTTTGAATTCACAGAAAATGAGATTCCAGTGACAAATTACTGTAGACTGTACATAATGACCATTTTATTCTCTTTGTGCTCCCTAAAAAGCCTTTTCATCTCTGCCTAAACAAGAAAGACATACAAAATATATTCAGCCACTGTGGCTCTTACAGTTTTCACAGTGGATCCATTTCAGGTTGTTCTGTGACCTAAGGTGACCACTGTAATACATTTTTTTGTCGTTTTGCTTCAGAAGAATATGGAAACAACAGCAAAGACACAAGTTAGTTTCGTATATCTCAAAAAAATATGCTTTGCAGACCCATCCACCTGGTTGTTTACACGCCTCACCTCTCAAGGTTCTACACATCAAACATGCAGATATCTTATCTGGGTCAGGCCAGAGTTTGATGGATGGCTTAATTATTTGTGCTTGTTTTTTCTGTATTTCTAAAAAACAAACCTTCTTTAATTTAATTTTTCAGTGGGAGAGAAGGAGAATAAGATGGGTAAGCCTCCATCAGGACTCAAACCAGTGGTTATTATGCATGGTCAGCTTCTTGGAGAGAGTAGTGCATATAACAAATATCCCAGATGTTTTATACTCTATAAACCTTTTTCCTAAGGCCAAGTAGGGCTCTTTTCAATTTATTGTGAAACTTGACTGTGCCATTGAGGTTTTGTATAGATCTGATGTTTTTGCTAGAGGCAACACCAGTGGTCATTGTAATCATTACTGTGACCTTTCACAATCAGATTATATTACACAAGGCAGTATTGGAATCAGCTCCAAGACCAACAGGTGCCCAAAAACAAAGGAAACAGCAGCAGGAACTCCAAAGCAGAACAAGTGGAGAGTACCACCGTGTGCATAAGTATTGTCTGAGTCACGACTCAGAAATGCTGGTTTGGTCATGAGGATTATGTAATGAGTGAAATTTAAGGAAAAACATAGTCCTAAATATCTACATAAGACACCATTTATGTCTACAAAAGAGCCATGTTGCATCTGCAGCCTCAGCGCTATCACTTGGAAGTGGATTAGGCTCCTCTCTCAAACGCACAGCTGCTGCCTTTTTCTCAGGCAGACATCGGGTATGATTGACTTGATGATACTGCTGGTGCTAATGTGTGTGAGGCCTTGTTAATTTGCAGCTCGTTCCTTCGGGGATTCTTAAGCTCTCCTCTGATAGATCTGTGAATCTGTCTGCCCGGTCGGAATGCAACACTTTTAATACACGGCACGCCGCAGAGAGGCTGCCGCAAAACGAACCTGTCACTCAATCCCCAGCAAATGCTGGACTGCGCGTGAGCGCTTGTGCGTGCGTGTGATAAGTTTAGACCGTTTTCTGATATCTAACTGGGTGAGTGAAGATTGCTTTTTCCTCAGATATGTGAACACAGACTGGATGAGCATCTCAGTGGAAATTCTAGGCTTTTTGGAATAGTTTGTAATGCCTGACCCGGCCCTCTCCTCGCTAGAATACGCTCTTTGTGTTATAGAGCTCGTAAAGGGTTTCCTTTACAATTCAATGCTTTGACAGGTCCTGAGGTGGTCTAACACAAAGTGTGAAAGGAGGTTTTGACACCTCCTCTGAAGTTCATGCCGCACTGTCGCACCCTGATTGTGGGGCTCAGCTGTCGCCTCCCTGTGAGTGATTCTTTCAAGACAGCCATTGATGGACGATAACCTGCTTTTTGTCTCTCCCTGGTGCGCATTTGCATTTGTGTTTGCAGTTGCAGCAGTGGCGGGCCCAGCAGGAGGAGGTGGCAAAGCTGGAGGCAGCTATAGCTGCGAGACAACAGGAGGAGGAAGAGGCGAGGTTAAAGAAGGAGCAGGAGAAGGAGGTCGCCATCAGATCGCAGAATAAAGAAAAAGTATACACAACTCAACACTTGTGCATGTAGAAGCAGTGTTTCAGTCATTTTTTAATTTCATTCTTCGGATTTGAATATTTACCAGACAGACATTATGTAAAAACATGTGTTTTGATCTAACCAAGTTTAATTAAAACATTATGGTATAAGAGATCTCCATAAGTTGGTATATTACACTAAACATTCTCTCTAGATGATTGATGGTATTTTTTCATCCTGTGCCCGCAGCTTCCATATGTTGTGTGCATAATTTATTTCTTTGTGCGTACAAGTTTATTATCTTGAAAAAAAAAAAAAGATAATTTACTGTAAATTTGTCTGCTTCTTCATCATGCAGCCAGCCCCCTTGAGAAGCGCAAAGCCAGCTTGAAATTTAGAGAAACATAGTACTGTCCTCAGCAGGAATGATCTGCTGTCTATTTTAATGGACCGCAGGTATAGATGGGTTAGGTTGAGATGGATGTTTGCAGTGTGCAGAGAAAATTGCCTCAAAAGAAAACAAAAATAAAATAAGAGAGAAAGAGTCGCATAGGCTCAGCTGGATCCCAGGCACAAATAGCAATGATTTCACAGAGAAGAAAGTACTTCTCAGAAGCACCAAATTATATGTGGCACATCAGCTCATTTTAAAACCTTTCTGTGTGTGTAGGAAGGAGTGTGTGATTGACTTCTCTTGGGAAAATAATATGACTGAATACCTACAGAAAAACCTCTAAAAGACATTAGACACTGGAAATGCTATAATGCTGTCCCAGACATTTTTATATAACTTCTTTGCATTTGATTAATAAAAACACACACATATATATGTGTACGTAATAAAACCATATTACCATACTGTATCATAAGGTTATCAACATATGGCAGCCATTTGATCAAATTACACTACTTTCCAGTAGTTTATGATTTGTAACTGTGCTGCTTTAAAGATTTTTCATGGTGGGCACACATGGAGATCAAATTGAAAGCATACGTTGTTACAATTATCTGGGTATCCTGATCATTCAATTTAGTTATTGTCCTCACAGGTGTAACAATACCAGAATATGTGTGTGAGAGTCTGACTGTTTAATTAACTCCCTCCTCAGGGGTCTGCTAGGGAGAGCATGGGCAACTTGAGACACCATCTGATTAATGAGAGCATTTAGGCTGCATTGGATTCTATATAATTTAGCACAATAGTCCGCCAGACATTGAAATATCATCTCATTCTCTCTATTTACACTTATCTGATTCCTGCTCTGTCACAATCAATAGGACATGACGGTCCTGAGAGTTCTGTGGGGCTCGAGTCGGTGGGAGCGTGGCTGCCGTTCCTGTGGCGGCTGTTAACTTTTCGTCGTTATTCTTTGTCTTTATTGTTGTTTTTCCCCCAGGTCAGGCAGTTTTATTTAAAGCAGCAAAAGAGGAGGGAGGCGCTAGAGCAGAGAGATCAAGAGAGACTCGCTAATCTGAGGTGCGTCATGGAAGAACAGGCAAGGCGAGATAAAGAGAGGTGAGTGTTGCGCCATGGGACCCTGAGTTGCAAAAAGAGAATCTGGGGCCCTAAAAATACATTTTTTACCAAGCATGACATGACTTGTGTTTACTTTTTTTCTTATGGGCTTGCAACCGCTTACTATCACAGACCCACAGCAAATACAGATTTACATTTGTATGTCCGCATATCACGCTTACTTCACTCTTTACCTGCTTTACAGTTTTCATTTGTATTTTCACATGTGGCTCTGTAGGGCCTCATTATGAGAAAATAATCTTCATGATGTCATCACAATAATCTAAACGTGGGTAGGAAGACAAAATAAAACAGTGGATGTGGAGTTCAGCAGATGTAGGCATTTACTGGTCAGTCTGATAAAAAGATGCTATCGGTATTTGTTAAGTCACTCTTAACAACATAAACATATTATGTTTGATTTGCTCAGCATTTCTCTGCGGACACCCACGGAGACTCTCGTTAATACCACATAATGGTGTTGAGTTTGCATGGTGAGAGTGAAAGCTGGCAGGATTGAGAACACAGTGGTTGGGGGTGCAAGAAAGAGAAAGAGATAAAAGCAGATGATGGGAGAGGAGCTGCAGCTCCATTAAAAACCCCTCCACAGCCCGGAGGCCTGCTGTGTCAGGAGCGATAGGTAATGTTGGTCCTCACAGTAGCAGAAGAAAGGGACTGTTTAGGACTGATGTCCACACCCTTTGTGCTCCCTCCAGGGTGCAGTTTCGGGCAGATGCGTTGCAGCGGCGAAGGGAGGAGAAGGAGGTGCAGGTACTTGAGCGTCAGAGAGAAGAAGAAGAGAAACAGAATCGCCTGGAAGCTCTCCGAAACCAGGTGGATCATTATCTGCTCTTAACCATTTCAACCTCTCTGATTTCTCTGTCAGTGAAAATGACCCACAAGAGAACACTTGGGCTCCTCGTTATCTGAGTCAAGGCATCACTGCCACCCTATGGCAGTAGGTAAGAAGACAACTATGTTATTGTTACGGTGAATATTTTTTTCCTGTTTATCTAAGGTTGGGGTGGTGGCAGAGGCAGACCCAGAGAGGATGATGGCAGATACAGAGGCCTGGAAGAGCCGCCATCTGAATGTAAAGGAGTTTGACCTCCAAAGGCCTCTCTACAGTATTAACACGTACACAGACACGCAGGTGAGGCGTGATAACATCTACCCCTCCTTTAACCTTTAGTGTGCATGGTCATTTGCCCCTGCTGTGCTTCTCTTTGTGCTCTGTGCTCCACATATTATGAGCCTGCAAGGCCTCTTTCCCCAGTTTCCTTGATGATGTTCAGCTGTTTACACTGTGTTTACTTTCATCTTGGGTGAGGCTGACCAATGACCCACACAGCGGAGGAAAATTATGCAAGCTGGTACACTGGTCAAACAATGTTTGTCCTCACCTCAGAGAACTTTATACACAACCTTGAACTCAAGGCCACCCACCCAGTCAGTCAGTGGACTGTAATGTCTGTGTGTATCTTTGTGTGTATGTGTGTGTCTGTGTTTGTGTGTGCGTGTGTGTTTCTGTGTTTGTGTGTGTGTGTGTGCATTTGGTTTTACCATCACTGCAGAGAACAGATTAGTATTTGGTTATTGTGAAACACAGGCAATGACTAATGATTGTCAAACTGTGCAAATCTTCTCCTCAAACACCAAACCGTGGAAGATTAGTGATTAATCTCGTTTCCAGTATTAAATGTGTAGTAAACCATAAAAACAAACAATGGTAACATAGTGGGTGTGATCTAGTATTAAAAACAGCAGGGTATGTATTATTTACTGTGGGTTTTTTATTCACATGTGTTTTCCAGATTGTGTCTGATCCAAGAGTGCGGGTTGAGCAGGCCCTGAGGGCGGCCGGTCTGCACAGCAGCCAGTATGCCAGAGAGGTTCTGTCTGTTATCAGCCCCCCTAAACCACCTCGACGAGACACCAAATCCATACTTAAATTCTGACCTGGGGCTTCTTCCAGCTTGCAACTAAAGTGTCGACCATGATATTAAATGTAAATAATAAATCTAACTAATAATATGTGTAAGAGTTGCATTCACAGTTGAATATGCTGTGCCGTTTGGGGCAACAGCTCCTACCCCCACAAAGTAAACTAATATACAATAGCTACAATATCAAACCACCAAGTGACACAGTGAATTACTATCACTGACTTTTATTGTAGGTTTTATACACTGTAGCACCTCATGAGAAATACATTAAGAAACAGTATATGTGAGAAGAACAAATGACATTTATCATTATGAATTGCTTATACAGTATTATGTTCAAAGAGTTTGAGTTGGCATAAACAAGCTTGTATTGCAGAAACTACGTAATGTATTGTATGTTGCTTATCATTATATAACACATTCACCACTGAAATACACTGTAGAAAAGTCCACTTCATTGTCCTTATCATTGCATGGGTATAATGATAAAACCCCTACAGCTCATACAACATCCCATCAGAAAGCATATGGTCCATGTGTAGTTATAGCTAAAATTATTTTTGTCTGGAAGTTACAGTCTGGTTATGTTAAAACATTTGGACCCTCTTGGCAGAGTTAAGTTACATATTAAAATCAACATACGGAACAGGTTTTAGAAAATTAATGGTATTATGGCATCACTACATGAGTAGCGTGTATATATATATATACATATACACATTAAACATTACAACATACAGTACACATTTAGATACATATATGCAGCATACTACATATTTTAGTTTCATCAAAGAAATCATAAAAAATCTTCACAACTTCTTAAATACAGTATACATATATATATTTATATATATATATATTTACATAAGTTATATACAGTCTATTTGGGAAGCTGGGGTTGGGAAGTGAGATGGAGAGCTCTTAGACAATTAGTCCCAGGCGTTTCTTGATGAAGTGGGACACCAGGGCTTGGGGTCTCTGCTGGTACTCTACCAGAACATCATGCGGGGAGGTGATCTGGTCTCCATCAAAGCGGTTCAGCAATGTGACACAGACCACAGCCGCTGGAGAGACAAAGCAGTCATGAGGCAAATGCTAATGTTGACACATTTTTCTATGCTATATTCTGTACAACTAGTAATTAATCTGCTTTTTTTTATCATACCTTTGAGACCACAGACACGGCACATTGCAGCAAAGACAGTGGACTCCATTTCAATATTCCTCACACCAGCCTCATAAGCCTTCCTCAGGTACTCGAGTTTTTCCTCATGAGAAAAGGAGCAGAGAGCTCCGTCGAGTCTGCCTTGACCTACAGAGACATGGCACAGGATTTGTCATTAGCCAACCAATAGTTTTGACCTGTTTTCACCTCACGAGGGATTACAAATGATTTGAAAACGTGATCACAGACAGCCTGAGCGTGAGGTGCTGGTTGTACCTTCATAGAAATCATGGGTGCACATGGTGTTTCCGATCACAGTGGGAAGGTTCTGGAGCTCAGAGGAACACTGAAGAAGCTCACTGGCCACTCCCTCGTCCAGCTCAGTGCTCCTGGTGATAACTTTACCGAGAACCACCTGCTCAAACTGGGGGCGGAAGGAGTAGTCCACCGCTTTATCTGTAATCACCACTGTCCCTGGGGCCAGACCTGAAGAGGACACAAGGCAAAAATTTCTATTTTTGTAGAGGAAAAAACAGGAGTAATTTGGAGGGAGCACAATTTGCAAGTCAGTCAAAACAAAAAAGACGCATTCTTACCGACTCCACCAGATGTTCCAAGGCGAAACAGCACCACATCACGGCACTGAGCGTGGTGCAGCAGTTTGATGAGCTCATGCAGCATGATGGAGATGGAAGGGACACCCATGCCATGCTGCAATGGAAACAGAAGATAAATTACCTTCAAAAACAAAAAGCAATATTTTACATGTTTACAATTAGAAACAGAAAAAAGACAGTTTATCTCCATTATATAATACTTACACTGATAGAAAGCACTGGTCCTACTTTATACATGCAGTAGCGATCAGTTCCTTCACAGATATCTCTGATTTCCTCTGGGTTTCCAGGTAGATTCAGCTCCTGGTGGATGAACTGGGCGAAAGCCCTCATTCGGTTCGCACTGCCACCAACACACACAAACTAAGGGAAAACAGAGAAACAGGATTAGTGAAATCCATTATGTAGCTTCTGAAACTGTAAACCCCAAATTAGTTTTTCTATTAGCTTTTCACAAACCTTAATATCTCCAAACATTTCAGGAAGATTGTGAGTCTTGGTGCTCAAGCTGAAGTGGTAGAGAATATCCTCCTCCATGGTGTCCAAGTAGGGATTCTTCACTTGCACCTGTTGTCTGAGAGAAATATTATAGTACAGAATATTAATAACTGAATTGTCCAACACAACTACGGTGGATTTGAAGAGCACCAAGAAGAAACTGTTAATTCAAAGCATAGTTTGAGTTCCCAAATACTTACTTGATGTACTCATTGTGATCATTCCCCATGCAATTAAGTAAAATCGGTGCCATGTCTGCAGAAGACGTTTTTAAAATCAAGTTTAAATGTCTGTTAAGTTGTTCTGCAGTAAAAACCTCCAAAAACTCGTCGCAGTCGTTTGTGAATAAGAGTTACGTCTGACTGCTGAGCTGATATAGTGGTGACCTATGGCCCCGCTACTGATTGGTTCCAGAGAGAGGAGTAGCACCTGATCTCTCTCTCACAAAAACATCCACCAGCTCCAAACAAACAAGAGCCAGATCAATTGTACGAAAATAATGATTGGCTCAGCTCCAAAGCCGCAGTGTACCTTCAAGAAGACGACGACATCAACAGAGATGAAAACACCCCATGTGACGTGAACTGCTGTTATGTTATGACTGAACATTTCAAAACCACAGAGCATGTAACGTCATGACAATAGCCAGTCTGAAGCCAATGGAAAGCTGATGTGTTACGACATACAGTTTCCAGAGGGAACACTGAGATAACCTCTGACACTGCCATGCAACACACTGGCATGTTAAACAATGACAGAGCAAGTTTAACATACAATCATCTGAGATACTGTTTGTTCATTACACGTATTCCCTGCCAAAAAAACAACTGCATCAAATTTGAATCTAGAGCAATGTTACACTCAGCATGTGTCCCAGAAAATGGGCCATCATTTGCTGTTATGCTACAGTTTATACAGCAAATGCTTCGAATTAAAATGTTAATCCATGAGTTAAAAGAGTTAAAAAAAAAGAAAGAAATTAGACATTTTGAATGGCTTTGATTGTATTTTATTTGAACAATAAAACTTTTTTAAGCTTTACAAAGTTATAGAAACAGCAACAAACTTAACACTACAGTTACTGGTGACCTCTTTACTAAGAGAATGGAAGGAAGTTAATGAGGCACCACTAGCCTGCACAATAAATAAAGCTTTAAATCAATTAAGAACTTTCACAATGAAGTAAAACATCTAACATGACACAACAACTGGAACTAAGTTTGACGTGGCTCGGCGTAAAAGAACAGAGAAATTAACTTTATTAGAGGAGAGGATGGCAATTATTCCTGTTGGAAGCATTTGATGGTGTGCATCCCTCTCCCACGCACTGGCAGTCTTCTAATCTGTTAACATGGAAATGTACATGAAGACATTTACCTGGTCATGATCACATACAGTTCTGTCGAGAGGTATCATAAATTCATAAAGGCTGAAATCTTAATGCTTCACATCTCTTTTTTGTGACCATTGCTTCATTATGTCCTATATCCACCTTGAATGAGCTGCATAAATTAAGAGGTGACTTTTGAAAGAAAGGGAATGATTTACAGAGACCTGGAAGGTTGTAACTCAGGTTGGCAGAGACGCTGGGTTACTTACTTGACACATCGGCCTGGGCTATTTGTTTGCTGTCTCCTGCATAACCAAAGCTCAGCAGCTTAGACATGTCGACGGGAGCTGGCTTCTTGTCAAACACTCTGTGAGAACACCAAAGACATAAAGTTCAAAGGGGACGGAAGGGCAATATTTGGATAGGTCTTTTCATGGAAATCAACCCAAATAGTACTTACAAATACAATGCAATGTTACGTCATTGCTGCAAAGTGCATATTAGATTAACCAGAGAGAGACCACGGCGGGCAGTTTAAACATTAAATATGGAAATTATCTTGCTAACATTGTGCACTTAGACAAACTCAGGCTACTCATTACAAAAGTATTTCTCCAACAAAGCACACAGAGTCAGCAACGGGTGCAATTGTTTTCTTGTTATCGTATACCAAAACACAGGCTCTGCTGAACCATTCACATAAACAAGTAATCTCATCTCAGATTTAGTCTTTCTTTAAATGACACAAAAACAGCAGTGTGGAATAATGATCTTTCATTTCAGTCACTCTGGTTTCAAGGACTCTCTGTTCTATTAACTCTCAAAGTCAGTATTGTGGGGCATAACTTTGTCCAGCTGATCGTTGCACTGCCATGATGAATAACTCTCCATTTATGAACATATGATTGAAAGACTTCCATTACTTTTCTTTGCAGTGGATCCCCTGTAGATTCTATGATATGTAGAGTATCATAAAAATATGTGCACAGTGACTACAGTCTTTACTGGCTTGTCTCTGTGGCATTGTCTGTGAGGTTATGTCGGGATTTTGAAAAGTCACTGACATCTTCCCAAAAAGAACACACAAAGCAGCCAAAGCAAACAGGTGAACGTCCGTTTCTCTGGATGTCACTGTGTGTCGTTTGACCAAGGTTGCATTCATGCTTACCCATGTCTGCTTAGTCATCACAACATGGAGGCTTAATTCACAGAATTAATTCTTAAATTTACTTTAATTGAATTTGTGAATCAGCCAGATTCTGATGGGCAACAACATTACAAGAAAAACCTGAATGTTTGATTCCTGCAGTGAGGGGATCCAATGGCTCTGTTGTTCAGTGGGGGGCATTTGCTGTTATGAAAGATTCTGGAGCGACATGTTACAAAACACCAAATGAAAGAATATCTTTTGGAAGAATGGGGTTCATACCTCCAGAATTCAAAGACTTGAAGAATGAATGCGGAGCAGTACTGAAGCTGTTCTGACTTACTGAGAAATTTTATATTGTTTTTCTTTGAATCTGTCATCCATCTGTATGTTATGCGTTGCAACTAATAACTCTAAAATTACACAAGCAAAACAATGTGCCCCACAGTCATCATTGCAACAAAACTTACAGTCTGGGTCATTTTTCAAGTTTCAGGTCAGTCTGAAATCAACAGTCAAGTGCCTGTATGTACATTGAAACCATTCCCTCCTACTCAAACCAGCCATGAAAAGATCCCTTCCTGCTTTTTACATAGTCTTTTTAGCACAGAATCCACTCTTATTGTTTCCCTGCAGAGCTGCAGTAGCAGGGAGGCGACATAAACAAGAATCGTTGTACAGATACAGCTGCACCTTTGGAAGATATCAATTTAGTTGAACTCACTGTAGCCTCATGTCCCTTTCAGATAACTATTTTAAATACAGTTGTAGAAAGAATGAGGACTGTGGATATGCCTACATTAAAGGCACAGGAGGAACAATTACAGTTTCAGCGCACATAAGGCTACCTGAATATTGTTTTAAGACAGACTCAAACATTTCTCAACCTACTCTTTAATTATGCTGTCCTATCCTTTAATTAGAGACCAGGTTCATCAAGTCAAGTATGTATTAAAGGACAGAACAGCTTTGTATTCTGACTCCAATAACCAATCTCCTCACTTGCTTCCACTCACAGTTACTGATGGGTAGAAATAATGACATTGCTTGTCTATAATAAATCTAATCTGTTATGGACAATTCTGTTTCTGAAAGTTATAAAAGTTTAGTGTCAACGCTGCAAAAATATGATATGGAACAACAGCACCATCTTGTGACCACGTGAACTTACATCCTCTTGAACTTGCTGGTCTGATAGTATTGATTGGATGACTTCTCCGTCTGGCTGTCATGAACGTTGTTGTTGTTCTGCAGGACACAAAACAAAGTTGCAGCGTTTGGTGTGTTTATGTAAATATAGCAAAAATGTCTTTTTTCCCATCTCTTGCTACAGTTTGACAATATGCTCTCATTTTGAAACACACAACTGAACCACAGAGTAGATCTGCCCAATCAAGTAATGACTAAATAAACACCACATGTAACACCACAGCATCACTAACAATCTATTAAACTTTATCTCAAAACACAGGGTCACCACCGAATAAACACAAGAGATAGAATAAATTGTTATTGTGTTGGTTCATGTGGCTAAATTACTCCCTAAATGACTTTGGCATTTCTCTGTTTACCTTTTCTTTGTCGCTGCTATCATCCCTCTCCCAGGCTGACATTCTGTCAGTCCCAAAAGGGGGCTCCAGCGGCTGAAAAGCTCCAGGGTTTTTCATCTCTTCACTGTTAATTAGACTGTTGGAAAAAGAGAACAATGCAGGGATATGAAATGTATCCTTCACATAATGATATCAGGAGCACATAAGGAAATATAAACAGTAAAAATCAACTGTTATGGTGACTGATTGTTACTCCTTATATTTTTCCTTATACTTTCACCAACAGTTATTTTATATTAGCAGCAAACAGTAGACTCAGTAATGGAGGTGGAAGTATTTTATTAAAATCACAAGCTGACTACAAGTCAGAGGGCATGATAATAATGAGACAGATTTTACCTTGGTTTGCTGTCGTCCCCTGACGCAGTGCCGAACCAGTCTGGAGGTTTGTATGCATTAGGTTTGGAGGTAAATGCTTCCTCATGCCACAAAAGTCCTGTTGAACAAGGATGAAAGGAGTAAAATAAATTAAGGCAAATTGTAGGAACCAGCCAGATGGACATATTTGTACATATAAGGCAACAGGATAGTTCTACCCTTGTGCCCTCCTTGTTTTGCAAGCTTCACATAGTCTGAATCACTCTCCAGGACTCCAGTCCTCCGTCCTCGGGCCCTCTCCTCAGGGAGAGAGCTGATGCTTGGAGACAGTCCTGGGATCTGGGATATCTGGCCATTTACTCCATCAAACCCTGATTTAACACATGTAACGTTAAAACACACACACAGTAAAGTCAGTAAAGACACAAGCCTCACATGGACTCGATGACCCCCTTCAGTACCCCACATCCTGCAGCATTTTCCCACAAGGGTCCAACATCAACACTTACCACAGATTTTTAAGATCGGTCTGATATCAACAGACAAGTGCCTGTATCCACATTAAAACTATCATCTTTCCTGCTGCTCATACAAACCATTAAAGGATTCCTTCCTACTTCACTTTCGTATTTCCAGTCTATAAAACACAGAATCCCATCTTTGTGGAAGGATGGTGAAATAAACAGATTTGTTTGTACAGATAAGGCTGTAACTTTGGAAGATATCAAATAAACTTAAACTGAACTCAATGAAGCTACATGTAAGCTTACCCTTCAGATAACATTTCTAAAGCGTTTTGCACAACATTAGCACTGTCCCCCCATCACTTACATTAATGGCCAACATGAATAGGAGGACCCATCACAGTCTCAGTGTATATAGTGGAACCTGAATATTGTTTTAACCTGCTCTTTAATTATACTAAACAATCTCCCTGCTCACAAACTACAGTGAGTCCGTATAAACATTTGTACTTGCCAGATTTAGTCGATTGAAGGTCATTATTCATGAGAACTGTGGAGTTTCTATTGGAGATAGAAAGAAAACCCGGTACACTGTCAGCCTCTGTTAGCTGCCATCATTAGCATCAACACACTTAGCTTACACGAACTTTTAGCTCAGAGTACTTTATTTATGCAAAGGCTTAAAATGGCTTAGAAACTAACTACTATACAGGCACATCGAGTTAAAAACACAGCAAATACACGAGTTAGTCTTATCTGAACTCACAAGCTGTATTTTGTACTTACTGTGAAGACATTGAAGCAGAGAAACAAACCGCGGTGTGGAGCTCAGACTGTGTTTGGAAGTTGGGACTGGGTTGCCATGGAAACGCGTTTTAGGTAGTGCAGCTGCTGCTGCTCAGAGAAGAGCCTGTTAGATTAGCTAGTTAGCTCATAGCTAATTTAGTTAGTTAGTAAATGAGTAAATGATTTAGTTATTAAATGAATTATTTGGTATTTAGTTAGTTTGTTTTTTTTATTAGTAAATGAGTTAGTTAGTTAGTTAGTTAGTTTGTTTGTTTGTTTGTTTGTTTGTTTGTTAGTAATTAGCAAATTAGTTATAAGTAAATTATTTAGTTAGTGAATTTGTTAGTAAATGAAAACATGATTTAGTTAGTACATGAATAAATTATTCATTTGTTTAGTTAGTTAGTTAGGACATGAGTTAGCTAGTAGATGATTTAGTTACTTAGTTAATAAATTTGTTAGTTTGGAAGGAAATTAGCTAGTAAAAGTAGTGGTAAAATGGTTTCAGTGTCAGTGTTTTCATACTAAATGTGATGTTTTTGGATTAATATTCCTGCTGTAATAATGTGTAGCCTTTGCTCCATTTTCCAGGTCCAGTATTTAATTCAGAGTGAGTCAATCATGTATCTTGCTTCAGGATTCAGCACACTCCATATTTTTAAGTTGATTTACTTTATTTCAGAGATACTCAGCTACTACTCTACTTTTTGCCCTCAAAAAGGTGCTTAAATTTATCCCGCGGTCTAAGAATTAGTCGTAGGGGGTAGATAAATGTTGACAGGTTAAGATATTGTAACCCTGTTTCTGAAAGTGTAGATCGTTAAGATTGCTCTCTTTTTAATTACCATGTACCTCTAAAAGTCAGCCTTTGCTTTTAACTTTGTGATGGTGCATTTTCTAGCTAATCCAGGAAGTTTTTATTTATTGTGGTCTGTCTGACAAATGTAGAAATAAAGTAGCATAAGACAGAAATATTATTATCATAGTATATATAATTTTACTATATATTAGAAGTGCAGTAGAAGTACCTCAGAATTGTATCTATTTATTTTCCATTGCTAGTTACTGCAGTGCTTTGTTACTGGTAAAATGACCCTAATCAGTTAAAATTCTGCATAAAACTGTAAATGTACTGAGGTGAAAATACACTTCCAAAGATTAAAGTACTCATTATGCAGAATGGACTGTTTCAGAATAATGAACAGTTTATAATTATTGATGCATTAATGTATGAGCAATACTGTAATGTTGCAGCTAATACTGTCAAATAGGCCTGGTTGAGTTGAAGTAAGTAACATACTCAAGTAACGTAGATACAGCTTAGACTATTGCACTAAATGACCAACTGAGTGCTGTTTTCTGTCTGTGATCCCATGTGTGCTGTATTTTTATGTACAGTGATGGATGCTGAAACATTACTGCAATGTGTCGGCAGTGTTTCGGAATGGTTAAAACAATCACGGATGCTCTACACGCTCAGAAAAGATGCATCTCTGGAAGGTCTCCGTGGAAGAAGTGGTGGAAACATTACCGTGAAATTAGACATCTCTTTAAATGCAAATGTGCTTAGCTATTTGAAAAGATATTAAGTGGTTTTATTACAGATAAATCACGACGTGTTCTACCACAGTCGGCTCTTAACTGCTTTTTTAGTAGCCTAATCTCCATAAGTATTTTAACTGTGACTTACTGCTTAATGATTTGGTTCTGTTATTAAATGAACTAAATTAGTAGCTTTGGGACTAATCTAAGATTTATTTCAACCATACTTAAGAAAGTAAAGTAATGCTTCAAACTTTCTCTCTAATGACAGTAACATAACTAATGACAAAGTCTGTGAGTGATAGAAGAATAAAATGGTATCTTTAGTGAAATATTTTACATATTCCCACAGTATTCTCACAGGATAATATGTTTGGAGAGTGTTTGGAGTGATTTCATCTCTTTTTTCTGTTTACTGAACATATTGGTTTTAAAACATAACAGAATTTTTTATTGCTCAGAAGCCTGAACAGTTCACTCCCTGAATGCTGAGTTAGGGACATGCGCAGTGCATACAAAGTGGCAATGGTCCTTTAAATCACTGAGCACGTCAAGCAAACCAGAGTAAAAAAATCTGCAACAGGAAGTGCACACATTGGCTTCAACATAAAAGCTTTTTATTCTGCCTTATTTATTGCACTGCAGTGCTAAACACTGACTATGGTAAATTATAGACTTAACTACAATGCAACGCTGGATTACCAGTGAGGCAAAGGGGGTAACTGCAGGGGGACCTTGAACTCCAGAGATTTACTTCTGTTTGTCACCTGATTTGTCCTAATTTCGTCTGAATTTTGTTTTTCTTTTGTACTATATCATCTGACATTATTAAAGTTGACGTTGTTTTAAAAGATTCTGAAGGTCCGTGTGTTGGCATCTAGTTTCAGGCCCTTGCTTATTGCAGTTTTGTGCTCACGTTGTATGTATATTAATTAATTCATGTTGAATCAAACTGCCACAGCACAGTTCCCTTGGAAGTGTCAGAGAGGAATGTGCAAGTGCTCATTCTGCATAACGCATAAGTACATTTAACTTAAATGATGGACGTACACAACATAAAAAACTATTAAAAGTTGTAAAGTCGTACATACAAAATATAAAACAATAAATAGTAGTGCCTGTAAATTTAATTTAATTTAAGTAATTCAATTTTTATTGCATTTTATATCATTCAGTTTTATTTATTTATTTTATCTCATTTATTTTTATTACATATTATTAAATTTAATTAATTTTTTGTTTTATTTTATTTTATTCAGTTTAGTTTTAGTTAATTTCTTTAATTTGATTGACCTCAAATTAATTTAATGCTATTTTTTAGATTTCATTTAATTTAATATTACTACATTTTATTTTAGCTATTTCTTTTAATTTCACCCAATTTTGTTGAATCTTATATGATTCCATTTTAGTTAATTAAATTTAGTTTAATTTATGAATTAATTCAACTACATTTTTTATTCAATTTCATTTTCTTTCATTCAATTTTAGTTCATTTCATTTAATTCTATTTAATTTCATTTAATGTAATCTAAATTCATTTCATTTCATTAATTTTATTTTATTTTATTTCAATTAAATTTTGATTTTATTTAATTTAATGTAATTTTATTTAATCAATCTAATTTAATTTTATTAATTTAATTTTATTATAAATCTTTTAATTTATTTTATTTCATTTTTTAACTCATTTTATTTTATTTTGTGTTATTTTATTTTATTTCATTTCATTTCATTTTATGTCATTTCACTCCATTTAATTTAATTTCATGTTATTTTATTTTGTTATTTTACTTTACTGATTTTTATTTTGAAACGCCTGACCGGAACAGTGATCGCGTGTCCTCTCGCTGTCGTCGTGTGTTTTAATTACACACCGAGTTGTAACAAGGTAACTTACTCCTCTCTGT
Organism: Amniataba percoides; assembly: GCA_037176925.1. Lineage (NCBI taxonomy): Eukaryota > Metazoa > Chordata > Actinopteri > Centrarchiformes > Terapontidae > Amniataba > Amniataba percoides. Next base: position 9,586,593 of record JBAJHX010000043.1, on the reverse strand, counting down.
GTGTGTGTGTGTGTCTGTTCGCCTTCGTGGATTTTGCGTGGGGGGCGGTGGTGTGTATGTGTGAGAGTGAGTGTGTGTCTGTGTGTGAGTGTGTGTGTGTGAGTTGTGAAGCCCGGACGCAGCGTCAGTTCGTGCGGAGGAACAACGCTACAAGATGTGTCTCCTGTCTCTCCTGAACACCGAGTGAATTTGTCACTTTTTCTCTCTCTCTCTCTCTCTCTCTCTCTCTCTTTCTCCTCCTCTTCCTCCTCGCGTAGGCGTCATGTAGGCTCTTCTCCTCAGACTTTTCTCTTTTTTTGGGAAAAACAAATCGGGTATTGTCAGTGAATTCTCGGGAGATGGCAGAATAGTTCGCCGAGCCGCCGAAGACAACAACAGCAGCAACAACAACAGCAGCACGAGCCCAAAGGTAAGTTTAATCCTGACGCACCTTCTTTATTAATCTTTAAAAAATAAAAGCCTTTCCTCTCCGCCGGGCTGCTCTGTGCTCTCAGACAAACTGCAGACGTGGGGAAGTTTGCTGATTTGCGGCGCTCTTCAAAAGAAATCTCCCTCTGACCCTCTTTTTTTTGGATCTTCTTCGCACACAATCTTGGCCTTGTGTTTGCAACCACGCATTTCTGCATATTTATATATTTATATTTTACTTTAACCGCCCTCCCCAGCGCGTTTTACGCAGATCCCTGCGATGTAAATGTGATTCAGCAGAGCCTTCGCGGTAGTGTTTGGGCTTTTATTTTTTATTTATTTTTGCACAGAGATGTTTGTGCTCAGGAGTTGATGATGAATGGTGATGAGCTCCAGGCCAACACGCTGAGAAAAATATATATATTTATGAAACGACCTTTATCCTTCATGATTTTGATCATCAGATGGAGCTGGTATGGTTGTAGCTGTAGTTATGACTTTGTAAAGAGTTTGGTGTGTGTGTGTTTGTTTGTTTTATTTGTCATGCAAACAAGCCTGTTGGGAGGGTCGCTCCTCATCATCCCATGCTGTGAGCACTTTTAACATCACAATCGCAGTCTTGGAGGAGGATTGAGGTGTGTGTGTGTGTGGAGGGGGGGGTGGAGAAGACTGGTGAACACAGTTTGGTTTACAATGAGGCTGTGGTGGTTTCATTTTGAGCTGATGATGAAGAAACGTGTAAATATCACCCCTGTAGGCCTTAAAAAAAGATGTTTGTTGACATGCTTCGCCCCCTCCTCCTCTTCCTCCTCCTTGTCCTCCTGCTGAGGAACAATCAAGAGCAAACAGGAAATGGGGTGTGATGAGGTTGCGGGGCACTTTTGTTTGAACGTGAAGCCAGTGAGGCCTGCTGATGAGAGGGGTGCAAACTTCATTACAGAGGCGTCAATGCTGGTTGGAGACAATTCAGAGGTGACAGTGCAGATTAAAGGATGTGTGAACGGGAGCGTCTCACACTGAGGTGGGGGGGGGGGGGGGGGGGGGGGGGGGGGGGGGGGGGGGGGGGGGGGGGGGGGGGGGGGGGGGGGGGGGGG
>JBAJHX010000043.1:9559377-9579897 GCA_037176925.1 Amniataba percoides | reverse complement strand
CCCCCCCCCCCCCCCCCCCCCCCCCCCCCCCCCCCCCCCCCCCCCCCCCCCCCCCCCCCCCCCCCCCTCCCCCCTTTTTTTTTTCTTTTTTTTCTTGTGCATTTGCATTTGATTACATTCCTCACATTGTGAAAGGAGGCAGCTGCCGAGGTACCGTAGGCCCCGAGAGACGCAGCCCGGTTCGAGCTGATGGGGCTCCGCGGATTCCACAAGCTCTTCCATGGGGGGCCGCAGCCCTTCTTTCAACTCCCATTTAACGAGGCCCTTGGCCAGCGAGGTGTGTTTCCAAAGGTTAATGAGCTTTGCTTTCCACTCAGCAGAACCACACGTCTTTCGCACATGACTCCAGGATATCAAGAATGGGGTCAACCCACGTTTCACTGTTACACCAGACAAGGTCACACTACCGCATTAAGTTCAAGGTATTTCAGTACTGCTCTCATTACAGTATCAGAGTCTGGGTTCAGTACCAAAATGATGTTTTTTTTTACCCTCCCTGACTTTACTCTGGCTTTAATGAGTTAACTCAGAAACAGTGGCTACATTTGTCATGACTCAAACCAGCAGCTCACTTGGTGATATTTTGTCAGAGAATACGAAGCAAAATGTGTGTCCTGATATTTGCTGATCCTTACTAGCCAAGTCTGCAAATCGACCAATAAAGCAAGGCCAAATCCTATTTGTTGTTTTGTTGCATTTTCAAAACACAAGAGCAGCACAGATGGATGATTTGACTTTCTGACATGCCTCTGCTTTTTTTTTTTTTTCTTACAGCCCTACATGTCATCAGGCATTCATCACTCGCACTCAAAACTGATATCGCACAGCCTGACACAGATTCAGGACCAAGATTTTATTAGATCCATCTTGCACAGTGTGATGCACAGTGAACCCGCAAGATTGCTGATATCACACAGTGTGCACAGGGGCCTTAAGCCAAACACCAACCACACAGCAAACCTTCCATTAGGTGACGAGTATCCTAGCTAAGGCCCAATGAATCTGCCTGAAATCTTAATCATGTGTAAATATGATTCACTTCATGATTAAGAATACATAGCCAAAAGTATTATGGAAACTACTGTAGTTTATGCGGAGTGGCACATTGTGAGGTAGTTTTGCTTGACTTGTCCCCCAAAAACTCAAATATTTAAATGCAACTCTGATGTTTGAATCATGTGTGCACCCATATTTTCTCTCTCCACAAGAGTCATGACAGACCTACATTCTACTCACTTTGTACAGTTACATCAAACATAAGTGCGTATTCCCTCACAACCTGCTAAAAAGTTAAGGTTGTGTATTGTTTTAACTTGGTTTTTAGTCATCCCAAGTGTTGTATTTGACTGTAGGCACAGAGTTGTTTTTTTCCCACTGAGGTGAACGTGTTGATTTGCTGAGCTGTAGTGCGAATATGGATGTGGGCTGCTGCAAAGAGGACGGCTTTCGCCCTCCGGTCTGTATTACACCCACATCCACCTAGGAGCGGACCATCTGCGTGTCCCTGATGGCATGCTGGCACTTTGGCTGTCTGGGTCCGGGTCGGGGGGGACGGGGACGCGGACAGCAGGCTCTGCATTGCCCCAGTCTCTGCCTCTCCCTTCCTTTGCCGCCCCGCAGTTTGCTGCAGTTTCCTCGGTGCCTGGGCTATTTGTGCCATGGTAACTGTGCCAGCCTGCCAGCTCAGACACAGATTCCACCTCTCGTCTCCCTCTTTGCCAGCATGATGACTCAGCAGCTCCTGCAGGGCTTCCAGCCTCCTCCCTCCTCAACCTCAGTGATACACCATGCTCATCAGACAAAGTAGTGTTTTGTCATTCTGTCCTTCATCTTGACCTGAATAGAAAACAGACGAAAATAATAATGCGTCCAGCTAGACTAATATTTTTGTGTTTGTAGTTGAAAGCTATTTCAACAATCACTTTAGAAATTTCCCACAGAAACATCACATTTTATTAAGATAATGGTTTTTAATCATACTCGAAGATGCAGTGGGGCAGTGCACAAACACCCCCCGTGTATTTAAATCGTCACAACTGTCTACATGCTTCCATTTTTGGGTTCGGTTGTACCAATCACAGCATTGGAGTGGCACGTTTAATCGTTTCCATCTAATCACTTTAAGCTCCGCTCAACTTCTTAGAGAAGTGCTTATCAAGATAGCCCTCTGGAGTGGGATCACTGGAAAGAGTCTGGGAAGGAAACGTGGCGTCATAAAACGGGAGCCTTGATATGTAGGATCACTTTCAAGTCCCCCTTGCAGCACTCAGCGGGAGTCAACCCTAACATACTTTTCACTGGGCCAAGTCTATTCCAACTATTTCTCTCTAGGTTGTACACACTCTGGCTGCCTTGTGTCGAGCTCAGTGTGGTTTCTGTGTTTCCCTGTGCGAGGTCAGTGCTTATGCACCTCAGAGACATTGATATCGTTACACAAAATGCCGTGGTGGGCAAAGTATTTTGATTATTTACTCAAGTAAAAGCATGAATCTGTACAATCTGTCAGTAAGTAAGTAAGTAATAATCCGTCTTTCAGGATTTTTCTTTAGAGAAGTGTTATCACCTTAAAAATAAGGTGATAAAAAGTGGAAGTATTTCTACCTGCTTTGGATTGAAGGTGATCACGTGTTTTGTATGTAAAATCTCACTATACAAAGTTACAAGAGCTCTTAATAAATGTAGTGAAGTGAAAAAGCACAGCTGTATATGTGAAATAACATTTGTACAACTTCTACACCAATCTGTAGCAAGACCCATTTGATTATTATCTCCATCTGCAATAAACATGGGACAGTATATCTTAACTTATAATTACCAAATGGTATTTACACTGGTTTCCTGTTACAACACCACATCAGAGGATATAGGAAGAGGGAATAAAAGGAAAGATGTGGGGGTCGAGACAGAGAGAATGGGGGGGGAGCACACACTTGGCAGGATGTCAGCTCTGTGAACACACACATACACACACACACACACACACACACACACACTGCAGTGCACTGCCAGAGAATTCAATATGCAGGGATCGAGGGCTGCAAGACACACACACATTCACACACAGCGCCATAAAGTTGTCTGTTCAGATCGCAATCGGTTCTGCAGATGCTCGCCCTGCCTCTCTCCTTTCCAAGAATCCCCTCTGAGGTCTCCAATTTCAGGACTCGTCCTGGGCGTGTGTTCTTCAGACGAAGCTGTGAGCCGGCCTGATGATATGTTACTAGCTAGCTATGCCTCATATGTGGATGGATGAGGAGTAGTCTCTGTTTACTGTTTACATACAGATGTATTTTTGCAGGGGCGACTCAAAAGGCACCTCAGAGGTTTTTTTTTATTTTTTATTTTTTTTAAGACAGACTAAAATATTTGCTAAGCGCACAACAGCAAGCACACAACAGGCATACTTAGCAGCTACATCGTCAGTGAGTTGCTCGCCTTTTATGATAGCTTATTTAAGACAAAGTGTCTGCGTGGGAGAGATGAGTTGAGACAGAGATAATTGCAGTGCCCCGTTGAGGGTCTTTCAGCAGTAAATGTAAACAAAAATGCAGCAAATCATTTACCTACGCTAATTGAAACCATTAAGCGGAGCCCCGTGACATGCTCTACTTAGTTAATTGAGGTGAGTTATTGATCCGTCGGTGGCGTGTGAGTCAGGATATTGTGCTCTTTGTTGTCTCTCTACATGAGTGATATACGAGTCAATATCAAGATAACAGGTCAGAATAGCCACTTTTTTTCCTTCCTGTGCTCTAGTGTGTGCCCCAGACTATTGTCTTTTACTCCTCTGCTTATCTCTTTATCCTGGTCCCCCCCAGCCACCTCCCGCCCCATGGCTTCACCGTCCCCCAGCCGACTCCCCCCCCCCCCCAGCATGATGCCCTTCTTCCCGTTGTCCCCTTGGGCGCTGACACCAGACACCTACTTGTCCCACTTCCCTCCCTTCAGCCTGGCCCGCTGCTGCAGCTCGCCCTCGTCCAGATATCCACACGTCTCTCCCACACCGGCCCCCCGTCCTCTGCCCTTCTCTGACCCACTGTCCCTCAGTTGCCCCCTGGCTATACCTCCCTTGCCTTCCCCGTGCCCCCTTGCCCGTTCCCTGCCCCCATCGCTTGCTCTCCCCTCTTCCCCTGGTCCAAAGGGAGCAGACAGAGCTCCTGATTATCTCTGTGTGGCAGCCTCTGTTTTGTGCTCTGATTAAAGGAGCAGCATGTGGTCTGTGTGTGAGCGGCCCGTACAGACGCCGCCGTTGGGCTAATGCTAACATTACGTGCTTAATCATTTATGTCTGGGAGACGGGCACAAAGGCTCGGAGGGGGTGGGGGTAAAGGGAGGGTTTTGGGGAGGGGGCCGCTGGGGTATTTATCAGTGGCACAGATGCACTCAGGCATACACATACATGCTTCCAAGATAACGGGCCCGGTACTTAGTATGGCATAAACGGGGCACGCTGCAGGCTATGATATCTCTACAAAACTCACATATCATCTTTATAAAATGGGTAGGTGGAGTGGGGGGGGTTGTTTTTTTCCCTCCCCCCTGAGTTTACAGTGTGAGCTAAACTGGTCTGTTAAAATCTGTCACTGGATAAAACAAACAAACATAACTGCACAGCGTATGTGGGCAATTTCTACAGACGCATTAAATATTGAAGGATTAGACCGTCTCCAGGTCTCTGAACGATAGTATTTGGGCACCCACACTCATTCTCCCCGCTGTGCTCCTCTCCTCTTTCTCCTCCTCCTCCTCCTCTCTCGTCTGTCTGCTCCTCTCCCCTCGCTGCCAAGCAGCCTGTCCCTCCAACACACACACACACAGACATCAACACACACACTCACGCACGCACAGAGGCAGCCAATAGGAGAGCACCAGTCTCCCCATTGCTTGCCACTCAATGCCTTGTTGCCAGGACAACAGGAAGGCATGAGACCCACTTTACTTGAGCATTTTAAACTTGGTGTTGACTCTTTTTCTGAAAATAAGAAAAGGTCTCCCTCTGAAAAATTGCTCTCTCTAATACTCTTAGTGTCGACAGCAAATCCTGTCGTTTATCGGACTGATTCTCTCGGTCTTCTATCTCACTGAGTGTTGTGCTGAAAGATGTTTTACAGAAACAATTGAGGTATTTTAATCCATCAATCTAAAAATTGTTTACTTAGCATACAGTTTCAGCTCTTTTTGACCTGCAAAGCACAATACTCAGCAGTGCGCAGCCCTCATTTTTGTGTTATCTTTCCATTCTAGGTCTACAATGACGGCCGGGGACATGCTCCTTTTGGTTTTGCTCACCCTGGTCCTTCCCTGTTCTACGCTGCAAGGTAAGTGTCACATCAGACATAAAGGAAGCCTTGTGCCGAAGGGAGGAAAGGCGTCTGCTAGCATAAATAGACAGGATCTGGTTGAGTTGAGCCCGCTTGCTTACTCTGAACACGGAGATATCTGTCGCCGAGCCATCAGCATCGTTATCGTGAAAGAACAAGATTACAGTAGGTCACACACTGTCGCTGGAGGTCCCAAGCGCATACAGCAGCTGGGAAAATGTTTGCTGGATGTCAGTGTTCCCCGAGTTGTCTTTTACTCTACTTAACATACACGCAGTCGTTCAGCCGTTCTCTGTCCCTCTAAGTCTCTTTCAGGCACGGACCAGAAATTCACACAATTTTTTTTTCCCTTTTCACCGCCCCTCCTCAGTCTGTCTCCCTCTCATCTGCTGTGTCTCAGTGTTATTTTAAACAACTGCAGTGGCGGTTGAATGCAGTGGAAAGTGGATTTTTTTTTTTTTTTTTTTTTTAAGGTTGGCAAGCCACAATTGCCCTTACACGTACAACAGACATACATGCATCCTTACAGGAGGGATGAGCGCTCATCATCTGTCAATTTTCAGGATTAAATTCTGACTTGTTCCATAATTGCTTTTGTCCACTTTCGTAGGTGACGTCAGTTTGAGAAACTTCGAATGCTTGTGCGACGGAGCGACCTGCAGCAGTGGAGGCCGGTGTTTCGGCCAGCGGTGCTTCACCTCCCTCTCCACGCTGAACGGGACTACGGTCCTTCAGAAAGGCTGCGTTGAGGCCAATGAGGAAGGGTCCTCACGCTGCAGGAGCCCGCCAACTCCTGAGCTGGTGGTAGAGTGCTGCTACGGGGATTTGTGTAACATGAATGTCTCTTTGCAGTCACCGGTGAGAGGTGAGGTGTCTTCCATTATAACGCTTGAACTTCTGTAGGACTTTCATTATCAGTCCCAAGTCTTTTTAAAATACAGGTACTACCACTGCTATCCTTTATATCTGTATGTGGAAAACAGTAATTTTATATTGGCAGGCGTTCGATTAAATACAGGGAAATATCTAATCATCTCATACATATACTTGATTGACCTCTTTAGCTAGCCAACAGAGAGACATTTTCAACCTTCATGTTTTCTGATCTGAGTGAATGCCATTTAATTTAATGGGATACTAATAGTATTGCCCTAATGGGTTTCCCCATATCTCTACTTCCTCCTATCAGATACAGAACCGTCTGCTGGCAGACCAGTCCTCAGAGACCAGGAGTGTGTGTGCGAGGGCGGCGAGTGTGAGCGTGACCGTCGCTGCTCAGGCCAGCAGTGTTTCTCCTCACTGAAGATGATTGATGGGGTGGCCGTCCAACAGAAGGGCTGCCTGAGGGACGACGAGGAGGGCAGAGCCACCTGTGCCATGCCACCCTCATCGGCCCATGTTGTCAAGTGCTGCCAGGGCCATCTGTGTAACATGAACGTCACTGTGCAAGCTCCAGGGAAAGGTGACTTTGTACACATTGTACACATTTCTCTTGGCTGCCGTTCACCACAGACCTTATGTCACATAAGATTGCGAACAAGTTCCGCTTTTGATCTGATGTCTCATAACTATTTTATTTTATGACTAAATCCTAATTGAATTTTAATTTTTAAAACACCCTAAAATCTTTTTCAAAGTATTGCAGGAGTAGCTTTAATTGTGTCTACAGTTTACTTACCACGTCTTAAATCTTATGCAGAAGAGGAAGTGAAGCCCCTGATGAGAGAGGAGCACGAGTGTGTGTGCGAGGGCAGCTCATGTGCGCCAGGGAATCGCTGCATGGGCCACCAGTGCTTCTCGTCTCTGACAAAGAGTGCCGGCTCCCCGGTGTACCAGAAGGGCTGCTTTAAGGTCTATGAGCAGAGCACGTTGACCTGCAAGACCCCACCTTCCAGTGACCAGATTGTGGAGTGCTGTCACGGACACCTGTGCAACCTGAACAGCACTGTGGAGCTGCCTGTGAAAGGTACAGTGCTATACTACCCAGAGTGCATCACCGGCACAGTTTGAAAACACTTTTCTGTTGCCTTTCTCTTAAAGATGCTCACAGATGCTCCATCTGTTTATATCAGCATTGAACTAGGTGTACTTTCAAACAAATCGCTTAATCTGTTCCTAACAAAGTGCTGCCTAGATTTCATGTATGCAGAATAGGAATTGCCATATGGGTTATTTATTACTGTTTTAGACAAAATAACCCACATTCATTCCTCTCCATCATTCTCTACTGAGAGGGTGACGCTTTCGGCTGTGGAATTGTCTGCCACGGCCGTTCTAGATGGTTTCTGTTGGCCTGACTTACACCTCTGTGTGGTCACACTCCTGGCGCCTTATGAAACAGAATTGGGGGAGACAGTGGGCAACCGAAGGGAGGTTTTGAATATTATTTAGTCATGGTCCACTTCCCCTCTGTCCTCTCAGAGGCTGTCAGAGCTGGCTGACAAGAGCCCAGAGGATGAAGCCACCTGGGAGTGAACGAGAGGCAGGCATCTATACACAGAGCTGTTGTTGCTGTTTCTTTCACCTTTTACTTTTCTCTCAGTTTTCCCTAATTTTTTTAATTCACCGAAACATATTTAAACATAATATAATGTAGCTGTATTTTGGGGGGGTTACACATTTGCACACAAGATCACTGCTAAATAAAAATGTCCAATTTACATAATGTCAGATGATGCTCATGGCATAACTCACACACACACACCTAAAATCTTGATATGTTGCCACAGATACAATAATCATGAATAGTATATTTGTGTAAGTTGTCTAACTAAATGCTCCTCTTCTCGCAGCCTAGCAGTTTCCTAGAATGTGTTGCTAGTTATGTGCATGTGGGAGAAACAGTTCATTATTTGAGTTGAGTAAAGGGGGATCATTGTCCGCGCCGCAGGCAGAGCTGAGCAGTCTTTCCCTTGGAATGTTTGGAAAGTGTGAATGGTGGTCAGTTCTTCAGGCTGACTTGATGAGATACACTCTGTGTGCGTGTGTGTGTATGAGTGAATGCTCATGTGTGCTCTGCCCTCACCCACCCCAAACTGGCTTCTTCAGAAGGTCTGCAGAGTGCTGCAAACCTGCGATTTGATTTCGAGCCTCTGCATGTGTGGTCGAAAAAGGAAAAAGAGTCTTCCCTCCACGTACATAATTCCGATCACCTCTTCTTGAACCGTCGCCAAGTTCTAGTGGACGCTCCCATCTGTTGTTTACTTGCAGTCCTCTGAAAGATGCAAGCCAAATTCGATCTTTTAAAAATCAAGCTTTAATTTGTGTCCAAAATGATGACCCGAACGAAGAAAAGTCACACTATGTACATTTTTGTCTCTCCCATCGCAGCCGGTGAGCTATCCAGCTACAGCGTGACCACCCTGGCCATCGTCATCGTGGCACCCATCATCGTCCTCATCATCCTCTCTGCCGTCGCCATCCTGGTGTTCAGACGCATCCACCACAACCAAATGGAGAGGCTAACATCACGAGATGCCGAGTATGGGACCATAGATGGCCTTATAGCGTCCAATGTGGGCGAGAGCACTCTGGCGGTGAGTGGTGGATTCCGTGTAGGAGGCTGCATCCCAAGCTCATTAGAAATATTGGTATAAGAGCCGCTCAAGGCTTTCCCTCTGTGCTTGCTGCCATACACTTGTAGGTGTTGTCCACGGTCTCTGGTGAGGCATAGAATATCTGCTGTGTGAAAAAAAAGTTTGAATTTGTAAATAAAAGCTGTGCAGTGCATCTTTTTTTAAGAATAACAGAGCTAGTTTAGCACAGCTAGTGGGATCAGGAACTTAGGGAGGAAACTATGGAAAGAATGGATAGCGAATGTGGATCTGAAATGTGCACAGCAGCCACAGCTGTATTATGAAAGAAAATATATATCTTGGCCTGGGCTTGGAAAAAGACTTTAAATAACTTGGATCAGGGTCAGTTAGAAAGCTTCCTGAAATACTTAATGGTACATTAGCTCTTCTCTTTGAGCAGGTGAAGTGTATGAGGGAAATGTGTTTGTTTTTTTTAACATATTATGCATTGAAAGTATGCTCATATATTCTCATGTAATTTGTACATTTTACAGCCACTCAAGATTCAAACTAAATGTCAGTTTGCTGTATTTAAAGACTTCACTAATGTAAACAAATATTTTCCAACACCAGAAAATGATCATTATATAAATAGTTGCTGCCTGGTTTTAGCTCTGATAAAGACCTATCAATCATTTTGAGAGTGATAGCAGATCCAGTCTTGTTTTTGGTTTTGGGTGGTGGGTGGCCTTTTTCTGTAGGCTTGGATCATAGACAGAAAGCCCTGCTGAAGTGCAAATGTGCACCAACAACAGAGACGGGGAAAACCCTGTCTAAAATTATGTGTTGTATTAACTTAAAGGATTCAGGGGATGAGTTAAAATACTGTTGGATTAGCAGGGACTTCCGCCTTTTCTTTGTACACATTGGCAGTGTTTACCACAGGAGGATATACAATAGAGGCACGATGGCACGATAAACACCATTTTGTGACTTGATGTTGCTATAATGAAGTGTTTATTCTTATATGCTGTGATTGACACAAACCTGTTGGCACAAACACTGGGATGAAAACAACTTGGAGCTGTTCAAAGCAGGCACATTTTTAAACATAATGCCAGTCAAATGAAGTACTCTCATTAAAAAAAAAAAAAGAGTCGAAACTTCACACTGGTCCACTAGACTATTGTTGTGAATTTGTTAATGTAATTCCATTTATCTGAAGGGCTTCTTCTGTTCTCTTTTTTATTTTGACTTTGCATCTCATGAATTAATTAAGGCACTCAAAATGATGAGTGCAAACACATTAAAAGTGTAAGTCACTCAGTACGGGGACCAAATAAACCAAAGGATCTCACGTTTGGTTTCGATAAATGTTCTCAGATACACTATTCAGTGGTGCAGACGGTCACTTCTCAACCTTATGTACTTTCACGAGTGTTTGGTAATTGTGTGTAAACACATTTAAAGCAACGCATAGTAGTTGCATATGCATGAAAAATGTGTGCGTGAGCGTGGGCACGTGTGTAGGTTGTGCCATCGCTGAAAAAAAAAAAAAGTTTAAGCTTGTTTTGCATTTTCTCAGTCATTTTTCCAGCCTGTGAGAGGAATGTCTTTGGCTTCTTATTTTCTCTCCACTCAACCATGGATTGTAAGTTTTCAGCAGAGTGGTTTATGTTTTGAGGCCCCACTAAACCGGTCCAGAGTTTAGGTGGAGTTCTGTGGTTAGCGTTTAGTCTGAAAGACAACCCAGCACATTCACTGGCTCACGCACTTTTTTATTATAAGCATTTATCTCACATCTGTAGCTGAAAATGTTCTTCTACTGCTGTCACAGCACATCTTTGAAAGCCAGATTATCAAGTTTACCTTTAATTATAAAAGTTGTAAATGTAATGTAATGTCCAAATGTTAAACTATGATCATTCCTCCGTGTGTGTGTGTGTGTGTGTGTGTGTGTGAGAGAGAGAGAGAGAGAGAGAAGGAAAAAGCTGATTTTGGCCGCCTTTCAGGCTATTTCCAAAGTCCATCAATGCACTTGGCAGCGGAAAGCCCAAATATGGAGCCACAGAATGTTTGTTTCAGCATAATTAAAAAGTGCTTGGCACCACCATGAGAAAGGTTATTAGAAACAGTGGCGTGGCTGTGAAAAGCAAATCGGACAGAAACACATGTGCCCGTCCCTCCACAGCCTGCTGCCCAGAAGTCGTCTCTGATTATAATGATATTGCAGCGTTCTGATTGTATTCTGCCGCTTAACGGCCTGGCCCAAATATACCCTCCTAAAAAACAATCCTCCTGTACCAAAGAGAGGGATTTAAACTCTCTGCAGAGTAACTCATCATTCATTTTATGGCCCCCGTCTTTCATTCCTGTGTTGTGATTCCAAATTGTCTCTCAGGCAGCTCCTGCATTATGCATCTGTTTATCTGAGGCATCACTCTTCTCTGTTGTTTTCAGCCCTCATCCTCCCCTCCCAGTTTAGCCGTTTGTTTTGCTCGGCAGCTGCTGACTCCGTTGCTGCGCACTGCCCTCCTGTGTCAGCGCCGGGGTGCTGCACGTCTCCATAGCTGAGATAAAAATAAAAGGCTTAGCAGCATTGCGCCTGTTTTGGAGTCTGGCCCTTGGATTAGATAAAATCTCCAGCGCCCACACCAGTCACTAGGGAGGGGGTGGCACTTCTGTTGTTTACTCAGCAGGGGGCACTCTGCACCTCCAGCACAGACACACACCCACGCGCACACAATATCCTGGCACGCACACAGCCCCCCTCCATCCCGTGTGGGTGCCACATCAAAGGCGGCCTGCTTGTATTAGTCTCCATCTGAGGCCCAGATGCTCCTTATTTCATCATTTTTTCGGCTTGAGCCACAGGATTCCTTTGGGAGGATTCATTCAGATAGCTCACTTGCAAATACACATACACACAGACACATGTAAATATACAAACCGTTTACTCTTTGTGTCTGTTTTTCTTCTTCCCAGGATCTGCTGGATCATTCCTGCACTTCAGGGAGTGGCTCAGGACTCCCTTTCCTTGTTCAGAGGACTGTCGCACGACAAATCACACTCAACGAGTGTGTTGGTAAGTGTCCCGTTAAAGCCTCTGTTCATAGTGAAAACAGCACCAGGTCAGAAAACTCAGCCTCCTGAGGAGCTCCTGCCGTGCTGACACCGGGGGGTGAGGACTTGCAAAGAATGCAGTAAAAGGTGGTCCTGGCTCATTTTAAGCCTCACTTCAGCCATAACGCACTTCAAACATGCTGTGACAGGCAAATACAGTGTGTGTAAGGGCAAATATACCACATACATGGTTTTGTTGCTTACAGTGATTCTACTGTGCAGCTCACATTGACTGAGGTACAAATTATTGATGCCAAAATAAGTTTGAAATTCTCCTTTGAAGTGTAACCTGCAGTGTAGCATCTATCTGTCTGATAAGACTTAAAACTGGACTCTCTGGTTCATATCTTCATATCGTCAGTTGGAAATAAATATGCAGGTTGCAAAACAGGCCAGTGCAGGGAGGATATTCTGTAACTGGGCAAGAATTATTGTGCAACAGTTTCAGCAATCAACTCCCTCGAGCCAGTAATTTGCACAAACCTTATTTTTGAGAGTGGTTGTATGTTAAGAGTCATAGAAAATATTACCAACAGCAAACCTCTTTTTATAAGAACAAACATGTTGCCACAGTGTTATCAGTGTTGAGAGTTAAGCCACGCGTGATGAAATAAAAAGTCACTTTTCTACTCCATTTTTGTTGTTACAATTGGTGGTTGCTTCCAAGCACTCCAATTAAATCCTAAATAATTCAGTTTTCATGAGAAATACATGATTTCTAGCCACTAGAGGGCAACAAAATAAGCTGAGGGTCTGTGCATTAGCATTCGTATAGGACTGTTTGCAGTACTCACTGTCCTTTTAACTCACTGTCTCTGTTTACCTGTAGCGTTTCTCCCAATTCTCCCAAAGATTTCTGCCAAATGTTTGTTTTCACCAGCTACTCTGTAACTTCTATCCAGCAGACAGTGAACAGTACCACAGTTTTTAGTTAATGGAAGTAGTTTCTGTCGAAAGATGATGAGTTAAAAGAGGCTCCAGAGTGCTGTAATGTAAATAATGGTCAGCATTCTGAACACCCTTCACCACATAAGAAAAAGAGCTATGTTTCATATATTTCATTATATGATAACATTATATTATAAGTAATGAGGTGCTCATTACATCTATTGTTTAATTTGTCTTTAAAGTGGATTCCTAAGTCATTTTTTGTGATGTAGCTGTTTCTACAAATGATTGTCTTCTCCCTGCTGGAAACAATAAGTTGTTTAAGAGCAGGGTCACTTACCAAACACACGTCGGTCCCTTCAAACAAATAAAGAGACATTTATATGACTTTATTTCTGCGTGTGCTGTTGGGTCATTGGCGCTCGTGTTTTTGCTCACCAGGTAAGGGCCGTTACGGTGAGGTGTGGAGGGGTCAGTGGCAGGGGGAGAGTGTCGCTGTCAAAATCTTCTCCTCTAGAGACGAGAAGTCCTGGTTCAGAGAGACGGAGATCTACAACACGGTGCTGCTGAGACATGAGAACATTTTGGGTATGTATCATCAGTCAATTCAGACTCTGCAAGAGTTATACTGCAGGACAAACAAGAAATATCACCATCGTTTTTAAGTTGGCAGCAGTAAATGTAAATATTAATCCTCAATATATTTCTCTCGATTTAGGCTTCATAGCATCAGATATGACCTCGAGGAACTCCAGTACTCAGCTCTGGCTGATCACTCACTTCCACGAGATGGGCTCCTTGTATGACTACCTTCAGCTCAGCACCCTCGATGCGTCCGGCTGCCTCCGCATGGCGCTCTCCATCGCTAGCGGCCTGGCACATCTTCACGTTGAGATCTTCGGCACTCAAGGCAAACCAGCCATCGCCCACCGAGACCTCAAGAGCAAAAATATATTGGTTAAAAAGAACGGACAGTGCTGCATTGCTGATCTTGGTGAGAACACTGACTCATGTATATGATAAATGTGCTGTTTATGTGCGTGGTTGGATTTCCCCTACTTCTTGTAAATCTAGCAGTTCTAAAAGTTAAACTTTTTTGCTTGCAAGATCTGTATAGCATGTACTTTTATTCCCCACACTGGCAGGGTTCCCCGCTGAGCCAGTCATTATAAAGTGCAGCCAAACAGTTAAATATTTATTTTATTTCTTTCTGGGATATCAGAGACAAAATATGTTTCAGAAAAAGTATTTAAACTGATGCACAAGCCAGCTGGAATTTTTACATTAGATTGTCCAGATATAGAATGGAAAACGCTGAGTCTTGGGATTGAATGTGTACTCTATGTAAATATGGCTTCAGTGAAGGTCTGTGTCCCATAAATATAAGCTGATTTTAACCACTTTAAAACTGCTGAAGGGGTTAATTAAACATTACGGTTCTGCTTGGCTGTGCTCGCTTCCGTCTCCTCAGCCATATTTGTTGTTAATTTAGGAAGAACAACCACTGCTAAATGTACCACTAGGCCCTTAATCAAAAACACATTTAGAGGAACTCAGACCACTTTATCTAATACACCAATGTTCCATTTGCAGATGCTTGAATAAAAACTAATTCAGGTACAAGCCATAACCTGGCGAGAGGCTTGACATGTTTACAGATCCACTGTAATAGATTCTGCTGGGGATGACGCATTTCGCCGTCCCAACAAACACGGCGACCGTTGTTGTTGTCTCGCAGGCGGGTTGTTCCTATGTCCAAGTACATCCGGTAAGGGGGAACAGGGCTGTTTACGACGAACAAGCAGCGTTTCAGCATTTAAATCAGTTGATCGAGAGAGTTTGGGAAACAGGAAACACGCTCACCCCCCACTCAAAAATGTGTTTTTAGTGAGAGTTACTTCTCCTGGATGTGTGAACTAAAGTGTGCAGAATGATGTTTGTTGTTTGTCTCTGTGTGCTCACCTTAAATCTGAAAAGAAAAATTATTTTTATCTGTCTGGAGTGGATCTTTGAAGTATTTTGTTTTCATAATAGGTCTGGCGGTCATGCATTTTCAAGACACCAACGAGTTAGATGTGGGGAACAACCCGAAAGTGGGCACAAAGCGCTACATGGCCCCTGAAGTGCTCGACGACTCCATCCAGATGGACTGTTTTGAGTCCTACAAGAGAGTG
This sequence comes from Amniataba percoides, assembly GCA_037176925.1. Classification (NCBI taxonomy): domain Eukaryota; kingdom Metazoa; phylum Chordata; class Actinopteri; order Centrarchiformes; family Terapontidae; genus Amniataba; species Amniataba percoides. Next base: position 9,564,876 of record JBAJHX010000043.1, on the reverse strand, counting down.
GACATCTGGGCTCTGGGCCTTGTCCTGTGGGAGATCGCAAGGAGGACAGTCAGCAATGGTTGGTATACGTTTTACACAACAGGGTCCCATTGGATTCAATACTGTCCTATATTTATATCAATTTGGATTACCTACAAGCTGCATATTGTCCATGTTTTTATGTTAATGGGTCTGTTACTGTTACTGTGTTGGTGTTTTTTTTTTTTTTTTTTTTTTTTTTTTTCACACGTGGAAGGAAAATAATGAACCTCATTTAAGCACAATATTTATGATAGCTATCATACGATCAGGGTGGCGGATTGAGCATTTCATAGGCGAATAAATGGTTGTGAACATGCAGACCTCTCCAGAATGAATACAGTATCGCCACTTTTAACTCTGATTAAATAAAAGCTTTTCTGTTATCGACAGAAAGATTTGGCCTTGATACACAAGTCAACATCCACTGCCTGTGGTCTGTGGAGAAGCCAGAGGCATCCTATGTGAAATACAACCTACTTCCTCCATTCACTGTCAAATGGGTTTTATCACTTTACAGCAGGAACTGGGCTTTCAGCTACACTTAAGATATTGATTTACCTCCCGACACAGTAACCCCATATTTCTGCTTTGTCCCAGGGCTGCACTTGAGATCAGGTTAGGGACAGAGCGGCCATGCCACAACATGAATCCTTTTTATACGCCTTTTAATGTATTTTAAATGTTGGTCATTCGTCAGTATTTTGCACTTTGTTCTAAGTGATGCGATCTTGAAAGTGAACTCTTGCTCACTCGGCTCTGCTCGCAGGCATCGTGGAAGACTACAAGCCGCCTTTTCATGACGTGGTCCCGAGCGATCCCAGCTTTGAGGATATGAAGAAGGTCGTGTGCGTGGATCAGCAGAGGCCCAACATCCCAAACAGATGGTTTTCAGACCCAGTAAGTAATTCATCACCATCACCGAGTCCTCATGCTCCTAATATTGAAAAATAAAAGCATTTCAAGAATACTGTTATATTTACACAGGGGGCAAATGATTGATTTGTTTGTCCCAATTTATTTTCAGACTTTAACGTCCATGGCTAAACTCATGAAGGAGTGCTGGTACCAGAATCCATCAGCCAGGTTAACAGCGTTACGCATCAAAAAGACTCTCACAAAGATCGACAACTCTCTGGACAAAATCAAAACAGACATTTGAGCCCGCCTCGGGAAGAGGAGGCGGACGCACTAAAGGCCTTTGAAGACATCCAGAGGGTGGACCATCTGAAGAGGAATCTCACAAGACAAGAGACTTGATGGGTTCAGTGCCCTTATAGTGGCACAGACCTATATTTATTTTAAAACACTTGGCGAGACACATTTTGGCATCCAAAGATGGCTTACTGGGCATTTCTGAGACTGCCAATGGTCTTGGAAATAGGAAAATATCTATCCAACTTAAGACATAGGAGCTGGACTGTTAGCAGTGTTTTTCAAGGAAGAAACTGTTACTTGGGCATTCGAGTAGGCTCGCTTTTGTTAGTAACCGCAGACTTTGTTTGACACATTTTTTTTTTTGTAGTTTGAAAAATGTCTGAACATGTTAGCAGTTTCACTTTAGCTCTTTAATTGTACTGCATCATTTACTCTGTGGTGGATTCATTTGGAAAGGAAGTCAACTTGCCATTTGAACTTGCCAATTTAATCTGCATACTTTCTTAAGCGGCGATCACGGCGAAGCGGCGTTACGTTTTACTTTGTGTGTCATGCAGCTCCGTTTACAATGCCGTCTGATCATATTTCCCGGGATCTCTCCAACCCTGCAACATTTCAGTTGTACGGCTGCATCAGTGGCACTCTTCTTTTCTCAAGATATCGTCCAACTACTAAGGTACTCTGTCGCAAACCTTCTGTATATCACCATGGATTTTACATTGAATTATGTACCTGTTCTATGTTTTGTTTCTTCAGCTTTACAAAGACAAATGCTAAAAGAACAAATAAAAAAATCTGCTAGATGATGCTGAAACTTTATTCCTCCAGAGGCCTGTAAGGAAGCCTGTAAAGCCTGTATACTGTCTTAACGCGTGCATTGTTGTCTTAATGCGTGCATTGTCAAGTAAATGAAGTCAAACTTCAGCCTTTTTTTTATTTCTTTAACATTTTATATCAATTAGTGATTTATATTAATTAAATAGAAAAAAATGTGTTTAATTTGTCTCATTTGTCTTGATGCTGTATCTAGTATTATCTATATTTAGGAATGGCAGTGTTACTAAGTCAGTCTACACTTTCGGTCCAGGATCAACATTAATAATCATTCATCTCAACACCTAATGGATGTATTAAGATGAAATTCTAGACAGATTTTCGTGCATCAAAATATACTTTGGTAATCCCCTGACTTTTCCTGCTGTGCTCACTGCAGGTCAAAGTTTTCACTAAATCTCTCAACACTCAGTTTTTGGTGCAAACTAACAGAGCTGCTTAGCATGTCTGTAGACTTACCTGTTTTATTTTGTGGTACAGCCATTCAAGATCTTTAATTTCTAATTATTTTGGGCATGTAGTTTTTATCTGAGTATCAGTAAGGGTTTTAAATCAAATCCAGTCTCACCTCCTTCTAACTATTCTAATATATATAGTAGGGACCAGTCTTAAACCTGAAACTCAAATCCCATTTTCCTGGTGGTATACATTTCAGCATAGATTGAAATTTTAGTTTAACCTGAATTAATTCACTAATATACAGTTATTTCTCCACAATCATCAATTTCCCCTCTGTGAGAAATGACATCTGCACCGAAAATTCAACAAATCAATTCGTATTCATTTGGAAAAGGTCAAAAACGCCCAGGCATTCTCCCTGCCAGCTGTGAACTGAAACTGCGTGCACAGCAGATATCTTGGCACATGTCGAACAGAAACTGTTCTCCCGGTGGTTCTCCGACTGATTAATATGTGAGAGGAGTTAGGGTCCAGGTGATTTAAGAAAAAAAAAAACAAAAAAAAAAAAACGGCTGTCTGACTGAGCTGAGATGCAACAACAGCTGTCTGACTTTTTACGCAGACCTGCCATCATATTCAGTGTCATTTGATCCAGCCTGCACCCACAGAGCACAGAGGTCTAAGTCTACCTCCCAGAAAAGCTTCAAGCAATATATTATTAGGAATTAGATAACCACAAAGTTACCGGTTCACTAGTTTTGGTGAGTTTGTTCTGCTGAATGATCACTCATTGCAGAATGGAGTTACTCGGCCCTCTGTAGTTTAGTTTTTACAACTGTCTCCCCGTTGTTGCGAATGCATGAAACATTACATTTTGTGCTTCTGTGTTTGCTCGTGTAGGCTCCGGGATTAAGCTCAGTTCACTCACTCACCCTCCTTGGTGGTTGCTATGGAGCCTGAGCGGCGGAAACACAACTTGCTTCGTATATGGCCCGCAGTAAATAACTTACTGCTGGCAGGTGCGCTGGAACTTTGCACCTAGATTAATGTACACCAGACTCGCTCAGCATTCGCCACCTGAGTCTCTGCTCTCTGTGCTCTCTGCCTGGTTTGGACGGGATGTTTTTCTTTTTTCTTTTTCTCTCTAATGGTACTTGTCCAGGCTGGTTTCTTTAGTTTTTGCTGACCTGAGTCCTGCTCACATCCAGGGATGGAGGGATTGCAGTGACCGCAGGGGAGCAAGGCAGACTGGATTACCAGCCGGGCAAAGCAGGCCACTCGGCAAGGGGATACAAACTTGTGAATTGGTCTTTGGTAATTTAATTAACTGCAAATTAGTTGGGGAGTTTGCACCTCTCGCATATACTATCAACAAAGGTGGATCTTGCAGTTACGACCTAATCTTGTGGCCCTGTTTTTATGCAGTCAGGACTCCGATTTATGGCCTTCATTAGCTGAGTCAGGCTCACGTGGTGCCTATTCCTCAATAAACATTATGTTTAGTCAAACTACCAAAAAAGCCAACACACACACACACACACTCACACACAAACCTGGTGTAGATAGTGTTTGCAGCTTTTAGGTGCTGGATAATGAAGCTGCTGTGTCTGCAGTCAGCTGTGTGAGATGGGGGCCAAAGGGTATACACACTTCTTTTTTTTTTTTTTCATTGCCATAGCACACCAGAACAGGTTGATCCATCCATAGCTCGTCCCTCAGGAGCCTTTGCACGTTACTATAGAACATTTATTGTCCCATCAGTATGTGAACATGGAGAGGGAGAAAACTATCATTAATATGATAAATATATGTATATATATTATACATACTATATAAATGTTCTTGTTGGGCATGTCTGTGTTTGTTCATGGCTCTTTTTTGGACATTGTTTGGAACTTTGTCATGTCTATAGTGTTTTTACAGACAACTGTGTGTTACATAAACCTGTTGAGGGTGATGTGATCAGCTCATGATGATCTTACTGTGAAAAGGTGGCACCTCTGTGGATCCGAGGGGGGGGGGGCAGTTAAATGGATGTGCACCCCCCCACCCCCCTCTCCTCCTCCTCCTCCCCTCCGCCCCCGGCTCTCATTCACATGTCTTTATCAGAGGTCTGCAGCGCTTAATCCTCTTAAATCTCCGTCAACAGAGGCGGAGCGAGCCTCTCGTCGCGTTTCTCCTTCCACTTTTTCTTTTTTTTTTTTTTGACTGTGTGTGTGTGTGTTTTTATTATTTCGTGCGGAGAGGCGCGCACAGAGCGAGCGGCTGCCCCGACATGTGCGCTCGGTGTCCGTAGGGAGGCTGCGGCTCCGGCCATGACTCGTCCCGGAAAGCGGAGCTTTCAGGCGGCGCTCGTCCTGCTGTCCGTCGCCCAGCTGAGCGCAGGTACGGTGGCCGACAGATCCCTCTCACCAGCCTCATCACAGCTGTAATGTTTAGAATTTCTTTTTTTATTATTTGAGTTATTAAAGAGACTGGAAATAGTTGGGTTACCGGGATATCTGTGCAGATCGTCTGACTTTGATTGTGTGTTTGCTGAGAGCTCTTTCCAAAGACTTACTGGGCTCCATCACCAAAAACAGCATCAGGTTGGATGGACACTTTATTCATTTACTTAAAATTCAAGCCAAACGCTGCTTTTTGTAAATTATAACATTATGAACAAAACTTGAATGAACAGATTTATTCAATTGTCTTGCTGTTGAAGTTCTGAAAGCAAAAAACAGTAAGCATATTTAAAGAACACACACACACACACACACACACACACACACACATATATATGTATAAAGTTAAAAAAAAAAAGACTTTTTTCATGTGGGGTCACCTGCAGGGCAGTAGGTGTTCATGGACCACGTGTTATAAGTTGCTGTCTGAAGTGAGAGTGCTTGGTACCAGAATAGTTTGGTTTAAGTTAAACTTTCCAAATCTGCAGAACATTATTTAAAGTCAGTCAGTCACACAGAGATGTATGGTGTCACTCTGTTTTCAAAACCTAAAGCTTGGTAGTTTAACACAGCAGATTTTTCTTGTCACATATGACAGTAGACTGAGCATTTTAATGCTTTGGGAAGGTGTGATTTGCTTGTT
>JBAJHX010000043.1:9530774-9559277 GCA_037176925.1 Amniataba percoides | reverse complement strand
ACACAGCAGATTTTTCTTGTCACATATGACAGTAGACTGAGCATTTTAATGCTTTGGGAAGGTGTGATTTGCTTGTTTCATCCTTTTATCAGTGATGAAAATAATCGTCCGCTTTGAGTCTAATTCATATTGAGAGTGATGATCCCAGAGCTGCACTTGATATGATAATGATCAACATCAGTGAATATCCAGTAGCTTCTGGCAACACAAATTCAAGGAAAAAAAAAAAAAAAAAAAAAACCTCAGCAGCTCTACTTGATATCTTAACAGGTGCTGATTCATTCTTTCATTCAACAGATGAAAGATACCACAAAATGTCATCGCATTGCACCTGCTGCTTCTGTCCACCTGGCTTGTTCTCTAATAAATTTAAAGACAGCAGGGGTGTGCTGATGCCGAGCTATTCAAGTTGAGAGGAGGGAATGGAGGTCAGCAGGTCCAAGGATGTGAATGTTTGCTTTAAAAGCTCTATAAGCTCCCGCAAAGTCACTGATTGGATCCAATTTTTTTTGGAAATTATTTTTGTGTCCAGAACGCAGATTGTTGTTTACTCCTTCAATGAAAAAGGGCAACAAAAGCATCACTTCCAAACAGATTGCATTCATTTCACCTCCAGTGTCATAACTGTGTTTTTCCATTGTTGAACTTTTAAGCCTCTGATGCATTCATTTAACTCTGATTTTCTAATTTTATGTGCCTCAGTCTCTATGCAGAGCATTCTAAAATGTACAGTTATGCAACTTTACATAGTCAATATAAAATCACGTCAGAAGACACTCTAGATTTGACATCTGCTGCATGTCATAAATGTGGAAGCAGGGAAAGTAGGAAGTGATAAAGATAAAGGAAGATAAAGGTATGTGTGAGTACAAGGTGGTGGGAAAATCCAAACTGCGTGGCGTCCGGTCAGCCATCAGTTCTGACTGTAGTCCCGTCCAAGAATATCAGATATTTAAGTGTCTGATTTAGGAAAAATATTACAGTAGATTCAAAATAACATGTGGCTTGATGTAAATTACATTCAAAATGTGGAGCAGTACAAAGACTAGAATATTATGTTAATTTTATTCAAATGTTCTTCTCCCACTATTAAATGAGTCTGATTCTCTGTGCTGAAAGGACGGTTGTTTTTCTGTTAGCCGTCCTTGGTGTCCAACATTTTTTTAAGACAACAATACGTGATTTTGCTAATTGTTTTGTTTTGAGAGCACTATGCTGTTTTTCAGCCTGTAATTGCTGTTTTGCGAGCTGAACATACGTTGGGTGTTTATGGCGTCTATTCCCCAAACCAGTCCTTTTGGTTTTAGTTATGCTAAGCAATGGAGAGAAACTGGAATCCTGCCACAGAGATGTTACAGCCGCCATATGTGATTTAAGAAGCAATTAAACACACATGCCATTGCTCAGCCACTCAACTGACTTAAAAAAAGCTTTAAAAAACACCGATTGTGTTGGACCTCAGTTCCTGGGCGAGGATATATTCAAACTTCTTTTAATAATCATTGTCCTTGGGAAAGTTGTTGCCAAGCAACTCCAAGATATGCTCTGAAAGAAAAAAAACATTTTTGTCATATTTCAGTCAGCCTCCCCCTGAACTGCAGTCCTGATCCCTTTTGTCGCCTGCAGATTTTGTCAAGAGGTCTGTTTTATTGCTTGTGGAGCTTTGCGACAACCTTTGAAAGATAAGGTTGGTTCTATTCTGTATTTTTTTTCTAAATGTCAAGCAATCCCATTAAAAACCCAAAACTGATGTTGAATTTATCTTGCTAAAATGTACACGCTACTACGAGTGCTGTATTTATTCCTGTATGTGTAGCACTGACTAAAAGCTTCACTGACAAGCTGTTTTAGGGACATTTAAAAAGAAAATGAACCAATTTACCAATTTTTAGACAATTAGGCTTTCAGTAAGTATTAATGGAGTTATGACAAAGGTCAAGTTGAACTTTATTATAATTCTATCTGCATATCGTAAAACAGAATTTCATTTTGTCAGTCTTCCAGTATTTGCAACAAAGAAACAGGTCAGATAACACTGAGAGACAGACTAACACATTGCTGGTTGTGTTTTTTTTTCATGGGATGTGTTGACTTTAAGAAAAATGTAGGACAAAGCCAATTTTTTTCAGTATAATTGGCCTTGTATTAAATTTTTTTTTTAGCCGCTACGGGTGTTTCTTCCGCTCTCATTCAAAACTAAACTTTATAACTGACTATGTGCAGTAAATTCAAGCCCCAGTTATAAAAATAGGAGTCGCTCGTGTTGACAGCATGAACTCTGACCGTTATCTCAAGAAAAGGTCCTGATGTTGTTGCTTCCAGTTGTGAAATGTGTCTGTTTTTATCTGTCAACATCTGGAAAAGATTTCTTAATGCCTTTTTTTCCCTTCTTCTTGGATTGCAGTACAAGTGCAGTATACGTTCTTAGATTGCTCCTCTTCCAGGCCTCCAGAGGTCAAAAATATGAGTGCCAGACTTTTAATTAAACCTTCACACAGTTTATTAATAACTCTGAATCAGAGGGTGCTTTAGTGTGTTTCACAAGTTCATGTTTTTTTTCCATCATAAGCACTTTCTTTTGTAATGTTATGTCGTCGTTGTTTACTCATGTCACTACTTGTGAAGAGTTATTGGAAATTGTGCAAATGGGATGCACATTCACCGATGAAAAATGTCACGATCATGAGATTGAAGGCCAGAAAATCCTCTCTGCCAAACAGCTGCCAAGCATGTGTATCCAGACCTCCTGATTTCATGTCAAAGAGGTGTTGATTTTTGACTTTCTTCTTCTCAACAGGTTGTGTTACCTAAAGCAGTTTTCACATGTTTGTTGATACAGAACAGGTGATGTCAAAGAGGTGACACACTGTCTCAAGATGCTTTTCATCTGCAGTGAGTCTTCCTGACAGAACTACTTTGGGGGGATGTTTTTGTCCACTGAGCTGACATGTTAACTGCACATAGGACATACATTTAAAACAGCAGCCACATTTACTATTGCAGTTTAGACTTGCTGGCTTGCTTTATCAGGCGGTGCCTACCCATACAGTTTAATGTAATCAAATGGTGTCATTGTACTGGATTATATCAGGTGATGTTTCTAATATTTTGTCCACTGCATTTGCAAAGATTGACAGGGCAAAATGTCGGCAAAAATGGACATTTATACTGTACTACTATACACATATATTGAAAATAGCTAATTGTATAACATATATTCTCACAGTTTATTTCAGGTTTTTTCCAGTGAGCAAGTGATCCCAGCCTGCTTATCAATCAGTTGCAGTCTTATCAAACAAAGCATGACAGCAGCTCCAAGTAGAACACAAGATTATCTGGGTGTTAAACTAAGACGTATTACTCTGGTTCCTCCACCTACAGCCACTTAAGAGCATGGGCCTGCTTACATAACAGGAGCATCCTGCTCCTAAAGAGTTAAAGACCACTGGCTGTAACAGTCTGTCAGTGAAAGTGTCTCGTGTCCTTTCCGCCCCTCACCTGTTTTTGCACATCAGTCAATTTATCTCCGTTTACCAGAGAGTGTGTGGGAGGAAATCAATCTAATCATCCCGAGTGATGCCATGTGTTTCAGGGCTGAAGTGTGTGTGCCAGCTGTGCGTCAACCACACCTGCGAGACGACCGCAGACGGGGCCTGCTGGAACTCTGTGATGCTGATTGACGGGAAGGAGGAGACGGTCAAGTCCTGCTTGTCGCCCTCTGAGATGAAGGGCCAGGTCTTCTGCTACAGCTCCCGAAACGTGTCCAAGAGGAACTGCTGCTTCACAGACTTCTGCAACAACGAGACTCTGCACCTACACTCGGGTAAGGCCGGTGCGATGCGTCTACTGATGCGATCTTGCCTCGGTCTCTGGTTGCCTTTCTAGCGAATGCGTCTTGATGTATTTGCCTCCAGTAGGAAACAAATATGAGACAAAATAAAAAGGGGTGAAACTCAAGAAATTTGCATTCATCCCCTCAGACAGTCGGTTAATGTCACATTTCTCGGTAGTTGCAGTGTTCATTCGACAGCAACACCAACCCAATCAGTGTGGGATTTCCCACTCATTCTGGCCCCGGCTAGACGAGGTGGATGCTGATCCTACTAGATCCTGTGACATAACAAATCTGGCAGAGGCAACGGGACGGCAGTTAGCGATCCTCCCCCTCCCTCCACTGATTTATAAATACTTTGTCAGGCATGTAGTCCTACTGCCAGTTAAAAGCCTCTCATGGGTCTGCTGGGTGGAAGTTGGCCTCAAAGCACAGGATTTACTTACACCTGTGGATATGTAATTCAGTGAATAGCACAGGGAGGTCAGAGTCACACTTAGCATGGTGCTTCAGAGTGCTTTCGCTGGGTCTGATTTAATGTGTTTCATCTGCTTCTTTCATACCCAGCTTGAGTTCGTGACAGTTTTAACATTTTATAGGCCCATGTAAGTTGCATCATTCATAAAGAATAAATCAGAGTAAATCAGATTTGTCAAACTGCAATACATATATATTTTTTTTACCATTTGGGAGCAAAACTTCAGCTGAAAAACATTTTTGACATATTATTTCTGACATGGAGCAACATCAGTATCTATTTGCAGTTGTGTTCAATCAAGTCCAGTATTCACTCCTCATGGCTACTCTTTTGGTCTCCTCTAACTCCTGAGGATAATCTCTCTCTTTCTCTCTCTCTGAGCTGCTAAATGTTAGTCTCTAGCTTTGACTGTCTGCTGTTTGGTGCTTAGCAGGAGCAGGTATACAACACAATGGCTTCATCAGAGCGTTTTTAGCTGAAAACAGCTGCAGGCAGCAGTTAGAGAGGAGAACGACGGAGCAGTTGGTGAAGTTGCCGGCCATAAAATGCTTCCCACAGCTGAGCGTGACTGCAGAGTGATGATTATCTGTCACCACGAGCATGCCTGTACACATTATACACGGTCATTTGACCCATTGTTCGTAAATGTTGATTAGTGCAGCTTTATGTGAATAAGTTCTGACTGGCCTGCTTTAAAATGACTGTTGAATTCAATTTGACATGCATTATAATAATGCATTATATTAACATTTATTTCCGACAAACACCTAAGTGAATGATTTGAATTGCTCATGAATACACTAAATGCAATTTCGCTCAGGTAATGTTAAACATTATATGAAATATCAGAAAATAGTGGAAAAGGTGTCCAGATATTCAGTTCATTCTCATAGAGGATAACAAAAAAATATTTACAATGGAGGCAGACTTATTTGTCTATCAACTAATCAATGAAACAATAAACTGCTTTAGCTCTAATTTGCACACAGACATTTTGAAGGTATGAATGGTGAAATGAATCATACAAATACATTCAGAAGGTGCACCCAAATCAAAAGGGCAAACACATTTTTTAAAATTATAATCTATTTTCTATATGTCTGTGTTTATGTTTACATTTTTAATCTTTTGACAACACACACTCTTGGTCACAGTTTTGAACAAACATTCTTGACTTCTTACTGATTTATCAATCCAGCATAGTTCAAGTTCCCCTGTCAGTGTCAGACAGTGCTCATTTCCATTAAATGTGGAGGTTTTAAGTGTAATGTGCTGCGGACTGTTGATGAGGCGGGTCAGGGCAACACCCCGAGGCTGTGCTGGTGCTGACTGTGAATGAGGGCACCAGAATCAATCTGTTCCACCGCTCTGCTAAACATCAGCATGTGAGCTCACCCAGTGTGTTGTTCATGATGTATACATACAGACTTAATGCTCGTCACTGCCCTTACTGTGACCCCCTATCCATCGACGGTTATAGGCTGACGTTTGTAGGGTAGTGGTTAACGGTTTTGTGTGGCTGTGTTTACAGTTTAGTTTAGTTCACTGCCCTTTAACATTTATTAAGATGTTGCGTCAAAGATTTTTTTTTCCCCTGACCACTGGGCCAAAGGAGAGGAGAGTCTTGTTTTGCATCATATCTGCTGAGATCCAGTCGGACGACATGGCAGGCTTTTAATTTAGGGAAAAGGCTAAAGATGTGTTTGGAAACTGTGATTTAGTTCACAGCTGTTTTGGTGGGAGCTGCAGGGTGCACACGAATGCGGGACACAGAGACGGACATATAGACTGTTTCACTGAAAAACGTGGCTTACCGGTAGGGGATGTGAAAAACCCGCATAAATCAACGGAAACAGAGACAGACAGGGAATCAATGGGAACACAGGAAAGGGGAACCACAAGAGGCCGTGACAGCTGCTTGTTACTTTCCACATTGGCCCATCTGCAGATGTTTTGAGGCACTCCTGGAGAGGACATATCATGCTTTGGGGATTTCGGAAAATGAAAAGGCCAGAGAAACACGGAGCCACTTTATTAGGTTTTAGTTTTTCAAGCCAGTATTATGACAGTACTCTCATCCCCGTGTGTATGTTGAAAGAGTTATTAGTTGTCTTTTTGAGTCTTTTTTACTTTCCACAGACCTGTAATTTAATTGCTATGCTATAATGCTATCACTGTGCATGATTGTGTCAGCGTGTTTTTAAGTCTCGCATCATCACGTCGCGCCCACCAGCTCTGCTATTTTTGTTTGTGTCCAGGTCTCTTCTGTCCACCCACAGGCAGAATGAAGGTCAGAGATAGAAATGCCAGGTTACGTTGTTTTGCCAAACCCACAATTTATTACAAGGTCTCATTGTGCACCTGTTGTTTGCCAGCGAATGTCACTTACTTTAAATGATGAAGTGAATTGTGATGTAAGAAAAAAAAAACTTTTGATCTTAACTTTTTGCTGGAAAGTTTTTTTGGGAACTAAAATATTCTCCCTCTGCATCTCTTCAGTCATTTTAATTAATGGCATTATTGGGCAGCGATTAAAATTTCTGGCACTCTTGACACGACAGGCATAACTTTGCACCTGCCAAATGTACAGTTTCCATCTCTTTCAATTTTAATATATGAGTGCAGTGATGGCTTTTTCTGCTTGTGTTAAAGCCAAAAAAAGTTTTTTTTTCTCTGAAACAGAAAACATCAGCATATTTCAGCAGCAGCGATGCTCCACTGATAATATATGTTGTCCATTTGTGAGGAGGATGTCTGATTTTAATGGACTTGCCATAGTCAATAATGAACACCAGAGGGTGCAACAGCCACAGGGAGCTCAAGTATGATCATTCCCTCTCACTTTACCCACAATTTGTCTTAAGAACTCAATTTCAGGAAACAACGATATGCTAACCATATATGTGTGTGTGTGTGTGTGTGTGTGTGTGTGTTATCAGAGAGGCCTTTAGAGGAACCCGGCTGGAGCAGGCTGCAGCTCTCTGCAGTGATCCTGGTGCCCTCCTGCTTGTTGTGCGTGGGGATCCTGCTGGGGGTGTTAGTGGTGCAGGGACACCGCTGTGCCTACAGCAGAGCCCACAAGCAGGACCCAGAGGAGCCTCTGGATGACCAGATGCTCATGTCTCCTGACAAATGTCTCAAAGATCTGATCTATGACATGAGCACCTCAGGCTCTGGATCAGGTAGGAAAAACACCTCCAGCCGACACATTCAGCCTTCAACTCAAGACTTTATGTAAAATGTTAAACAAGTAAAATGATATGATTATATTTGTCTGCTAACTGTTCTTCTGTGGATTTTTTCGGGGTCTCGCAGGTCTGCCGCTACTGGTCCAGCGGACTATAGCTCGGACCATTGTCCTGCAGGAGACCATTGGGAAGGGCCGATTCGGCGAGGTGTGGCGGGGAAAGTGGCGAGGAGAGGATGTGGCGGTGAAGATCTTCTCCTCCAGGGACGAGAGGTCATGGTTTCGCGAGGCAGAGATTTATCAGACAATCATGCTCAGACATGAGAACATCTTGGGCTTCATAGCTGCTGACAACAAAGGTGTGAGACACTAATCAGAATAAATCAATTTGTAATTACAAAGATGGATAGACAACTTGATTCATCCCGAGAGGGAAACAAATCTCTCTTCTCATAGCAGCCATGTACATGAAAAATACAATTAAATGCCAAAGAATATGATAACATAAAATGGAATAAAATAACAAATAAGATACTGAGGGAGAACAAGAGGAAGGTGCAAACGTGACTGTATCATCTTCTGTGTGCTGCAGATAACGGCTCGTGGACACAGCTCTGGTTGGTGTCAGAGTACCATGAGCATGGCTCTCTGTATGACTACCTGAACAGGTACACACTCTCTGTGGAAGGCATGATCGTCCTGGCTTTGTCCATAGCCAGCGGCCTGGCACACCTCCACATGGAGATCATTGGAACACAGGGTAAGACTGTGAATGTGAATGGAGAACATGAATTATTGGGCACTGATTACTGTCCAAAAGAACAAAAGCCAACATATATTTAAGTTTTGTGATAAGCCAGATTCCATCAGTAATGGTCAGCTTGTGTTTCCTCAACTCATGAATTAGTTAGTGACTCAGGGCTGCACTTAGATTATCTTTGTCATTTAGTTTGTAGTGTTAAAAAATAGTAAACAATGTTCATCACAGTTTCCCATACCTGTAACTTAGATCACATCAATTTATAATAGAATATGTAGAATATAGAACAACAGCAAATCCTCACTTTTGAGAAGATTCATGTAAAAGATTGATTTATTCTGTTGATTGACTTATCAGTTCATCGATTCAGCAGTGATGTTGCAGTAAACCAGTTACAATTCAGCTGTGTTGTTAATATTTTCATTGACGGCTGTAATAATTCATCTCAGAATACTACAAAATATGAATCTGCAAAATCTCTCTTTTCTCATTCATCTATCCATATAAAGCACATACTTGAGCCTAAAACCTTTTCATTTATCTGTCTTAACTTTTCTTGTCTCATCTTGTCTCATCTTATTTAGTCTTGTCCCGTCCTGTCTTGTCTTATCTTATTTGTGGCCTTCTTGGTTCCAGGGAAACCTGCCATCGCTCACAGAGACCTGAAGTCTAAAAATGTCCTGGTGAAGAAGAACGGCACAGCAGTCATCGCAGATTTGGGTTTGGCTGTGAAACACGACTCCAGCACCAACACCATTGACATACCGTCCAACCACCGAGTGGGAACCAAGAGGTTGGATTCATATCGCAATGCAGCGGGCAGTCAACACACACGAAACAGAATAATGACATGTGACTTCAGATGTGGTCAGATTTATTTGGTGTGCTGGATTTTCAGTGGAGTTTACATAGCAGTCAGTGTTTGAATTCATCAGACATCAACGTGTTTTTGGCGAATACTATTCATTAGCTAACAACATGGGGTGAGCCAGCTTCCTCTGCTCTGATTACTGATAGGAAAGCAGAATACATAATCAAAACTCAGTGGGTCCATTCAGTCCCATCAGTCATTCTTAAAATAAAATGCTGTTAACAGAGCTATGGCAGCATGGTGCACATTAATAAAATAACCAATGTTGCTGAAGGGCTGTTCAAGAAATTGCTGATTGAAATTCAAGACATTTATTTTGTATTTGAAAGAAAATAAGATTTGTGCAGGAAAATTACAACTAGTTATTGTAATGTGATACAGGAACTTTATAAAAACCTCCATAGACCAAACTTTAACTGTGTTTGTGTAGAATTTTAAATTCTTATCCTTTGGCGACTCCTAGTGGTGCTATCAAAAGCTCACAAGAACCAAAAAAAGAATCCTTTAGACTGATATTCAAACTAGACATAAGAGGCGTAAAAATCTTTCTAAACATTTTTAAAGATAATATAGTTATTCTGAGCTTTTCCCTCCTCTTTTTTTCTTTTTTTTTCTATACTTTTATATTTTTGATTTTCAATTTAGAGATTGTGAGACAAAGATTTGCAACAAAATGGCACACAAGTCTGTAAGGAAGCTAAAAGTACTCTTTTCATGTCATTAGGCCTTAATCATTTTGTCCTCTGCAGGTACATGGCCCCAGAAATTCTGGATGAGACGATCAATATGAACAGCTTCGAGTCATTCAAGCGGGCGGATATCTACTCGCTGGGCCTGGTGTTCTGGGAACTGACTCGACGATGCTCTTTTAGGGGTACTTTAAGTGACACGCTCATATGCACTGGCTTAGTCATGTTTTTAGAAAAAAAAATACTGGTAATATTTCACCGACATCAGTCATCTGCAGACTCCACTGCAGACTTATAGTTCATACATGACGCTGCTTATAACAGTTATTATTGTTGTTAGTGTGTCTGCCATGTGAGCTTATAAGTACACTGCATATCGTCAAACATAATCATCTAAACGTCCGTCTTTGTCATTTTCACAGGACTTCACGAAGAGTTCCAGCTGCCTTATTACGACCTGGTGCCTTCTGATCCGACCATTGAGGACATGAGGAAGGTGGTGTGCGAGCAGAAACTCAGACCCAACATTCCCAACCAGTGGCAGAGCTGTGAGGTGAGACATCACTATGTAAACCCATCAAACCCATCACGCCAACATGATATTCAGCAATCGATGGTTGCTGACTTTTTAAGATTATCAGCAGTGCCTTTATCGGCGTAGCAAAAACACTTGAACTTTTGATCGGAAAACAGTGACGTGAGATCTCTGATGGGCGAGATCTCACGCATTATGATTGAAAAAAAAAAAATGACGACATGTATGGTTGCTGACTACAAATCTTTGAACGGAAATGAACAAAGCAGTTTGAATAAGCAGCAAGTGATCGGCAATTTCCATCAGTATGTCGTAGTTTTGGTTTCATTCATATCAGTTATGATGACATAGTACTCCCAAAGTACCTGCTGACAACCAGTTAGTCATATTATTCAAACCAATTCATTTGAATCAAAAGTGATTTCTGTAATAACCTCTCAGGTCAAGACTTTGCACAGTGATCTAACTACTTTAAAGATCTCAGTTTGCTATGAAACAAGTGCCTATCAGATGGTGGAACTTCAAGTTGTTAGGAGGGGCCGGGTTGGGCAATGATGTATCTAAAATTGACATTTGGTTGTGGCCAGTGGTGTCAAAGTGAGAAAAAAGGGAGGATTTCTCTCTTTGCAACCACAATGCTGTATAGAGTTCAAGCTATGCCTGTTACACCCATTGAAATGGGTTTTTGTTCCTTTTTATTTATGGTGTGACTGTTCAGAGCAGGCATAAATGCTTTTTCTTTTACATGTGTACTATTTAGCTTGACACACTGAACCCTTTATGAAGCAGGAAGTCTTGGTAACAATTTCGCCTTTTTTTTCTCTTTCAAACTTACTAAAACACATTTTACTGTCTGGCCGCTCATTTGTTACCCTGTCAGACTAATTATTAGCAATGCTGCTACGCTCCCACATCTCAGAAATTATTATTATATTATTATTGGTTGGAGTGTTTCTTAACTTTGCACTAGTCTGACACATCAAATGATTTATTTTGGGCCACTAAATAAAATATTATTTTGAGAAACTTTGCCTACTGTAGCCAAGTTGTCTTCACACAATCAAGTAAAGGGTTTAATCAGTCTTAAGTGGAGATTCGATGTACGTAGAACTGAAACTCCCTGCATTTATCCTGTTTAAGGTAAAAAGCTGACATTTCAGCCTGTTGATGTTGCAGCTTTAATATAAATAACACTGTCTCCTTGTTGCTCCACCAGGCTCTGCGTGTGATGGGAAAACTGATGAGAGAGTGCTGGTACGCCAACCCCGCTGCTCGACTCACAGCTCTGCGGGTCAAGAAAACTGTGTCTCAGCTCTCCGCCGTCAAGGACGTCAAAGATTAGTAACGTCCGCGCCCCCCCCACACACAGATCAGCGTGACTTTACTGGAGAGAGCTGCTGGAAGTGAGCAGGGAAGGAAAGCGCTCGCTCAAACTGCCTGACGCTGCCCTCTTCAGGGCGCAGCCACGCTGTTCGCCCCCAGAGAGCAGAATCAGGTGGTTGGTTTTGGTGCCAAAGTATTGCAGGGGGTGTCTGTGGCTGCTTTGCACAGGGACGCCCAATAAACCAATTTGAACCAAACAGCCGAAGGTTTGGTAAGAAGAGCCATATGAGATAAGAATATGTATAATGTATATACAGTATTACTCTGCTACCTCAGACATTGAAGTGCCCAAAGCTTGAAGTTGCACATTGTGATGTTTTTGTGCCATATCTAGTAGCAAACACAGTGTTGCTGGGTAGATAGTTTGCTAGCTGACAATCATACAGGATACTGGAAGAGACATCCTTACTGACACTGACACATGCACAGACTGTCCCTGAGAATTTGGACTTTAAAGTGCTTTTGCGTAATTATTCCGGTACTATTATAGATAAATGGTTTGTTGAAAGCGAATGAGAGTCAAGCTGAGTCTTGAGGTATTGTCAAACCATTACAGTAAACCTCTTTCAGTTTTTAGTTAAAAAACTGGACATTTCTCGGCTGCCACCCTCAGGCCAAAGTTTTTATATTTAGACTGACTAATGCTAAGATTACATAGAGTTGTCCCTCTATATAATTTTTACAGTCTCATGGAATCTGTAGAGGCAAAGATGTAGCTGTAGACTTGTCTGTCTTGTGCTTTACGTGAAGAGGACAGCTATAAACTCTTGCTATAGATTTTGCACATTTAAAGCGTTCAGTTGCTGAAAAGACCTGCTCTCTGACAAGTGAACGCTACTCTGTTGACAAGGAAAAGCTTGTTTGTGAATGTGAAAAGTTATGTTTTGTATTTCTATATTTATTCAAGCTGAAAGCATGCAATTAAAATGATAAAATCTTAGCTATGCTAATACACAAGACTCAGAACTTCAGAAGAATAAAATTTCAGTATTAATAACATTGGCTCAAAAGTAATTTTAACAGGGGATTTTAAAAACAATGTACAGTTACATGTTAGAAAACACTCCATCATATAGGTCCTACAGCTGTTTTACAGCAAGTGTCCCTTTGTATCATATGGTTAAGATAAAAGCAAACACCAAAATAAGATCAGATCTTAATAAAGTAAAGATTTTGATAAAGCTAAAGGTTAAATCATAAAACAAGAAGATGACAAACGCAGAGAATACTGAAAGTATTTCATGTTGATTGTGTACTTAGCCTTTGATATAGTGTGAAATTGGTTTTAAGACCTTTCTCTTGGAGAGCGCAGTCTGATGGGTGGGTGCACATATGATCACTGATGGGGCCTGGAAAGCCTTGTCACAACAGGCTTAGGGAAGGCGCCCACGGGTAGATCTGTACACCATGTGTGCAGACGTGCCTGCGCGTGTCTCTGTGTGTTTCATATCATGTGACTTGGTCATGTATTTAAAGATGTGATTAATCATCATAGTGTTTGTGAATCCAGTGCTGTGGAGAAAACCTCTGTGTGTCCCATCCATTGTGTTTTTTAAAAAAAAAATTATTATTATTACTTGTCCAGCGCTACATCCTCAGTTAATCTTCATGTTTTATCTGCTAAGGCGAGTTACACACTTCTGCATAACTGCTTAGTATCAGTGTCGACACATATAACTGTTCTCCTGTTATGATGATATGTAGTATCAGCTGTGCTGCCTCTTGAAAATAAGCTATGTACAGTAGCCTGGCAAATATCAGGTCATGTGCGAGTCTTCATTTTTTGTCTTTCTGTGAAATTATTTGTGATGTCATGACTTAAATCATGGAATCATTTGACTTTGTATGTTGGAGAATGCAGATAGGAAACATTGAAAGTGCAGTATTAAGATATTGGGCTCTGCTTGTGTCGACTAAGAATACCTGTGGTATAAATTTATTTTTTATCTGAAGTTGAATCCATGCTGAGCCAAGATTATATATTTTGTCTATTGTGTCATATCTGCTTCTCCAAGAATCAGACAGGTGACAGAGAAGTAACTGATAAATGAGCATATAAAAGACTTATCAGTCATTCCAAAGAGGAGTGATCACCATGTGCAATTTCTGACTGGTGTCTTTTTTTATATATTGTATATGAAATAGCTAAATATTAACCAAATGTGATACTTCTTTCATAAAATAAAACCTACTATTGATTTCTAAACCATCCAGTTATTTAGAATTATATTTTTGATTATGTGAAACTGTTTTGTGTTGTTTCTCAGATTTCATGCCATTGCGTTGTATCTTTTCTCTTGCACTATTTATTCTGTATAGAAATAAGTGATTTCAGTGGGTCAATAAACAATTTTTCATGGACCGAGCTATTCTCATCTCTGTGGTTTTTTTCATGCGAAAATGTCTCAGTTTTGATTTTGACTCGCTCTTTGAAAGCACTGATTGTGCAGTGCTGTGCAGATTGCTGCACGTACGGCAGAATTTCCCACAGCAACTTATCTGAAGCAGGTCATTTTTATTTTTCCCCATCACGCTTTACCTTAACTGACATGACTCATCTCCGCTTTCTGTTCTGGCGCTCCATTTGTGCAGACTTATGAGGTGGATATGTCCGTTAGACAGAGGAAATCAAGCCGTGACACTGAGGGCCTCAGCACTTTACAGATGAGTCAGTGTCTAAAGATTGTGCTGCAAGATGCTTTCATAAGTTTTTTATCACTGCCACTCATCTCAGGCGAGGGAGAGCACACAGCATCAATTACAGCAGGTTTATGGGGCACGTATGAAAAAATCCTCACGGTCACAACACTGAGAATCCAGTTACTGTAAATATAAGAAAGTTATGTTAGTTTCAGCTTTTTATGTATTTTAGCTACTTAAATGATGGACTTTAAACAACCCTCATAAGCTCATGTGTAGACTGAAAGAGTTATGAAACAGCTCATAAAGGATGGAGGAGGAAGAAATAAAGATGCACTAAAAAAAGACTAACGATACCAGATGATCATTTTAATTTGATAAACCAGGACCCGTGTCTCGTGAAATCATTGATGACAGTAAAGTGGATCCTTTTCAACGAAGAGAGCAAAAATTTACAGTAAAATTTCCTGCACTTGAACTCGCAGAAACGTGGACGGGAATTAGCAGTGTCCCAGCGAAATGGGACATCTGTGTTCCAGACGGTCCCGTGGTCGGTTGGCAAACTGCTCTGCTGAGGGTCAGTGGGGCAGAGGGGATTTCTGTGAGGCAGGCTACTAGTTTAAGGAGTATTTCATCCGAGTCCGTGTGCTCAAAGTGACAATTTCCTTCGATTTTATGGTCACCAGAGAAACGCAGCTTTTGTGCACGGTGAAAGATGATACTCTTTTCCTGAGGATTAAACAGAGTACCTTTTGTAGGCCTGGGTGTGGTAGTGGGAGAAGGTTCATGCTCTGCGGTTCAGTTTTCTTTAACCCATCAGCCATTGTCTCCCGTGTGTGTGTGTGATTTCCCCTTTGAACCCGACTGTGTCTGATGCCTTGGGCCCAATGACCCATGCAGTCTGTTTGGGGAGCGTGACACTGGCCCCGAGCTAAATCAGTCTTTTGTCTGTCCTCACGAGACAAGTCTCCCCGCCTGGCAGAGAACGGGACTCGGGCTTAGACTGAAGCTTAGCCCATTGAGAAACTGAGAGTGAGAGAGAGAGCTGGGAGCAGGTGCCGGTGGAGGCGTGAGGTGGCAGTTTCTCATGCATTGCTGGTTTCTGACAGACCATAAATCGAATTGCTAAGACTGCAAAAAGGGAAAGGGACTGTTTGAAGAAAGAGCTTAAACATCCTCCTTAAAACAGCAGATCAGCCCTTCTCAAGAAGGACAAAGAAAAAAAGAGTTAAAAGAAGTGAACAGGAAGGTGTGTTATGTGAGACTGTGATCTGCAGGTCCACCGCAACCATCACATGACGTGGATTTCCGCTTTGACACATTTTATTTTGGCAGCACAGCAGGGCAGGGCCACACAATCACCGAAGAGCTGCTGCAGCAGGATACGATGGTGCTTTGAGGACTACTCTACCATGCAGTCCACCATGAATTTCAATGCGCTTCAACGCCAGGGCAGCCAGGACAATTGCATTCTGGATAATACTCAGAGGAAGAAAAGTTCCCTGTGGTACCGGCGTTCACTGAGGGGAAACAATGACCGGCACCGGCAGAACACAAGCACTCTGCCCAGAGTGCAAAAGGTGAGACCATAAATCAAGCGTTATATTTAGCTGGACTATGTGATTGTTCAAACTCTAAAATGTAAACATGCACACATGCAATAGAATCAAATATCTCTGACATAAAAAAAGATTAGTGCTGAGATTTTTCTTACACAGTATTTCTTTATAATGAGAAGCACCACCAACTGTGAAAGGAAAAAAACTCTGCAGCTCCCTGCAAGTGGCCAAAAGCTTTTTCACAATTTTAATCTTTTGAGTTATGTAATGCTATAGGATCAAAATGTTCTAACACTGAACAGTTTCTTTGGTTTCCTCATTTGAAGACTTAAATCTCTTATATTGATTTTAAAAAGGAACTCTGCATTTCTCCTTTTGCAGCCAAACAAACTGAGCCACTCCAACTCACTGGTTGATTACTCTGACCCACAAAGGTAAATATATCAAATCTGATGTGCAGTTAATCATTCACTTGTAGCTTTACATACAAAATACTATATATTGCATTTAGTCATTTTTGCATTTTTTTTTAATTTTGTAAAAAAAAAGTGTGTTAAGTACATAAAGAGCTGTTCCTAAAATGTTTTTTTTCTTTTGCATTTCTCTTTTTGCACAGGACCATGATTGTGCTGGAGAAGCAAGACAATGAAACATTTGGTTTTGAAATTCAGGTAAGCGTCACCACATTTTTAAATGATTAGAATTAAGTGCACACACTATGCATCGTTACTTTCCTTTTTTAATACTTTTTTAAAATCTCTAATTCCAGAGTGAGATTTTCTTTGTGGAAAAGTGTTGTTTTGAAAGCTTTTGTGACTAAAAGGTCTCTTGTTGCAGACCTATGGCCTGCAGCTGAAGGACAGCTCTGCAGTGGAGATGTGCACGTTTGTGCGTAAAGTGCAGGAGGACAGTGCAGCTGAGAGTGCTGGCCTGACCGCAGGTGAACCACCCACACATCCTCTATACTTAACACAGGCTTTCATATGCATACAAAACCGTCACACCTCATTTTTCTTATAGCTTTTATCACTTTCCACACATTTAAACGTTACATTCCACCTACACACCCCGATGCACAAACACGATGCAAAAGCCACGTTGTCTTCACGTAACTGATTACTTCCTTTTATTTGCATCCTCTTTTATTGCAGGAGATATTATCATCACTATCAATGGGGTCAGCATCGAAGGATCATCTCATCAGCACATACTAGACCTGATTAGAGAATCGACCAACCATCTTAAGTGAGTGACAGAAACAAAAACAAAAAAACGTACCGCAACAGATACTCAAATGCAGACAGAGAAACTGTGCTTTAAGAGTGTCTGCAGGCGAAAGTGTGAGTAATGATGTGTTATCACGTGATTCCAGGATGGAGACCGTATGCGGGAATGTAGTGAAGCAGATAGAGCTGGAGAAGAAGATGAACCTGCTCAAGGTTTGTCTCTCTGTTAAATAGTCTGCAAACAGCTGTCACCAAACCACACAAACCTAGATGGAAACAGTGAAAAAATAAACCTGCCACACTGCATGTTGACCTGCTGCTACACCACCATACACTCTGACATTTCACAGCTAAAGCCACACTGCAGAAGAATTATGCGTTCTCATACTGAAGTATCACATCTGCAAGTAAATGCTCTGTTGAAGAATTACACTGGAAGTAAAACTTTGTTTCTTCTGCCCATACAGCAATCACTACGCGAGAAATTGGTGGAGCTGCAAAAGCTCACATTACAGGAAAAACGTCTCATGCGAGGTGAGAGGGCTTGCTCAGCTGTCAGACCACAGCACTTCCTTTCTCACAGCCGTAGTCATCTTTCTGATGCTGCGCCGTTTATGATGTGAAATGAAGTGTAAACTCCAAATAATTTACACGGAGGAGTTCCCCTGAGAAATGAATGCAGCAGCTGCTGACGAACTTCCTGTCTCAAGACGTCTCGCCAGCTGGCACTTTTACTGACACTGGCCTTTGTTGTGTTTTCAGGTAACTTGAACAACAGCAGCCTCCACCTCTCAATGGACTGTTCGGCCATTCTGAACTCCCCAGCGGGCCGATGTGGTCGGCGTTTCTCCAGTGACAGTAGCTACAGGAGCATGATGACCGATGACAGCGACCAGGCCAGCGTGTTTGGGGATCTGAGCTCTCCCGGCCCCTTCAGCGCGGCAAGCACCATGGACGATGGCTGCTTCTTCTCCAGAGACTTCCCCTCACAGGACAGGCTTTCATCGAGCTCCGGCCATCACCACCAATCCCTCTGCCGCTCCAGCAGCTCCAGCTTGGCCGGCAGCAGCAGCTCTCTGTCTCCATCCTGGGAAGAAACCAGGATCTCCTCCTTGTTCGGCACCTTGCCCCGTAAGAGCCGGAGGCCCAGCGTTCGCAAACACATCTTCAAGTTAATTCCGGGACTCCAGAGATCGGTTGAGGAGGAGGAGACGGGAGCGAACAATCAGTGACATGTTGTTCACGTGCTCTGTGTGCCTACTTGAGACTGAGGGTTAACAAGACAAGATTTCTCATGCTTTGAACAAGTTGCAGAAACAGACTGTTTAGTGTGCCTCCCCACACTTAAAAGGTTGGGTTAACCCCTTAAAAATAAAAAATGAATGGTGGTTTTTATGGGAACATGGAGATGACAGACATTGTGGCGTTTGGCATTTGTCAATGTCAAAGTTGACCCAAGCGGGCCTGAGCCTTTAAGGTGAGCCTGGCTCACTGTTTGACTTAAGACTTGTGGTGCACAAAAGCATTATGAAAATGTAAAGCATTCCTTGCAAAGTGTTTGAGTGAATGAACACAGACACGGCTGTAATGTATGATAGACGAGATTATATACACTGCTAGCTTGAACGAATGCCATAATCACAGAGTGATTAGCATTAATTATATCAGTCTAGACTGCAGTAGCTGTATACATGTAGCACCCTTGTACAATGAGACTGCTGCGACCTTGAATGCACATACATACAAAAGACACACTTTTAAACGGTGCTTCTGTCACGTTCAGGTGTTGAAAACGAAAACCACTCGCTCTACTCTGTATAGATGGCTGCTCAGCTCAAAACAGGATGTGGGTACCAGAGGTACTACTTAACTGTTTTCATTTCCAAAATTATTATCGGCTGCACACACCTCGCTTAGAAACACTGTTTCTTGTAAATCCTGAATTTGCTGAAATTTGTTTCACTTTCCATGGCGAGAAAATGCAAGTTTTTTTAAAAAAGTGTCATGCTTAATTTCATGGTGTCAAATCAAGATTACCTGTATGCAAAAGACTTTTTGAAAAGATGTAATAAACTTGTAAACCCATCAGTGTTTTCCTTCGCATGTCAGGTAGTAATGCACACTCATTCTGAAATCACAGTTTCAATGGGAAAGGTGTGACTTGTTGCAGAACTACACTGAAGCTTTCTGTTGATGATGCACGTATGACGCGCGTATTTACTCACAAACAGAAACAAATATTATTCTGGGGAAAGCGAGACACTTTGCAAACAAATTAAGCTTTAACACTTGAGAACAGAGAGCCCACACATTTCCTGTAAAGAGTCACACTTTGGTTTCCTGGTGCTGCTGCTAAGCGAGGGAGACAGCAGCGGTGTGGGGCATTAACACATTAACACATTATGATAAGCTGAACTGTCCTTATCTTTTGCAATTCATAAAAATGGTGACACGCCTTATTTTGTGGCAGCAGAAACCGAGAAATAGGCCATTTAAAAGAAATAGCAGCCCTTCTTTTTCCACAGTGTCAGGAAATGCAATAATTTAAAGTTGTGTTGCGTGCAAACAGGGGCGTATGAAGAATTACGCTGTTGTCTGAGTAAAGGCGCTCAGACTAGGGTAAGTATAGAGCTATGTAAAAATACTAATAAAAGGCCTACATTCAAAACCTGCTCGAGTGAAAGTACAGAGGTATGTGAAAAAGGATTAGAGGATCAGTTCTGCAGCAGCAGTTCTGCAGTTCAACATCCATGGTCACCAGTGTAGTATGTTACATTAATAAACTATCATGCATCAGTTTGTATAGCAGTGTTGTGTTACGTGGGGTTGGCTTAATCTACCTTGAATATGTCAGGTCTGCAGGTTCCCAAACTATGAATCTGTCCCCCTCCAAGGGACGCAACATAAATCTGATGGGTTGTGAGATGACTGAAGTGAAAATTTGTATCTTTTAAAGTGCAGTTGCATCAGGTGCTTCAACCACATTCAGTGTATTGGCTACAGTAGATGCCAATCGTCCACCTAATTAGAAGGTCTGTGAAAATTTAAAATAAATTTAAGTGTAATTTATATACACTTAATATTTTGCTGTCAGACAACCCTTTCTTTGGTACATTTTCTCGACTATTTAACCCTTTCTTTGGTACATTTTCTCGACTATTTCTATACTGTCTCAGCTTCCATGGTCCTATATCCAGTGTATTAAAGGGAAGGTGAATACAAGAGGATACCTTTATGAACCAGAGTACACAGAAAAATATTTTTTGCAGATGGAGAATAAACAGGCTTATGCTTTTGATAAAACACACTTGTTGCTGACCCTGTTTACAGTCTAGCTCCTGTGCAGGTCCTCTGGCCGGCTCTCCAAACTAGGATTGTGCCGACCACCATCTACTGTAGGTAAAACTGACTGATAAGTACCTCATACAATCCCTCCTCAAAAATCCTAGCTATCCCTTTGATAGGAGGGAAAAAAAAGTTCTGTACCACAAATCTGAATTCACTTTCTCTAATCTTGTTTTTTTTTCTTTGTTACAAGTTTTTTTAATCAAACCAAGTGAGTTTAGAGGAGAAGCGTATTTTCATGGAAACTTCAACTAAACCCTTTTTTTAAAATGGCCAAAATAGCAAGAAAAAAAGTTCACTTGTTTAGAAATCACTTGGTTAATCTTTAACAATGATGCTTTTCATTAGTTTTTCATGTAAAATATAAAAACACAACACTGCAGCTGTCATATAATGAATGAAGTGGGATCCAAATACAGCATTTCTCCCTGACATGTAGTGGAGTGAAAGTATGAAATAGCAACTTGAGTAAATGTATCTAGTTCCTTGAGTGCTGATGTGGTGTCTTGAACACACTGTGAGTTTTCAACATGTTATATCAGCGTCTCAGGTGCCTTACTTAAGATGCAAAGGTCTTTACATGCACACCAAGACATAACATGGCTTAGCTTCAGCACATGTGCAAAAACTTTGTTGGCTCAGGCGGTGAAGTACTTTAAAGAAAACCTATAGGGGAATGTTAATCCAGACTCAAAACGCTGCAGAATGAAGGTTGTCACCCAGCAGAGATTATCAAAGGAGTACAATTGCTCCATATGCAGGGTCACAAAGAGTCTTTGTTGGCGCCACAACAAAACCCCTGTTCTCCGCTGATACAACGCGTACACAGAATTACATGTTACTAGCGGTGGAGAGCTTGACCTTGCACTTCTGACTGAGACGCAGGATGGACTCTTTCTCCTCTCTTTGACAATACGGGATGAGAGCAAGAATCCTTGTAACTTGGAGCAATGTGAGAATGCAGAGTCTGAGGTTGCTTACGGTCTGATCTGACAAATAGTCTAACGATTTTTAATATCACTGTGGAAAGAAAAACGAGACAGATGGAGATGGAGACGAGCGCAATGCCTCCAAAGGCCCCGAGGCTCACAGTAGAAGAAGATGCACTGGCATCCCAGGTCCTGGAGATCATTGGTGGGATCTCTCTTGAGGCCCTCCAGACTCTGCAGGAACCTGAAGACAGGGAAGTGTGGTCGCTGGAGGAGGGGGACGACTCCGTGTTCTACAGCGATGAGGACCAAGCTCGTCAGGACGTTCAAGCGAGAGCATCTCCCGATTTTGGTGCCAGTGAGTGTGAGCACCTTGTTGACAACGTGACAGCTGATGAAGCTATCGCACAGGGGAGGGAAGAATCTATCCAAGAAAATCCAGAGATGGAGAAAGAAGAGACTCAGCATGTTGTTCTGACCGAACAAGGGGAAGAACACAGAGAGCTCGAGACGCCGGAAAGTGAACCCGTGGATCAGTCAGATCCTGGGGATCCAGAAGCACCGTCTAGTCCAGAGGAGTCAGTGAGCATCTGTGGAGAATCAGTGCAGCCAAGCTGCACAATTGCAGAAATGCAAGCACAAGCTGAGCAAAATATATCAGCAGAAAAAGGTAAGAGGAATTTAATATTATTGTGCAGTCAAATCATTTAAGAAGGTTTTTGTTTAAAGAATGCAAAACAGACTTTTCCATTCCTCTTTTTTCAGTAAATCCACAAATTGAGGAGGAAGATGCAGCACTAGAAGCACAGACACCAAACCTTGAAACCTTTGATGTAAGTAATGAGCAGAGTTATAAAAGGCTGGCCGGGGAGGAAAAACTCCCAGAGCAGATGTCTCGTGCTGAAATGCAGATTTCAAGTGACAGCCAGACTCAGGCAGACCGGGATCCAGACCGGGACCACAGCCTCCATCCAGGCTACTCAACGCTGCCTCTGCCGAATAAATCCGGCCACCAGAGGTCCTTCAACCACCTCGTGTCCACCAAGTACAGCACCGTGTCCTACCGCAAGATCCGCAGGGGCAACACCCGCCAGAAAATAGAGGAATTTGAGTACATGATCATGAATTTGTGAGAAGACGGGTTCAAATGGACATGATCCATAACAAAGAAACAAGCACTGGACATGTTGTTCCATCCATGCCTTGTGGTACACAGTTTACATATTTATTTCTTCATAATTTTATTAATGCATTGATGTAACTCTCCAGGTCACATCGATCTGATAGATACGATTTATTGGTGTATTTGTATCTGTTACGTTGAATCTGATTGGCAAGCAACACCTCATATGTACTGTTTGCTTTTGGTTTGAGGATGAAAACATCTCGTTATGTAATGCAGGTATTTGAACAGCGGATTAAAGAAATAAGAAGCTCAGTGCTTTATAATCCTACTAGCTATAATGGGTGAGATGTTGTTTGGTATTAGAGCTTCGGTGTCTTAACCTCCAGACTGAGACCTGAGGAGTGAAACTATTTGGTTTCAGTAATTCTAAGTGTTTCCTGGTGATTAACTAAACAGATGTACTCATG
This sequence comes from Amniataba percoides, assembly GCA_037176925.1. Lineage (NCBI taxonomy): Eukaryota > Metazoa > Chordata > Actinopteri > Centrarchiformes > Terapontidae > Amniataba > Amniataba percoides. The sequence goes on along the minus strand of JBAJHX010000043.1, from coordinate 9,536,250 downwards.
TGCCATAATGGAATATATTTAAGAAAGGAATAATAAAGAGATAGTTTGAAATACCTACCTTCATCATTTTATTTTCACTTTGTAAGTAAAGGCTTTTTCATCAAGATGTAGTTAAAGGATTTAATAAGAGGTCACAGAATCATGAATCATCACAGCACAGGTTTAGTTTTTGTGTTTTGAACCAACACTTCCCTCTAGTGACAAGGAGAGATTCATACAAAAAAGGGGGACAGTTTTCACAATAAAACCTTCACCTAAATAACACAGCATGTGGAACCAGAGAAGCAACTGTTTCACCCCACACCAAAAAGAGGTGACATCTCCCAAAAAAAAAAGGTTTACACAAATTAATTAAATCAATATTACATGCAATTCAACTCATTATTCAGTCCCGACAGAGCAAACACAAAAAAAGAAAAATCACTTCTTACATTACTCAAATCAATGAGGTACTGTTTCTCTTGTTATCTTTGGCATGTTGTGCTCAAAAACTTATGGAGTCTTCTTCCACCTACGTTCATCTTTAGTCTTTTCTTCCAAATGCCAGTTTGAGGAAGATCTTTTTTTTAAAAAGTAGATATCTCTGGTACAAAAAAAGAGAGAAGATGCTCTCTTTCCACAGGCACTAGTGTTTAAACTCAAGGTCAGTCCATGCTGATACAATAAAAGGACATTAGAAACATTGCACATCCCCACACCCTCAGCTTTTCTACACATATTCCTGCCACCAAAGCGCTTCACTGTCTCCTCCGGACAGTCGCGTGTTGGGGCCAGACCACAGACCGCACTGTGGTGCGTGGAGAGGGAAGCTCTCCGTAGTGCACGTCTGACACATGAAACTCATTTGGCTCTCATCACTCAGCATGGTAGTGTGTGAACTGCCACTTTTGGAAGCTGTTTCTGGTTTCACACGGGTTGAGGCGAAGTGTGTCACCCTGAGGCTCCGCCTCCAGGCACATGTGGTGGGACACGAACTCTGCTATGAGGTGCTCCGCCTTCACAAAGACAACAACAGGAAACACAATTAACAAACAAAGCTGTTAACCTCAAAACACTCTTTGATTAAGTTACAGTAATTTCAAGCTGATAACAGCGTCTGGCTCCAGTGAACATGAATCAGGCCACTCCTGTTGTTTCACAGAGACTATAAAAAAATGACAGTTGAGAAAGGAAGGAAAAACAAAAAGACGGGAGACCAAGCGAATGGCACACCCACTGTCAACGTACCAGAGAGGACTTGGAGGACTTGTGGAACCAGCGGAGTTCATGCTTGGTGTTGTCGCATATCTGTAAAGAAAAGCCGCTGCCTGTGCCTTGGGGAGCGACACACAGATCCTGCTGCCGAACGTGTCTCATCCAGGTGTAATTAAAGTGCTGACTCTGAATAACAGAGGGAGAAGAGAGGCAGGGATGTTATTACACTCGATGAAAACTCAAAGATTTTGAAGGTTGGCTGCAGTGGGGATGCTCTGAATCCAAACAGACCACATTTTGAAAGGCTCGGCCTTGAATTGGACTCCTCCCTTGTTTATCGTGGCTTGCGTCCTGTCTTGGATTCTGACTCTGACATTTGTCTCGATCTCAATCTATTCCTGGATATTTTTGTCAAGCGCGCACATAATTACCACAGCCGTGAAGCCAAAATTGCACAATGTGTGCTTATTTTTTGCAGAAGCAATTTAACAAACATTTTCAAATCCATTTTTTTGCAAATAAAATAAGACACGTACCTGCTTGCTGAGATCACATGTCTCAAAAGACAGAGAGCCTTTCTGCAGAGACAGACATTTTCTTAAGCCACGATTGAAGACCTGCAAGTAAAAATTAGAGGACAAATACATTCACAGAAATGAAAGAAGAGCACTGCACACATTTGTTTACTCATGTAAATAGGCCTTGTTGCTGGACAACTATTCTTTGTTCCAAATGAGAACAAACACAGCCTCTGTTTGGGTTGATTTTGCCAGAGGGGGGAGTTCACAGCAGAGATAACAACAGCTTAATAGAGGGAAAACATAACAAGCTTTCATTCTTTAGGGATCTTTTAGAGAAATCTTCATACCAGGCCCTCAGCTTTGACTAACGGAGCCTCCATATCTGGATACACGTTCTCCAGGTACCACTTGAAGCTCTTGCATTTCAGCCTCTTCCTCAGCTCGATCTGCTCGGTCAGGCTGCCGATGTTAACCTTGTTCTTATCCAGCAGGTGGTGGTAGCCGTGGCCGTAGAAAAGGTCTTTGTACTCGTCCAGCCAGACCTCGGCCACCCTGGCCAGGTTACGCTCCACCGTCTTCTGCCGGTCTTTGGGGAATTTGTACGGGTTCTGTCCACGGAAGATGTGTCCCACTCGCGAGCAGGGGATGATCTCGATTTCCCCTCCGCACATCCAGATCTGTTCAAAATGGCAACACGTGGGACGAAAAGTCACGTGAGGCGAGTGAGTTTCCAGATGCCCGTGGACAATGTTAACGCGCAAAGAGGATAAGTGATATACCTTAAATGAAATCTCCATGTTCTCTCCGCCCCACACGTCGAGGCCGGGGTCATAGGAACCGAGCTCATAGAAGTACTTCTTGTCTATGGAGAAAAGGCCTCCAGCCATGACAGGACACCTGCGAGATAAAAAGTGAAGAAACAAAAATGCAACAGAGGTAATAATAAAACTTGAGTGTTAAAAAATAGACTCTGTCGGTACCTGATGGGATCTGAGTCGCTCATGTTGTTCTTCTTAATGTACTCCTCGGATAGAGCGCTCCAGCCAAACACCAAGGGCCATTTGAAAACACCTCTCTGGAAGTTGTCAACCAGCATATAACTGAGGAGAGAGAGGGGACGTCAAAATGTTTGACTGAGCATTTAAATCAAATCACGCGCGCGGCTCGCCTGTTACCCTCAAAACACGTCAGCGTTGAGTCACCTCATATCTTTATCGCTGATCACTTCAATCACCGGGCAGGGCACCTTCTTGCGATCGAGGTAGACTCTCTCCAGCAAGGGCTCCAGCCAGCCCACGTTACATTCGACGTGGGAGTCGAGGAAGGTAAGAACCTCACCTAGTTAAGACAAAGGCAAACATCCTGCTGCAGTTAAACAAATAGTCCCATCTGCATCGGTGCAACCGTGATAAGACTTATCAAAGAGTTCTCAGAGGCAGCTGTTTGTTTATGAATTTACACGTTACAGCTGGAGAGAGCAGCTGCAAGTCCGCTACTGAAACGTAACGTGATGTTCAACTCAGCACGACTTTTCAGTGCTGTTGCTCTCACATGTCAGCACTGTATTTGTTACAAGATTATTTATTCTATTTGTTCCATACGTGAATAACGTGCCATCTGCTAAATTGTGCAAGAGTGTAGTCGCTACAAGCTCACAAGCAGTTTGGATTTGCGAGACAAACACACTGGGTCACAGACTTTCAGGGGTGTTGATCCGTTTACTGTGGACTTAGCTGTGTCAGCGCCGAGCTTTCAGAAACAGAAACGACAAATATCAGAATAATCAGTATAAGTCTATGTGTATATGTGTGTGTGTGTTGCTGCCAGACAGAACATGTTCAAACTAAAAATGCAGCTCTTTTGTCATGACATTATGTCAAGAACGGGACATTTTCTCCCAGTTTAACAGCCTGTAATTAATCCTTCACCTTGGTTATTTTACAGAAAGAAGAGAAAGAACATTTACAATTTCAGACTTGACATTTGTTTAAATACTTCTTCTCATCTGATAAGTTCATTTTTAATTATGAGAGCCGAAAAAACATGGACTATAAACTGTATGTCTCGCGCTGTGCTCCTATCCATGTCATTTGATTAGCATGCTCTGATTTTCTGATACGGTCTTAAGAGAAGCAGCAAGACATCCCCCCATCTCAAATTACAGGAGTGTGGACATGTGACCTGTCTTTCATGTAGGATAAATAAGGATGTTTCTGAGAAAAATGTACTTTACCTTTGGCTGCGGCAGCTCCAGCCAGCCGCGCCCTGATCAAGCCCTGCCGCTCCTTCAGACGAATGATTCGCACTTTTGGAAACTGGGACATGTACGTGTCCAGCTGCTCCTTCAGATAGTCTGTCGGGACAAAATATCACATATTTTACAACACTGACAGCAGAAAAATGCAGAAGAGAAATGCCACATACTTGCTTCAGTTAATATAGAAAGACAGTCACCATTAAATAGTCTGTCCATCAGAGGCTTATCGTGTCTTGTATCATATCAAATGTCTCACTTAGTTAAACTCTTTAGTCTTTAATGACAAAATTTCAGGGAGAGTGTCGAAGATGGGAATTATAAACTTCTTTGGTCTTACTATACACTGCAGACCAGCCAGTACCGTCATTAATACAAGTTTTCTGGTGCTTAAGCTGCAGCACTCGTCATTTCGCCACCCCGCTGAGACGCATTCAAGGTGACACGCTCTACCGGCGAAGCGTTCGCGGCGCTTTTGTTACCTTTGGTGCTGAAATCATCCACCAGAATGATCTCTTTGAGGAGGTGCGGTGGAGATCTGTTGAGCACGCTGTGCACGGAGCGAAGGAGCGTGGACCACACCTCATCCACAAAACAGAAAATCACGCTGGTGGAAGGCAAGTCGTCGTGGACCAGACTCTGGGCACACCTTGGGGGGAAAAAAGGACATACAAAAGGGAAAAAAAAAAAACAATTCAGCTTTGAAATCGCAGAAGTTTGAGAGGTGAAACGCGCAGAGGATCACTCACGTCTCCGGCCTGGTGTCCGGGATGGCGCGGTCCACTGGAATCTGGTCACTCAGGTAGACGTTAAAATGCCCTTCGTCCCACCTCTTTCTCACCTCCACGTCTTCGCTGCTGCCTACGAGCGCGGCCTGACCGAACTGGCCCACCGCGTTGGCGTCTCTGGGGGCGTTGGTCATATCCAGGGACAGCACTTTGTGGAAACTTGGTTTTCTGACAGTCGTGGAGTTATCTTTGGAGTCCCGACCTGCGTTGACCCTGACTGGTGGTTTCGGGGTTTCCTTCACCTGGTTTGGATCAACCACAGCTTTCTTCCCCTCTGTTTTATTATTCACCTCCTCCTTTGCTTTCACATCCTTGTGGGGAGGTTTAGGTGTTGTTTCAGCAGGGTGTGCCTCCTCGGCCTGTCGCTGGCTCACCTTCGTCTCGGCCTTGACTTTTTCATCTGTCTTTGAATCTGCTTTCTCCCGAGCTTCCAGCGCAACATCTCCACTTTTAACGGATCCCTTCTTTGAGGCTGGCGGCGGCGGAGTGAGTTTCTGCTCACCGGGAGGCGCTCGGGTCGTCTTAGACACTGCGACAGATAACATCACTTTATCAGAGCCATCTGTCTCTCTGCTCTTCTCTAAATTAGTCTCATTGAGATCCAAGTTCACTGCTTTTTTCTTCGAGGGATCATCACGCTTTGGCGTAACCGCTGCGCCTCCTTTTCGATCAGCATGTTCAGTCTTTGGGGGGGCATCACCTTTTGGATGCAAAGGCTC
>JBAJHX010000043.1:9520397-9530674 GCA_037176925.1 Amniataba percoides | reverse complement strand
GGCGTAACCGCTGCGCCTCCTTTTCGATCAGCATGTTCAGTCTTTGGGGGGGCATCACCTTTTGGATGCAAAGGCTCCACCATCACCTTCTGGCCCCCCCGCCTGTACACCTGGGCCAGCATGACGTCAGAGCCGGGCGTTCCTTTGCCGGCGTGCGTAACGCCAAAGCGCACCCTCTGCACCGGGTGCCTGAAGCCCCTCTTCATCAGCTGCGTGGCCCTGGAGAGCTGCTGCTCCTGCCTGGACGCCTCCCTCTCTCGGGCCACACGCTCCTTCAGCAGCTGGCCGTTCACGTCGTTTATGGAGAGGCGCAGAGCGGCCATGTCGAACAGGAGCCAGATGACAGAGGCCACGAACACGAAGGCGAGCACCCTGCCGCTCCCCCTCAAGTATCTCCTGACCTTCATCATCATCATCCTCGGTTTGCTCTCAGAGAGGAGGAAGAGGAGGAGGAAGCGCGCTGTCACGGCCTCATGGTGCGTAAAGTGTCACGGCCGCGCGTAAACTTTCTCTTGGAGCAGTCCGCTGCCTGCGTGGCATGCCGGCGGCAGCGGCGGGAGTCGGTGTCAGTCAGCCGGGCAGAGGAGGAGGAAGTGCAGCCGGGTCTGACAGCCCCGGACACGCAAACTTTCGCACTGAACTTACTTCTCCGTGACGCGCCGCGCCGCCCCGCTCCGGCCGCCGCGGCGCATCGCGTCCCGCTGTCCGCAAAAACTCCTCCGCCGCCGAAAGGAGGACCCGCGCAAAGTAGTCCGTCCGAACTACTTTACAATAGAGTTTGTTTTTTCTTTTCCTTATTGTATGAAGAGGTCGCAGAGCTGCCGACCTCCGCCGCCGTCAGCGAGCTCTGATTGGACACGTCGACAGGAAAAAGCTCGGAGCGCCCTTCAAAATAAAACGACGAGCTGACGTGGGCGGAGAGACTCGTTTCACATGTTCAGGTGAGCCGCCTGCTTTTTCTCCACACAGGTAACACGAGGCTCAACCACTGTGGAGCTTTGAATGATTGAAAGAAAATAGAACATATCTTCCACGTCAGCCATATACACAGTCACACAAACACACACACACACACACACACACACACACACACACAAACACACACACACAGATAAAAACAAGGACTGGACAAACATCAAACTGCTATTTAAGGCATAAATATATATGAAGTGTATATGTGTACTGTATGTGCATAACAATAACTGCAACAACAATATATGTAGGCAGTGAGACAACAAAAGATGAAATAAATATGACGTAGGTGGATATGACAGCACACAGTTCATACAATAAACACAGCGATGATATTAACATGATAAAATACTGTGCATTTAAACTATGTGAATATATGAATCACATGTACAGTGGATGAATTATATATGGTCAGTTTTGTCATTTGACCTACATATTTAAAAAAAAAAAAAAATCTTTCTTTTCTTTTTTCTTTCTTTGAGTTCTTATTTGGGAGTTTTTCTTTGTGTGTGTGTGTATTTTGTATCTAGGAGTATTCATTCTGTCTGTACTGTCTGATGTTTTGGAAGATGAGCAAACCGTAAAGATCTCTTCTGCAGTGATAAGTTTAGTAATCAATTAGCTTTCAGTATGTTAATTCCTAATTATTTTGATAATTGAATAGAATAAGTTTATGCAGTCATTTCAAAATCTACATAACAACTGGGCAGACTCCATCAGCTGTTGAAGGTCATGTGGTGTGATCAAAAGCTCCAGAACATCTAAGGAACCGTCCTGAACTGCTTGTTATTGAACTTGCTTCTTCTGGAGCTTTTGGCTAAATCAGAGACATTTCTTCACCTCCACGTTGTTTTGTCATCAGAAATTATCCTTAAAACACCCTGCTGATGATTAAATGATCCAGAACAGGTGAATAAGTGGACCTGGACAAGTCCAAGTTGGTGCTAATGGGAAGTTTGACCACCCACATCTCCATGGCAAAAGCTCCTACTGTTTTTTTTTTTATTCGCTACTACATCTCAACAGTAAAGTGTCAAGTGCAATCGCTGCAACGGATTGTGATCAAATTTACTTTGTAGGTCTTAACTGGAAGCTCTTTCTAAACTCAGCAGCGTCACTTTTACGTTGTGTGTGTGACAGTGGCTGCAGTGGGCTGAGCTTAAACGTCTCTGTCAATTGTTTGTTGTACATTCCGTTGGGGAACGTCTCTGATTGTGGTTGGCAGGACAAACCTGCACGGCAGACACAGCACACGCCTTTAAAATGTGGCATAACTCGATTTACCACTACGATTAATGCTCGTGTGCCGTCATCAACCACATCACTCTCGCTGTGTGACATTTAGCTGACAATGTCAATAGTGATATTGGATTGATAAGTAACTTCTTATATGTTTGACTCAGCGTATATTTGAAGTGAAGATCTGATAAAAAATTAGGCTTGTTAATATTGCCAAACAAACAGTAAAAAAAAAGTATTTTGTGGCTGCAGCTACCTATTATTTTCATTTTTGTTTAATTATTGATTCATCGATTAATTGTATAGTTTTCAAAGTGGTGAAAATGTCCATCATCCAACATATTCAATAGTAATGTGATATGAAACAGAGAAAGTCCTCACATCTGACAGGCTGGACTGGTTGGAACTTTGATCATCTAATTGATTCATCTATTCAATATATTTGTTTTTAATCTTTTTGTTCTGGTATTTAGAGGCATTTCACTTTAAATCCAACATTGCTCATGAACCTTACACCTTTTTTTTGTTGTTGTTGTAAATGTCTTTTTTACCAAACATTTCTGGTAGCAAAAGAGAAGATGAAAACACAATACATTACCCAGTAAACATTTTAGTGTGCTAACCATTGAACTAAAACTTCGATATTTTTCACACATACACACACACACACACGTATGGGCACACATGGACCACCACATTTGTAAAACCTGTGTTACTGCAGCCATTAGGCAGTGATTAGTGAGGGCGAGGACAGGTTTTCCTCTTCATCAGCAGGCCTCTCCTGGGAGTCCCATTGGCTCCATCCAGCCTATTAACAGTCCCCAACATGAGGAGGGAGGGGAGTGGTACCTCCCATGGTGGCTGCCCTTAGCCACACTACACACGCTTTCATTAGTGTGTTAGCTAAATGATTGGCCTCGGGACAGCCCCCGAGCCCTGCAACGCATGTGTTAGCTTATATGTTCCATCCACTGGGCAATTTATTCATTTATTCGCCCGTTTCTGCATTCACACTCATGATGGCGTCGTTTGCTAAATTTGATTGGATTTCCTCTAAACTGGATGGGCACGGTGTCGGTACAAACACCAGCAAGGCAGAGGTGACAGAGCGTATAGTGAGGAAAGTCCATCACCGGAGTATAATTACACAGGTTTTCCATTCACAGGGACGTTAGCTGAAGTGACACAATGTGCAGACACATTGGTTTGCTGCTCTTACATACAGAATATACTGTATATACTATCAGTTCATTAGCCTGCAATCACTTCCTTAACCTATCCATTGTTTGATTTGAGCCTCTCAAACTTGATGATTTACTGCTTCTCTTAAATAGACAAAACAACATCTTAATTTTTCACTATTTTCCTGATATTTCATGGACCAACCAGTTAATTGGTCAGTCAAGAAAATAATCAGCAAATTTACTAATAATAAAAACACAGCTTATATTTGAATTATCTGTTTTTTCATTGACTTGATATATTTTGACCCATCTAAATGCTGTTGCTACACTCTCAAGCAAATGGTCCCTCTGTGGTCCTCAAAAAGAAAATTATAGGAGCAGCGCCGACTGAAAAGCACTTGAAAATAATCACGCAACAGTTCTGAAGATCACTGACCATACCATATTGATCTGTGGGGTATTATTATGTCTGGCCTGTGTGACATCTTTTGAGCTAATCAGTCTTAATAAGTTTGATTGTGCCCATTGACCTCAACAAGATATGGCCAGTAATTGATTGGGATGACTGTAAGAAAAGAGCAGAAAAAAAAAAAAAAAAAAAAGCTCGCCTGCTTCAGAAATACTCCTGCAATTCACATGTAAGTGGTTTGTGAACGAGCCCAGTCATGGTGTGTGCGAACACTCACCGCTCCAGCAGCCTTGAGTTTTGAGAGTGGTGAGTCACCCTGACGGGAAAGTTCAGCACTTAATACGAGGAGCATGAAAAAAAAATAATAGCCATTTTGTCATAATTGACATCTGTAACATAATCTGTCCTGACGTTTCCCATCAAAGGGATTAAGACGAAATGAAGGCAAATGGAAATCTCGCATTGACACCGGCGTGTGTAAAATGAGCTAAATGCACTTGTATGATATCTTTAGAACATGTTAATTAGACCCTGGAATTAAAATTACAACAGTTGGTCTGTGTAATTTACATAGAGGTCATGTTGTGCTAATATGGCACTCGTTGAAATAGACAGCCAGCAACAATATGGTTAAGTCTGACCCACTGACATTTTCAGCTCCAAATTATGCACATTGTGTGAATTAAATTAATTAGAGAATTCATTAAGAAATATGGCTTGCGGAAATGAGTATAATATTTAGTTATGTGATGTAATTTTCTTTCATTGTTAAAGATAATTTGTTTCATAACAGTTCCTGCGGTAGTTTCCCCCCTGTGCTAACTATGATGTATGTAATTTGTTAGCCATTTAATTAATTACGATTAGAATTAGTGAATGTACAGCTTGTTTTGACAGATGGTTCCCATCAGGGAGACCTTTGCACAATTAACTTATAATCAATTACATCCTTTTTTTTCTCTGTTTGTTAGGTCTTGAAGTTTGTGTGGAGAATATCCATAGCATATGCATCATATGAATGCTTTCCTCTGAGCAATTATCTATAATTTGCCCAATAATACAAAGCAGATAAACAACCGTGATTCATTTCATGCTTTGTGTGATACCTGCAAGCAAATGTAGACCGCTCACTTAATGACTCTTGCACCAGCGTTCAATTGTTCTGTCAACTTCTGTCCTCTGTTTGATGTATTCATGGCATCCTCAAATCATAAACGTTTCTCCCACTAAATGAGAGCGCCATAAAATGTTTATTGGTGGCTTTACTGCAGGTTTGACTCTTTTTTTTTTCCCTGCCCAGGCTGACTCACAAACTTCATAAGTGCCTTGTTTTTGTCTGTTAACATGTCATCTATACACATATTTTTCTTTGTTCATTTTAATGCAGGTATATCTGCTTGCAAACCGGTAAATGAAAAACCTGGGAAGCTATTTGGGTGCCCTGTTGTTGTTCTCCTTTTAGTCCACAAGATGGAGCTTTAGTTCTGTTCATGCTCAGCTCCATCTGGTCTGCTGGTGATCGTTCAGCTTCATGGAGGAGTCTGCAACAGGGGCCCATGTTGCCTTTTTCCCTTTGCAATATATTGATAAGTTTTAAAAAAACATACACAAACAAACTAATCAAGCTTATAAAGCACTGACATACACCACAGAATTCTTTTTTTTGTTTTAAATGAATACTGAAAGTTTACTGTAAATCTATAATGATTGTAGAAAGTGTGTTTGGTTGTGTGTGTGCTTTGTCTTTATATCATACCACGGAGCCTGTAGGATAAAAGATAAAAGATAAAATCCTTAGGAATAAATTTATCACAGGCTATTTATTTATTCTTTCCACTTTTTTTTTCTTTTCCTTAGGCTTGGGAGAAATAGTCGCCGCAGATCAGAAGGAAACCAACGCCCCTTCTGAAGTGTGCAGGTACAATTTCTCCCTATGACGTGACTTTATCTGCGCTTTGTGAGGATCCACAGAGAGAGAGAAAGAGAGAAAGAGGAAGAGAGAGAGCTGAACAGGTCGAATTTTTGCTCCAGTCATCTTGTAGTTGTGTGTTTAGCTGTGAGAGTAAGTGAACACATTATGTAAGAAGAAGACATTGTAGTTTATAATCTAACATTTCATATTACTGTTGCAGTCTCAGCTCTACAGATCAGGCCGCACTTCAGTTCAGTCCTGTTTTGTAAAACCAAATAATTCACCCAGTAAGATGAAAAAACACCCCCGTTTAAGAAGCCCACAGCTTTTATCTTTTTTTTTTTTTCCCCCAGGTGACATGAAGGTGATACTGATTTGGCTCTCACTGGACATGACTTAATGTCTGACATAAAAAATAACTACATAATTTGTCTCAATCCAGAGGGCTGACTTGGCATGGACAGCAGCAGTCCTAAATGTCACCCTATAATGAGTTCTGGCCAAAGGTACACAGTTAGGACAGTGCCCGCTGGCACCTGGGATGCCCACTGGCTAGCTTTTTACCCCAAAGCCATTTGGACAACCCCAGTTTTCTTTGTGAGCACTGCCGTACACCATTTGCATCCAAACAAAAAGTTTAGGTTTTGTGAAGTTTCATTCGACTCAGGCAGTGTAGTCACACAGAGCAGGCTACACTTTTATAGTGTTAAATACAGCAAAATACTCTATAATATTATGATAAAATACAATAGAAAAGAGTGAATAGAAATGTGCAGGTGTCATAAAACCTCTCAAAATGCTTTATAAAAGACTCTGAAGTCAAAAAGATGCAGCATCTGCATTGTTACACGCTGTAGTTGTCTGCGACTTGCTTGCTAAACCTTCAGTTTTTTGCGGTTAAACCGTTGATTTCATGGAGAGAAATTACTGCAACGATCATATAACACTGTGAATGATGCGCCAACTCGCCGTCTTCTCAAAATGAATGCACAGAGGCTTTCAGTTTTGAGGAACTTGACTTCTTTTGTTGGACTGGCATGAGACCTATTGGCAACACGCTGCGTTTATTATCTTACAAAGGCGCAGGAGATGAGGGAACATTGTATCTAAATTAACTTTTTCTATTTCCTGGTGAATGAAATCAATTCCATCCTTTTATGTTACTTTTTCATCTGCCTTTTGTCTTGTTGCGGAATCTTTTCTCTTTCTCTCTCATTCATCTGTTTTGCCCTTTCCTTGATCTGATAGCATTAAACATATAATTAAGTCATAAAGGAGGGGACTGATGAGTGTAGCAGATGGTAATTGCGTCCTACATTTGAATGAAATGATATGCATTGCTACAATTTACAGCCTTCGCCTCATATTTTATTCAGCAACCTTTTATCTCTTTTCCTGCAGAATTATTCTGCAATAAATTTAGACATCTTATCAATAGCTGGAGTGATAGTGGCAGAAACATGGAAAAAATGAGCCTCTGCCGTTTTATGCTGTTTAAAATAATTTTCCATAATAAAGGAGCTATCAGAGCTGCTCTATCACTGTAGAGGGGCGGATATTCCTATTTCTAGTAAGGTTGCCCTTGGTTTGTGGACAAGCTGTCATTCTCCAGTTAGTCTGAAGAAATGTGAAAGGACAGAGAGAGAAGGTTTCACTAAAGTTCAGCTGAGGTTTGTGAACCTCACACAGGGAAAATAAAACAAGTATAATAACTTGGAAAGCAAGTGGTAAGTTATAATCATTTTTATAATGACTTTTTTTTTCACATTATCAATATATTAATGAGGGAAGTGCCATGTCTGAAAATGTTTTCTTGATCTGATCTGTTTCTTGATGCAGTGCAGTTCTCCACATTGCTCAGACTGTTAGCATCAGGCAGGAGGAGCACCAACCTTAGCTAAAATAAAATAACAAGACGAAGTTTAAGAGTCTTCGCGCATTTCCAAAAGAAAAAAAAAGTCAAGTAAGACTGCAAATTACACTCTGCAAGTCAGTTTATTTAATTTTTATTATGTTTAGAGAGAACTCCATTTGTATGAATAGGAGAAGACTAAATAGAAAAAAAATCTCTGGGTAAATTTCACTACAGTTCAACAGCAAAACAAGAAAAAAACTCAAAAATGATCAGAGAGTTGAATGAACATTTCTCAAAGGCTGAACTTTATAACCTTCATGGAGGGAGGACTTATAGCAGGACTGTTGCATTGGACTGCATTCATTCTCGCTAGATGTGCCTAATGAGCTGACAACAGCTTAGATCTGGCTTTCTGTTTTCCCTTAGTCACAGTGAAAAGCTATAATTCTGCCGGAAACACTGACATTATGTGGTTGTTATTATTGTGGCCGCTGCCCTGATGAAGCACGGACGCGTCCCGCTGTCATCCAGACTGACGGACGGGGACCTTCCTCATTGGATCATTTGTACCTCCTTCCTTGTGAAAACTTTACTCCTGTAATAGCAGCGAGCAGAACAGTTGAGTGGAGCAGTGCCAGGAGGAGCTTTTTGTTCCTTTGACATGCTTCCCTCTCACCAGTCCCTGGTGAAGTGCTGGACTCCACTGATATTTGAGAACTGGTAGCTGGGGTGATATAGGTTTAATTCTCATGTTTCCCCCGACCTGCCAAGTACAGGCGTTGGGTGCCAGCTGGAAGGCTTTCATATGCTGGTGTGCGAGGGTGGAGGTGGCGGCGGTGGTGGGAGGGGGGGTATTAGCAAGGGCAGGAGAGAGGAGGGCAAGTATACAGTACATACACAAGTGCCTCAAGACCTTGAAGGTGCTACAGAAGTGCTTTCCACATCTAGACACCCCAGGCACTTAGCGTTTAGTCATGATGCAGGTCCATTACCTTTAAGTACAAGTACTTATGTTTGGTCGCCTGTTTTTACAGCCCTTCTAGCTTGAAAGGAATCTACCCGGGGTGACCCAACTCTATTTATTGATGCCTCCTGAGTTTTCACTTGCTGGTAATAGACTGGAAAACACAGATAATGTGTTTGATCGATCAACGTGAACAAATTTCATTTGTTGGGATCAATAACAGTTTACAGTTGACAGAGCCCAAAGAACTACATTTATTTGAGCCTTTTGATTGAAGCTGTCTTGGCAAGCCGGCAATGTGAGGCACTCCAGACCGGGCCTATGTGGCAGGCATGGACTCTTCTGTTCTATTATTGCCAGCAATCTGTATTTAAAACTAATATCAGTGTGTGCTGCATGGCTCGGGGCAAAAGGCACCAAACCAATCTGATATACAGCATGTGTTTCTTTTCGGTTCCTTGTGATGTGAATTAGAATGTGAAAAATAACAATTCCCTTACATTTTTCACTGGTATCCATTTTTTCATTTGAGGGTGTAATGATTAGATTTTTTCTTTTTCCAGCAGCATGATTTGTATTATGTTTTCACTGTGTTCAAAACATAATAGAAAAGTGATGTGGAACCAAAGGGAAAAGGAGGAAATTAACTGACGTGCAGAAGAAAGACGTTTCCATGGCTCAACCTTTTGCAGTTTTCTTCATGTTTCTGCTTTTCATGATCATGCTCTGTGGAACGCCCTGAAGACATGAGAGCCTTTGCTCTGTGTCATACGGTTCCAGGCCAGGCCGCTACCTTCTGCACACACAGACAAAACAGCATGAGATGGGAAGTCCACATGGATAAACATTTACTACGGTAGGTGTTGCTTCAGGCAAGCGCTATTCAGGGGGAATTTACTGTGTATACACCGGTGTTACAGCAATAACCTTCTTATAGAGGTATTTTTGCAAAGCTTTTTACTCCAGTGTAGTAAATAGGCCCATGCTGGCTTTAGCATGAAGGCGCAGTGCATCATGGATATTTGTGATATTTTACCTAACTCAAGGGATTACTTTTGGTATATTTTTTTTGTTTGTTTGTCAGCTTCCTCAGTGAAAAGGCCAAAAGCAACAGTGAGCTGGTTCTGATGCAAGTACATGTTTCTTATGTAGTCAAAGCCTGATATCCTCTTTGTCATAGACCTCCTTTGTTGTTCAGAAACTCTTAAAAGCAGCCACACAGTTGCACAGGGTGACATGTTATCCTGCTGCTGACTGAAAATAGTCCCCATTGAATATTGTATATGTTCCTTGGTTTATTATTTTACCAATTTTAACAACAACAAAAAAAAACTACAGCTGCTTTAGGAAATGACATAGTGTTTATTAAAAATAAATATATAATATGGCAAAGTATTAGCGAACAGTTGCTTGTTTACACATCCAGCAGACACAAATCAACACTAAGGTTTATTAATTGAATCTGCACTCATTTTAACCTAATGAACCTGTTTTTTGTCTCCATCAGCTCCTGAAGGAAATGTGTATATACTTTAATACTGCTGTTTGTTGCTAAGCAGCAAGAAAACAATAGACAAGACAATAAAGACAATAAAGCTCAGTCAGGCTGAGGGCACCTGCAGCGTTGGGTGATCATTCTTTGTGGATTCATCACTACAAGCAAAAACTTAACCTAAAAACCTAACTCCACTTCAAAAGCATCTTCAGATTTTCCAATGATGGCCGACATCAGTGCAAAAAAA
>JBAJHX010000043.1:9494549-9520297 GCA_037176925.1 Amniataba percoides | reverse complement strand
AAAAAACTCTTGGTGTCTTATTTTGTGGTATACATGACTTGTTCTTACCTTTAACATTTCCCTTTACTGTATGCCCCCGTTCCATGGTGTGACCCCAGTACTGTCGCCTAAAACTATAACGCCTGGCGTTGGAGGAGCTGCTGGTGAAGATGGCGCCTTTTCGCGGCCTGCTCTTACTGCAGGCTCTGTGTGTGATTGCCGTGCGGCTGTACTCACAGGGAAGGGCATGGACTTGGATCGGAGGACAATGCATTAAGACTGCTGGTCCCTATGCCTTAGATTTGGCACAGGTTAGGGAGAGGCATGAGATGCATATTGTTTGTGTTCATTTGAATAAGGACAAATGTCAGATTTCCATGGCTCCGGGCAGCCTGCATGTTAGATGATCAACTCTTTTGGGCCCCTGGATGTGGGGTCATCAGTAGCGCTTCCAGGTCACTGTCACTGCATGCCGGTTTGGGGCCATAATTGACCTTTTGACAGAGCGCAGGGAGACAGCCTTTCTCTAAGGGCAGGAATAATCACTTTAGATTTACTTGTGGCTGAGCTCATGTTAGCTAATTAAAATGTTTGTTCCGTTATAAATTAAATTTGCGATGTCAGAAAATTGTTTTTATAGTTGCTTGTTTGATACTTTATCAGCTGTGGTTTAAAAATGTGAATATCCTTGTTGATAGAAATCACTGGCAGATAATTGATCTGTTTTATGCACAAAAATAAGATTTATTTTTTTTATTTGTTATGCTCTGATGAAAGCTTTGATCAGCTAAAAACACAGCACAAGTGACTGCAATACATCGGTCTTTTCTGACATTTTTCATGATTTCACATGAGTCAGTCATTTTCTTATATATGTCTAGTTAACATTAACACGTGAACAAATGAGTCAGTGCGTCTCATGGCGTACTGTAAAAGCACCATCGCTCTCCGTTGCAGTGGTGTGTGTGTGTGTGTGTGTGTGTGTGTGTGTGTGTGGCTCCAGAGAAAGGTTGAACACAGCCCCGTATCCCACAAGCCTGCAAGCTCCCTCGGGCTTCTTTCCGGTCCAGGGTCTCCAAAGAAGCGTGCGTTTACCCTTCACTGTGCATGTTATTCCTCACAACATAGCACCCATGGCCATGTCTCTGTCTTCATAGCCCTTAACATTAACTTTCATTCACACCATGTACTCTGCTTACACAGGCTATATCCCAGTTCCTTTTTCTTTATTCTCATGCTGTTATGTTTATTTTGTCATTTTCTTCTCATTCTCCATCTTCCTTCCTTCCTTGGTATTCTTTGTCAAATAATTCTTGCTTAAATGATCACGTGTCACAGTGTGCTTTCCTTGGGTCCTCATCTACCACATAATGCTAAAAAAAACCCTCTCATAATGCCTCAAAGTGCTACAGTGTTAGTTTCAAGCATAATGCATCAAATCCAGTTGCATGTGTTGGAGTGTGTAGAAAAATGCTCCCAGCATCTTTGCTGGGATCTTGAGAGTATTTACAAAAAAAAAAAAGAGCAGAAAGAATGCCAGAGGTCAAGGCTTTGAGACCAGGGTATTACATTATTAATTAAAATACAAGTTGCCTTGTTGCCCATGGGTATACAATGTAACACACTTGATTGAATCAGGTAGTGGCAGCCCAGGCCTTTTGTATTTTGCGCTTGAAGGGACGAGAGAAATTTGAGCCCGGCTGTATTACTCTACACACAAAAACATGTTTTGAGAAACGGTTGTGAGCTGTCATTGGAAGCTGTGGCAGATTCAAAACGCACTTAAATTCCCAGTGTGGTAGCCGGACTACATCCATCAACAAAGTCTTATTGCAGAGTTTAAATAGCTGTTGCACAAGTTTTGATTAGCACATTTCTTTAGTGTGTTATCATCCTACATCTGTTCATAATAGACAAATGGATTCATAAACTGGAAACCATGCAAAGATGCAGTTAGTGGATTTATTTATCTACCTGTCTGGCTCTCTACATTTCAGTCTGAATCAAGATACTAATGTCTCACATTCATATTGTGACTTTTTTTGCAATTATATAAAATATCCGTCAATCTAATTTTTCCTAAATTATAATGAAAGTAAGTCTTAGTAAGCCTTATTTTTGTGACCAAATTTTATTTCATTTTCCGACCTCAATGGGATGCAGTAACATAACATAATTTAAATGCCCTTGTACATCCCAATCCTGGATAATATTCAGAAGTAGTAAATAACTCTAGTAAACAACGTCGCTGTTTTGGAGTGCCGTGTCATCTGTAGTTGGTTCAGATTCAGACAAACAACCAGACTTTTTGCCTGTGGGAATATTGGACTGTAAGATACCTGTGCTTGTTTTTGCTTTGACGTGACATTTTTTTTTCAAAGAATGCAACCTGATTACTTCTCCCACTAAAACAACATAAGCAAGAAAAATCACTGACAAGAGCAATATTTTCTCACAGTATCCTTGATGGTATTTAGTTCAGTGCGTAAAAACAGTTTGTACTCTTCCATCAATGCAGCCCAGGAGAGCACGAGCTTCCTTTGAGAACAGAAAATCTCTTCACTGGCTCGATGAAATGATGATTTTAAATGGTATGCCCATTGTAGCTTCTACTTGTTTTTTACAGTTAGTTACACAGGCCGGATTTGAACATCTTATCAAGCATTCATTAATTAACAAGCAGTCAGCTGTATTGGTAAAGGGGTTAACAGAATAAGTTGTGCTTATTAAAATTTAGACTTTTTATGTACTTACTCAATGTCTCTGGATAACAATTATTATTTAAATTTCACCTTTAGATGTGACTGAAATGTTTTCTTCCCTGTAGGGTTGTCCCTATGGAAACGGTGCCTCCTCATAGACCACCACAGGGCAGAGCAAGCTAATAAAAATTAACAGTGTGATACCTTGATAATTGGAGGGCACCCTAACATTAAAAAGGCAAGCCAACCAAGATAAAAAGAGCCTTATATACTGGAGACATATACACTCCACTATGTTGAAAATACTCATTTTTTTCTGTCATTATCTAGACAATGCCTTGTTTCTTGAGCGTTTATGCCCAGACTATAGCTTCCTTTTCAACACCTTTTTGCCTATAGTTTGTCATAAAGTGAGGACAAACTGTAGGAGTCTCCCTTCATCCTCATTAAGGGTCTGTTCCACAGAAGTGTGAATATGTAAACTTTTAATAAGCACCTTGACAGAATAAAGTTGGTCCCAGTTCTTTTAGTGCTGAGGTGGGAGTGGTAATGGCACCAAATACAGGGCAAAAGGTAACGGTAATGAGTGTTGGTGTGTGAGGGAGAAAAGCATTGTGTGTGTGTGTGCGTGTGTGAGAAGAGAAAGAGAGAAAGGGAGAGTGAGGGAAACCCTGCATGTGCTTGGCCGTTTCAAGCATTCAACTGTGGCCCTTTTTTTAATCTTAATTTCTCCTTTCCTCTCCTCTCCTCTCCCTTGATTCCTACTGACCTCCAGTCTAGGTCTGTTAGATGTAGTCCAGGTCATAGCAGACAAACGAACGATGGAAATATCAAAGCCAGCCCAAGGCCTTTACATTCGGTTTTCTGCTCCAGGTAATCACAGTGTGTAGATCAGTGCGGAGCACAGCTGAGGCCTTGTCTTCTCCCTATCCTTGTCTTTTTATTCCTCCGTCCTCTTTCACAGAGCTGAATTCGCCATCTCCATTTCTGCTGTCATAAGCAAATCGCAAGGTTAATTACATCTTAATACAGCGTGGCTACTAATATCCAAAATGGCAAATTCTAATGAGATTTCATTAATTGAAATGGCGTCATCCAACTGATGGTGTATTCAGCGCCTGTTCTTTTAAAAAAAAAACAGAAAGGAAATCTGGGAGCTTTGGAGTGATGGGAGCATCTATCCATTAGACATAGACCTGGATCCATCTGGAAACAAAGTGTTTGTCAGCAACGCAGCCCAATTGTGTCAGATCGTGGCTGGCTGTTCAGCACGCGAGGTTCTGAAGTGTATCGAGAGGCACAGCTGAGTGAGTCGAATAGTCTGTGGTCTATTGATAACTCGTGCCTGTTTTAAAATCCTGGCACAACAATGCAACTAGGGCCTTGTGTGCTCCACTGAGCAACAATACCTTCTCTCACTGGCAGCTTCAGTGTCATGATGACAAACAACAATAAAAGAGCTCTTTTTTTTTCCATGGGCCTCTTATTCCTGGCACCTTTTGATAAGAATTTAAGTTTATCCAAAGATAGACTCTGGGTGTTTATAGAAAATAATAATTGTACAAGTATGTGTGTTGTTTTTAAGGTAAAGCACTTAGATGGGAGATCAATAGACGAGCTGTCAAAGGCGAAGACACAAAGACTCTCTTTTGCAGGGACACACCTATCTTTATTTCCATCTCCTCTTCTTTGCTCCTTGCCCCTACCGCTATCAGCCCACCTCCACACACACACATGCTCACACACACACACACGCTCACACGTTCATGGTCTTCATTTCTCCGGCCCCGTTCCTCTCCCTGTCTGTCTCAGTGTGTGTATAGAGCTGGTTGGCTGGGCCAGTAGCTGGGAGGTATGGTGGAGTGTAAGCAGTGTTGATGTGGATGGCCCCTGGTCAGAGGCCAGGGCCTGGCTGTTAAAATGCAGCCTCTTTTGTGCGTCAGAGCCAGCGTTGCCAGTCCTATTCCACCCCTGTCGCTAGGGGTGGGGAGGCATTTACCCACCATGCGCATTCATTCCATTGGCATTGCTTGATGCAGGGCTAAATGGCATTGTTACAACGCGCCTCTGAGAAGTGTTGACAGGTCCATATGCTAATTTTAATGAATACAAGGGAGCTGTGGTTTTATTCACCTCACCTCAGCTGCAGAATCCTATCTGCACCTAGACTAGCAAATATAATTGCAGCAAACTCAAATGAGCTCATTAGGAAATGTATTGAATTTACACATTATTTCCAGTAGTTAAGCTGAGTTATTTTCCCTAAGGACTCAATTACATACTCATTTGTGACTCAGGTAAATGGCTTTCTGTGTGTGACTTTTTCAACTGCAAAATTGTAGTCACTGAATAATTTGTAAGAAAGCTGTTGTACAAGCACATCTATTGACATTCATTTGTGTGAGGATTTCAAAATGGAGAAGAAAAAAAAACTGCAGACAAGATAACTACTCGCTTTTGTTCCTTTATTCACTTCATTTGATTAACTCATAACGTTTCATTCACTCGTGAGTTATTTGAACATGTGCTCATTTGTCTTCGGCGGCTTTCCCTGTAATGTTTTTTGGTTCACAACAGCCTTGTTGTGTTTCTGACACGTGTAATTTCATCAGCCGGCGCGTAGATGAACTTTATCTCGTCAAAAGTGCGAGAGCAAGTCCTTTTTCACAATGGAGAGAGGGACTGAACGCTCCATCTAAAAAAGACCTGGTGAGTCAGGGTTCAGTATCAGGGATTATGCCAGCCTACTGCGCTCTGAAATGAAAGTGAACATTCATCGAGTGACTCACTTCTTGAACCATGTCCTCCCCGAGCCACAATGAGGAGATTGTTGGAGGAACGGACATGGTGTGGAAACTATGTGACAAAGAGGAGTGCCCAAAATTCAAATTGCTCGTCCAATTGCTGTTTGTTCTGTGCGAAAATGGCCTGATTCGATGGAAAACAACAAAGAATTTTTGATGGGTAAGCATAAGGGTTTCCACAGAGCTTTGTATTGGCTTGTGCTGGATGAACTAAAGTGACTCTGGCTTTTGGCAGAGTTCCCAGGAGCACATTGAAGACAGTTTCAGGCAGTTGTGGCGGACTTCAGTGATCGAAATGTGCTACTGATGTCTGGTATGCATGATAAAATGTTCCACAACTTTGGCTCTGATCTCCTCATGATTGGGAGAGCGCTGAACTGCAGCGGAACAACTGGGACATCCATACTAAGGGTCCTCTTTGCTTTATTGGATAGTACATATTGGAGGGTAACAGAGGAGATTTTGGAGAGGATGACTTGTCATAAAGGTCATCCTCCAGATTCAGACTCCTAGTATCACAAGTGCATGGCTTACTCCGTACTTTGCTGAGCCAGCAAGCTGTCCAGGCTATGTTAAATTTAGTTTTATGCCGCTCCCTGCACCTCTGCATTGTGATTTCATGGTATCGTGGGCTGTATTGTGAGTGCTGGCTGTCCTCGCCCATGGAGTGGCCATAAGGGAAGTGGGACCGGGCCTAGCGCTGCCCTGGCCCTGCGAGCCTCGGTCCAAACACATCCTCTGCACTCAGCTGTAAATATCACCAACAGCTGGTGGCACACAAGTTAGTCGTGCTTAACAAATTACTGGCCTACATGTGGAGGGGCAGGGGAGGGGGGCTTCACTTGCCTCCTTGCCAATAAAAGTGGCCATACAAGCAGAGCCTGCAAAAAACAGGTTTTGTGAAGAAAATTGCAGAAGTAATATGAGCATGTCTTTTCTGTGAGGCAGCGCTGGGAATATAGATTTTATTAAGTAAAAAATCTATAGAGATATATCTGGGCAGTGCTGTCCAGCGCGGCAGATAAAACCTGCAGAAGTGAGCTCGGTTTGAAGATCCGTTCCAGCTGAAAACAACAGAAGGTCAAACTTTTTGGAAACACAAACCTGTTTGATCCCACCCATCTCCTACTCCTCGTAGACACAGGGCTCTGTTTAGAGAGATAGGAATTATCAAAGTCACCTTTGAGCTCAGTAGCCCGTCTAGTGCTCATGGTATCACACATAATGACATTCAGTGCCGCCCAGATCACATTTTTGATAGCATATTTGATACAGCTGTACACCAGCGAAGAATAACGCAGCCTAAAAGAATAACCCCCTCCCTATTTTTCAGTTTAAACACAATCCATTTTCCAGTGTAAATCACTTGTCACTCTATTGCAAATGTAACTGCTCTGATCTGAAAGAGAGAGGTGGAGAGAGAGAAAGAGAGAGAGTAAAGATTATCTTTTGGGCCATTTCACTGGCACCGTTGCGTGACAGAGACTGACAGCTCTTTCAGATGACTGACAGGTGTCCTTTGAAATGCCAGTGAAGCAGCTTCTGTTCAGACTGTTGAAATGCATATTTGGAGCTCTTATCATAAAGGCATGGATGGCCCAGATAGGTGCCGTTAACATTGCAAATGGCTCCAGAATTATTCATTGTCAGTGCTGCGGGAAAGAATGGAGGTGGTGGTGGTGGTGGTGTGGGGGGGGGGTGAAGTTTGATTATTCTGCTCACACAATGGCAGGGTGCTTAATGATTCCTCTCCACCTTGGCAGCGGCATGTGCCGACTTCAGGCGCTAGCGGCGGGTGACACAGGTCTGGCCAAGTGTTAGAGCAAGATCATACGTCCGGGCCCCATTTTAATTTCTAATACATTAATCTTTTCCTCACAGATCCTCCATGAATATTCCAGGGCTCCTTGTTTGTCGGGAAGGCTGTCTCGCTTTCATCTATTCAGGTGGTTTCATTCACTGTGAAAGCCAGCTAAATGGACCCGATCAGTCAATGACAACCGGGATACAATAGAGCCCGGTAACACGTCCCTTTTCTCCTTTCAGCCTTCTGATAGACAACCCTGACACCTGCTCCCCGGGGAGACCCTCCGCCAAGTCAGCGCACTGTTCCTTGAGAGACTTCCCTTACTTTATCAGCCCATAAAGGATTGTCACAGGTGACTATATCAGCTGAGGTGTGGAGCTGCTCCCGGTGACCTGCCCCCGGCACTGCGAGGTCGAGGCACCACGCGGTCGAGGTACCGCGCGCCGCATCACAAGCGGATTAAGGTGGCTTAAACGCTGTCATACAAGCAGACTCAGTGCTTCACACTTTCTAAAAATGTTAAGCCTTTGTTCTCTTCCATTAATTAGCATTGTCTTAAGTTCATTAGACCACTGCTCATGTTGTTACTAATGAGGCAACGTAGACCACCTACATCGGCCGCAGCTTTGTAGAGCCTGACCTGACAATGGCTCCTGTGCTTTCCTGTCCATGGTGTAATGACATACATGCAGAGAGGGATGCAGGAACACAGATACCCCCGAGTGAGACTCATTAATGATTAAATTCCTAAATTGAATGCAAATCGCATGGATATGTTTAAGAGGACCACACTAAATGTCCCCTTGCATTAACATGTTAACTGATGATGTGTTGATTTATAATGGTGACCAGTTTCCCTGCACTGTTAATGTCTGAGGTGTGAGATTAACAGATTTTAAGTGGATTCAGCAGTGGTGTAAAAGTTTGTTCTTCTTCTTTTCTAGGAGATATTTTAGGGCGGTGAGCTTGTGCTTAATCCAAATGAGACCATCAGTCAAACCTCCCTTTTCCACGGCTAAATGAGACTCGCTGGGGCCTGTATTCTAGAGCGGCGCCACGCAGCACTATAACTCAACACCTTAACAGAGGAAACTTAAATGTGCATTGGCATATATGGATATTAGAAGTGTCAAGCCCAGTGATGTAGATTGGGTGCCATTCATAATTATGATATCTGATTTCGGCTCAAAAGGGACGCTCTAGAGAGAAAGAGGGGGGAGAGGACCAATATTTTAATGGAGAAGAGACAGCCTTCTCCCTCAAGGAACATCTTCACTGACACTGGCTGCTGGAAAATTGGGATTTATACTTCCTGTTTTCTATTAATATGGAGATGAATACAGGTGTTCCTGTGTCGTAAAATTAGTTTAGCTCTTGCAAATTGCAATTACACGTGTTGGGGAGAGAAAAGTGATGTCTATGCATTTTTGCAGGCAAGAGAAAATGCGAGAAAATTAGGAAAAATATTGAGATTTAAAATGAACATAATAACGTGTAATTCTATCCTCTCCAGCCCCCTCAGCCCAGTCTGGCAGCTGCACCTATTTGTTCTGGTGGTGGCTTAAGAGACTAGTGCACTTCTCCTCGCTACTCGCGCAAAAAAAAGGAAAAAACGCAGGGAATAAGCTGTGAAATGCTTCCCTCTTCAAGGGTGAGGACTTGGGAAGGGCTTCAAACCCTGAGGAAGTCGTCCAAAATTCCTAGCCGTCTTCCTAAGGGGCTTTTGGGGGAGGTGGTGGTGGTGGGGGCATTATTGAGCAGAGGACACTGGTGAATGCACCAGCAAGGTGAGGTGGGGCTCAACCACAGAAAAACACCACGCCAGCGGCAGTGATCGGCTTATAAACACTGGCTTTCCTCTTTGTGGAGCTATAAACCAGAGAGGGTGGTAAAGATACAAGCTGACCCCCACTTAGTCTATTTATTATTTGTATTTATTTATTTATCTTACCAAATAATCAAATAATCAACACATTTAGTTGCAAATATTGTTTTCTGAAATGTATGGTAAGTTTATTCAGTAAGTAAGTTTAACATTTAGTGATAAAAGTGGTAAAAGAGAAGATCGATAGCACTTTCGCTTCTGAACATAAATTACTCCCAGCAGCTGATTAGCTTAAATTAGCATAGCATAGTTTAGCATAGCTTAGTTTAACATAGCTTAGCTTAGCTTAGCACAAAGCCTGGAAATGGGGGAAACAGCTAGCTTGGCCGTGGCTACACAGATGTGCTAAAATGGCACGTTGCGGCTTATTATTATCTGACTAGGCTAATTATTAATGAGACACAGTAACTTCCTGGCTGCTTGCCCGACAACATCATACTTTGGTTTATGTGTAGATTAACCAAATACGATACAACATGTTGAGCTTTAGGGCTGCTTGGCTGTGATTTTTTTTTCAACCTCTGAGCAGAGCTAAGCTAGCATTTTACCTCCGTCTCCACTCTTTGTACTAACCTATGCTAACAAGCTGCAGCTTTGTATTTCGGGGTATCGCTAATGTGGCTCTAGGCGAGAAAGCATATTAGCTTATTTCCCAAAATGTCAATGTTTTTCATTAAAACAACGCCCACATTATAAAACAAGACAAAAACGTTGACATAAACAGCAAAGAAAAAGCAGATTGCAACCATACAAAATATTTAGTTGCCATAAATTTGCAATCACTGGGTGCATGTCCACTCAAATTTTTTGTCCCTAGCGGTTATTCTACTCTTGTCTTAATCAGTACCAATGTATTTCCAGCTCCCAACTATTCGGGACAAATGCGCCACTGATTCATAACAAGACATGCAGGCGGCAGCATTTACCTGGCGTTGGGCTAACTCTCTCTCCACAGCCAATAGAGAGGCTCTGGTATTGAGGCGAGACATTAATTCACTGTGTCAACCTGTCCCCCTGGAATATTTATGATGCTAAATACATTTAATTAGGCACTGGAGCTCTGATGGGAGAGAAAGTGCACTGTCAGTAAAAAAAAAAGAAAAAAGAAAAGATTTTGTTACCTCTAATGCTGATAGGCTGGTAACGCTGCTTACTCATTCTCACTGACAGGAAGACCAAACACACTGCGGAGGGAATTTGAATCACTCAAAATCATTTGTGGCATGTTCATTACAATGTCATCATAGCACCTGAAGAGGACAGTACAGATGCTTATTGAGAGAAGGAGCATTACCCTGAGCAGGTTCTGGCGTGCCTAAGCAGGTATTATTAATTGCCTTTCGTCGAGACTTTAGCACGGAGTACAAGGGACATTATCAAGTAAAAGGGACTGACAAATAGAGCAGTGTGTGTGTGTGTGTGTGTGTGTGATGTAATGAGTGGATGATGATGATTTGTCTCAGCGTTGCTCTTGCCGGGATAAAACTGATGGTCTTTTTTAGAAAGTTCAGTTGAATGCTTCAGACTTTTATCATGCGTTTTTTGATCTGGGGAAATCTGCGCTATTAATTTGCCTCCTGACATTTAGGGCTAACGTAACAAAATGAGTTGTTTTAATCATAATAATAATGATAAAAAACCAAACAAACACACACACACAAAAATAAACATACACTTTGTCCTGCTGTGAAATATCAAATACCCAAAATATCACAAAAAAGACAAGATTTTGATGCATTGGCTGACAGCTTGGAGTAAAGTGAGACATCATGTCTGTCTGTGATAAAAACATGGCTACAGTAAATAATAGCCAGTTTCCATCTTGACATCTGTCATCTGAGTGGAAATGGATGGGGAAATGACCAGCTCTCTATCGGCCGCGCTCCGGCTGTGTCACTGGCTGAATGATGCAAATAGAAGATAATATCAGTGCTATACTGAATGGCATTACTCCAAATCTAATGTCATTAAAAGGGTGGGTATTAGCTTTTTTGCTGTCTGGAGGTGGTGGTGGTGTGGGCTGCTCCGGCTTGACTGACACACAGATTAAGTGCAGTGACAGGGAGCACAATAAAGTCATCAGAGAATGTGACATGTCAGTTAGGGGGGGATGAAGGGATGAATTGTCACTCTCTGTCAGAGCCCATCCTCTCCCTTATCCATGATGTCCCATACACCACCGTGGGAAAACAGGACAGCGCGGCCGCTTCAGACAAATATTTATTCAGGTAGAGGACAA
Organism: Amniataba percoides; assembly: GCA_037176925.1. Lineage (NCBI taxonomy): Eukaryota > Metazoa > Chordata > Actinopteri > Centrarchiformes > Terapontidae > Amniataba > Amniataba percoides. The sequence goes on along the minus strand of JBAJHX010000043.1, from coordinate 9,508,881 downwards.
GTATACCCACTCAAGCTTTTCCTGTTCACCGCGTGTTTGTAAATTCACTCCCAGAAGAAGAGCTGGTGATGGACGAGAGGCAAAAATGTGCCCACATGTTTTTACAAGCCATCGCGTGATTTTTTTTTTTTTGCAATATTTAAGTCATAGTGTTAAAACAGTAAAGAACATGTTGTTACTTCCAGCACTTTTTTTGTATTGAGACTGCAGTATTTTAATCCATAAGTGATAATAAGGTTAACTTGTCTCGAAAGAAAGAAAATCTGTGAACATTTCTAAAAGATGACAGTAAATAGTCTTGTAGATTTAACAGAATATACTTAATTAGTAGTTACATCCAGAATCAAGCATATCAGGCTGTTCGGTTATATTTGTGCTATCAGATACGAGTTGATTCCTGCTCTCTCTGCAACAAAAGAATAAATCCATTACATACCTTTGTGTCAGGCTGCCTCAGGACCTCAGCGTGGGTTTGGAGATGGAGTATCCCTGGGATCTTGCAGGGGAGTATACAGTCTGGCCAAAAGATGGCAATGTTGCAGTGCTGAATTCCAAATTAGTTTTCCACCGGCTTGGCCCCCCATCGCAGACCGGCCACTGCCTTCCCCTGCAGCACTCTTCTTCCCAAACTAACCCGGAAAATTTGTCATCCTCACAGGGTACAACTGCACTGAAGTGTAAGAATAACGCGAGAGTCGAGCACTAAAGTTCCACCAGAAAAGTTGATTACATAGAGGACGAATGAAAAGAAATAGTTTGGTGTGATAGGTCGGGGGAATTGGGCCACAATGCATGCAATGCACTTTTTCCCCCTGTCATGCAGGATGTGCTGCTTAGTATCTAATTAGTGCTGTGTCTCTTTGTAGCAATTTTTACTACATTTTTATTTAATATTATTCTCACCGTTATTCTCCTTTTTACTCCTTAATCGGAGAGTATTTTGTTCTTTCACGTAAGGCAATTTAGGCAGTTACGAATAAAGCTAAAAACTATTTTGTCCTTTACAACTCCAGCTTTTAAAAAAAAAAAAAAAAAAAACTACCATCACCTCCTGTATCATGTCCATACATTATGAAATTAAGTTTAGCTAGGTTAAGTGCAATTTGCACTCAGGTTTTTCTTCTGAGTGTTTCTGAGTAGTTACAGACAGTAGGAAAGCATTTCACTGCATTTGGTGCAGTCAAATAGACACCCAGCTGAGCAGCAATTGGGCAGCTTTTACAGCAATAAAATACTTTGAATGTGCTCATGTAAATGGATTATGAAGTTATGTCCTATACTGAAAGGGTTAACAGGTCTGCTGAAAATAAATTGTCAACTTGCCACTCTCAACAAAATTACATCCTTCTTAGATGCTTGCAGAGAAAGACAGACTTTTTTTAAGCTGAGGAAACAGTTTCATTAATTGAAGAATGGAAGAAAGAAATCTTTGGAAGATTTTTTTTCTCTTTAAATGACATCACTTTAACTTTGTGCACCTGGTTACAGACTCCTGAGTGACACTTGTTTGCTCCGTTGTTTTGAAAGAAGCAGGAATAGAACCCTCTCCAATGGCCACTTTGCTGCTCTTTATTATTGGCTTATTGCCTTTAAGCTGTCACCACTCAGAGCATTTCTTCTCTCAGGGGATTGTCTTCTGGGACTCGACAAGGCTCGGCTGGCTGGGACTACTCAGCTCTGTAGCACGCTGCTACTGTGTCATGTTGCATGCAGTGTACTCTCACACTGCTTATTTTCCCACTGATTTACACAGAAAACACCTTTGCTTACGTTCATAGTATCTACTGGGAAAGTGTAGGAGTTATTCAGATATTTTTCAATTTACAAGCATTTATTCAGATGTATTTATTTGAGCATGTATGTTTTATAATGTTTTATGCGTAGTTACAGGACAGCTATTCCACTGTTTGAAAATGTTTTTGTTCCTTGAGCATATAAACTGCATTGTGCAATAGGCTGTTGATGTATGAGAGCAATACATACAAAGAACACAAGAGCTGAATGCCAGCAGAGCCTCAGTCAGGTAGCCTCTTTGCCTTGGACAACTATTGTGTATTGGTTAATGCATTAAAGAGAAATAGTGCCAGGTGTTCAAATAAAATAATAAAGAGGGAAATAATAAAAATGTTATTGATGCCCAATTTAATGAAATACTCTAATCTGTTAACTTTATATGCTATTTGTGGAATGAAATCATTTCATGCTTTTGTTTTGGAAATGTGACAAATGGCGAGGCACAATGAGAAATAGTTGATTTGAAGTGTATAGAAATCCCAAGATTTAGCAAGAGGGTGTGATTTTCTGCTCCCGAGCCTAATCCCACCATTCCTCCACCTCTCCTCTCTTATGCCAGTCACATTTTCTAATTAGCTTTCCCTGTGGAGGAAGAAGATGGATTATATTTTAATATCTGGGGCCTAAAATTAGTTTATATTTTAGCAAGTTAGCACTTCTTAGAAGTTGATTTACTCTTGAAGCTGTAAAACCCAGTGAGCTTGCAATTAATCATTCTCTTTGGTCTTGTTCTCAAGGAAAAAGAGGCTGCAGTGTCACAGGCTGGATCACAATAGGTAAACACCTAATTTACACTATTTAGAAATCACCTCTCTAGTATTGTACAACACATGACACTCGCTCCCTCAATTGTTCTGTCCTGCTCCAGTTATTAATTACAGCACACTTTTAACAAAGCGACATTGTCTATGACTAATCATCGACACAGAATGATTAAAGATGTTCCTCGCTTTTTTGAATTACTTGCTTCTCCTTCGTCTGTGTTCATTCATGAGCTACATGCCCCTGCCTCTTTTTCCCCCCCTTTCCCTTGGTCAAGAATTCGGTTTGCTGTTATCCGATTACCGCCGTCCTGAGAGGCTTTCACAGGCCCATCCATCAAGACTAAGGGGTTGAGGGAGAGCCTCGACAATGCTGCTGCAGTGATGTAAAGCACCACGGGATCCGTGGTTATAAAAAGGTAAGCATGGTTTTATATAGAAATACATGAGAGACCATCACACAAAGTCATATTGCATGTTATGTAAGTTTATAAAGGTGACAGTATATATAATTTCCCCCCAAAAGTCACCTGTTTCTATGAAACTTCAGTGGGGGTCACATTATGAAAAAGCATTATTTGTCCAAAATAAAATTCACCTATTTTAAAAAACTACACTTTGATGTAAAGGTACTACAAATTACACCCACTGAATGCTGCAGAAAAGTTGTCAGGTTGAAAAAAAAAAGCACAACATGGCTTGAGTGAAATGTACTTGACAGAGGAGCGGGAGTGTTGATGCTGTTCTTCACCACGCAGCCCTCCCTCACAGCCACACAGTGTGAGGAGAGCATCTCCTAAGCCTGGATCTGGCATGGCTTTGGAGTGCTGTTTGGTGACTGGAAGCAGAGCGGTGTCGGGAGGATCATCAGTGGCTCTCTCCCAGGGAGATGAGCAGCATAGGCCAATTTCATATGCGGGGCTCGGCCCCTGGGTCTGAGTGGAGGTGGGCTGGGTCCACCCAGTATCCTGGCTTCATTAATCATCCCGCCAAGGCTTACCGGCAAACCCCCTCTCCGCCCTCTCCTAGACAACCCCTTGGATTACACAGAGCCAGCGAAATGTCAGCCCAAATCTGAGTCTTGATGCAGATAATCATTTCAATAATATTTCTCCATTTGTGCCCCTGATGCCAGGGGAATAAAGCTTTTCCACTGTCAGGTAGCATAAGACTACAGTTGGTGGGAATACTTGACTCTGAGCCAGATGGCTTAGCCATGCTTGCAGCATATGTTCAACAAGCAGTCCTGTGCCAAGTACGCATTAGGTTTTTATTAATTTGAGGCAGGCAGGAATGCATACATATATATTTACCTGATGCTAACACTCCTCACCACTTCACAACCCCACTGCTGCCTATAGAGAAGTTAACTAGTCTCTATTGGTGTTTGCAGCAAGAAAAAATATTAGTTATACATATTAAGTTTCACACTGATAAAAGATATTTATAGTTGCTACATTTAATTAAACATTTCTAATATTATCTCAAAATATGTATTAGCTATGTATTATATTGGAGAAAATGTAATTAAATTAATTAAAACATTTCCTCTTTCCCCCCTTTTTAAAATGAGAATGACTTATTAATCAAAGGCAAGTACAATGTATATTTATGGCTCTGTTATCTGCCATGGTGGCACTGATTGTTACAAAGCAAATTATCATTTAGATGCATGAATATGCTTGGGTCCAAGACAAAAGAAACAGTACTGCATGGGAGGGCAAATTTATTCATTACCACTAAGTTGAACTTCCCTTTAACAGCCCTGTGCTCTGCAATCCTGGGAGTTCTTCTCAGTGACTTATGGTGGTGCAGGGGGAGGGGGGATGGCGCGCCGAAAATGTCAATAGAAATAGTAAGTGTGAGAGGGAAGGCTTGCCTAATTAGTGCCCATTTAGATTTTATGACGGCTCTGAGATCTGCTCTTCCTGACAGAGAGCACTATAGTTGCATATTGTCCTAGCCTGAGGGAACCATAGGAAAATCCAGATTTATTGTACCTATCATACCAGCATATTTCATTTGCCATTATGAGATGCCATCTTGCAATGATGCGAGATTATTTATTACAGATTAAATTGTGGGACCTGGGTGGTTGAGGAACATTTCAAAGTACCATTCCTCTTATTAACTTCTTCATTATCTGCCCCACTGTGATGTAAAAGCTCCCTCCTTCCTACCTGCGTTAACAAATACATTACTGATTGGACAATGCCTAACTGTTTTTCTACTCTCTGCATTTGTTTCCTAACATTAGTGCTGCTGCGTACCACAACTCATCTGTTTCTTCTGTTTAGGGCAGACTGTGATTTCATTAAGCCTAATTTCACACGGAGAAGTTCTGCGTCTTTTGTTCGGGTACAGTTTTTTTTTTGTTTATAATCAGCAGTTTTAGACCGGGAACGCTCAGTTTTATCGTCTGGAATTTTTCCTGCAGGTGAATCACAAAGTATCTCTGGTTTTAATTAAACTGAGAATTATATTTATGCCATTTTGTAACATTTTGTGCCTAATGCTTCAGTGTATACTGAAGGTGGATGCTGAGTGCTGCACCCCCCTCTCGTTCATTCCTGTCTTGCTCTGCAGTTTCCAGACGCTTGAGTGGTTTTATACATTTTGTGTATTAGGTAGTGTTTATTTACTATGTCCCTTAAACCCCAGGATGTTGGCATTTATCCTATTTACACATCAATATTACATCTCCATGAAGGCCTTGAGAGTTACATTTAAGTCATTGTGCAGGGTGGTATTAAAATGTACTCCATACTGTGAGGGGAGCTCGTCAGGGAATAGCTGGGCCCTGGACTCCCATTACCCAGCATAAAAGTGTCAGCCACTTTAATTACATTCATGCCTTCCCCAGTCCGTTTTACTGCAGCCGCAATCAGATTTCATGCACAGATCTCATGCCTCTGTCTGAACCGTTTGGACATTGTTGGTAGTGAGTGAGATGCGCGTTTAGTGTGAGTTTACATTTTTCTTGCCCGTCTGTCTGTCTGTGTGAGCTAGTGATATATGACTCAGAGTGGCGTTCAGATGTTGGATATTACAGGTGTTTCCAGCCGGTCATGGATCTTCAGTCAGGCTGAACGCTTTGTCTGCTCCTCGGTCCCTCAATGCGAATTTGAGTATCTGTCCCCGGAATTGTTGATGAAGTTGGCATACCCAGCCACTAAATATCAGTGCACCCCGCTGAGAGTGGAAGAACGGGCTGTACACAGGACACCCTCGCAATGGGGAAGGGTGACGGCAGAGAGGGGAGGCGAGTTGTGGGTGTGTGGTGGTGGTGATGGGGGAGGAGGGGGAAGGGGGAGAAGGGGGGGTCAAGTTCCACTGGTCAGACTGTTAGCGAGCGCAGAAGAGGCAGTGTCACTTACTGTTTCACGGGGAAGCTTCCTGACCTTCTAGGAGTGAAAGCGAGATCCTCTCTTGTTTATACTCAGCCATGGATCAGTGCGTGGAATATGTCTACATCCTCTCAGCCAATTTCACACAGAGGAGGCGCAGTGTGGGCGGCCGACACAAGCCGTTTCCCCCGGACGATGGGGCCCATCCCTCACGCGCGTCCCTCTGTCTGCGACTGGAGGTGCGGAGGCAGATGCAGACAGAGGCACTCTACTGCTCCACTGGGCCACAGAACTGTCCCCTCCCCGGGGACCCTCGTGTTGGGACCAGCCTCTGACTTTGGGTCTAAGAGGCGAGGTCTATCAGCCAAACACTAGAGAAATAATTAAGTGATTTATTGTTTTGGCAGCACTTTGTAGGATGTTTGTTTATTTCTTTTTGTGTTTTATTCCTCTACTTTTGAAGTGCATTTTAATTTTTTGTTCAATTTTTTTTTTTTGCACAATGCATGATGGAGGTGTATCCTTCAGTAATGAATGGTAAAATGGCAAACAACATCTCATAGAGCCTCAGCTGAAAAGCCCTGTTTTGAAATGACAAGGGAACAAGTCCCTCTAAAGGTAATTTATAGGGTGAATAAGTGGACATAAAGCACTCAGGTGAATTATCAGAGAAGCCATTAATTACCTCTAATGATTTGAGTGTGACAAGCACATTTCCTATAAAAACTATTTATGATGCACATTAAGGTCACGCTATTCTTAAAACTAAGATTCACGCACGCACCAGTCGTTGAAAAATAAGCACAAAACAATCCTCCAAACTCTTAATTAGAAAATAAGGGATTTTTACCGTTGTGGCTCAATCTAATTTTGCATTAACAATCAAAAGGTAATCAAACCTCAGTCAGTGATCCCACTTCAAAACCACACACTGCTCTTGGATGACGCCTTCACTTCATGCCCAATTGATCTAATTACATAAAGGGATTTCTCTCTCTCTGTCTCTCTGATATAGTGGTTCCTGTTAGATCCGGCTGTTCAGTTAATTAAGTCTTCATTCTTTATCACAGTGGTGGACCTGGGAAGACCATCCAATATTCTGTCTTTCCAAAGCCGTCTTTCAGCGCTTTGTCTTGTTTTTCAGTACAGCCCGGGGTGAGCGCGGCTCCAACCACTGTCCAATGTTCCTCTATGCCGCTCGCCTTGTAATCAGCGACCCCTGTTACTCAATTATGGGGTGTGAATTTGGGCTCTTTGGTGACCTTCTCCCAGTGATCCTACTACTGACCCTTCAATAAGAGCGCAGCCTTCCCGCCACTGCTTTGTGTGTTGCATCGCAATTTTTTTTTTTTCATTTGTGGGATCTTTATGAAGAGGGAAATGAAAGGAAGCGGGTCACTCGTGTTGTGTTCTCACATCTACCCACTTCAGAGGCTCTGAACAGGGGCTTTGTGTTTACTTTGATTCTATGTAGGGTACACCTTAAGTTCAAGGGTTGGAGGGCAGGAAGCATCACTCTCTTGTAGGTAATCATATCCAGCTTTGTGCTCCTTGTACCCCGACACTGAGGGTGGCAGCTTAAAGGCTGTCTGGAGTCTTGTTCCACCACTGGACCACACTTTTGATATCCATAGCAGCAGCAGCAAGCTTCCTACACCGGTCTGTGCGATCCTGGAGGCTCAGCTCTGTGTTGATGTACAACTCCTCTCTGTAGCAGACCAGTTTTTTATGTACCGTTCCTCATTTCCTGCACTCCACGGTTTTAAGATGACATATTAGCCAGCTCCGGGGTGGTTAAAGGTGATGCAAAGATTACAGCTATTTACTGAATTATCTGTCTGTGAGACTACCCTCATATCTCTGCATATATTACCTTGAGCTTGAGTTTAAAGAGCGATTGCTCAGAACAAGGAAGTTAAAGAGGCAATTACATAATGAAATGGGCCATCAATTCTGTTCGTGGCCTTTTTCTCTTTGAACAGAGATGGCCCAGATATCCCTGGTTTAGCTGACCCAGTAGAAGTACAACTGTTTGTATTAAACTCTCCTTTATCAAGGGACTAAGAAGCTGCATGGGTCTGTCTGGCTTTCTATCTCCTTTCCGTAATTCAGTTATTAATTACCCTTCCTCTCAGAGCAGCAGCGGCCATTGTATTTACAGTGTTTCCATGGTGACCCTATCCCATTTATAAGGTTTGTGTCAGCATTAAGACAAGACCTGTATTCAAATGGCCTCCATCTAAATATAGCAGTGTCTCATAATGTGAGGGTTATTACAGTGAAATTAACACTGCTCCATTGCAGGCTGTGTTATATTACAGACAGCTTGCAGTGGAAATAGAGGAAAGAAGCTTTTTAGGTTATATTGCACAGTTTGTGTTCACATATTATTGATGTCAAATATTCATATTTTAGATTATAATATGCTCCATGAAGAATAAATTACATTATATGTAAAAATACATTAGATTTTAAATGGGATCACTTTATTTTAGAGTGCCATAATTATACAGTTTCACAAAGTAATAATGTGGTTGCTAATTAAAAACTGGGAATGATGTGATAAATTGAGTAATTAAGTAAGGTTAACTAGTTATTTGTTTAATAATTATTGATACAAAAATGCACCTGTACCTTTATTTAATAACACTGTGTGGAAGAGTGATGTGTCTAATTAAAATACCAAACATTTACTTTGAAATTACGCATTAATTAGAGGTACAAATAACTAACATAAAACACTAGTCACTGTTGAGTAATGTATGTTATACAAATGGTAAGAGTAAAGATTTAATGCATTATGTAATGTGAAAATAGATATTAGATTGGGTGAACATTGTTTTCGTAAACTGATCAGCTGCACTGCACATTCTTTACGACTAATTATTTCCTTTTCTGTTCAATTAATACCACTACATACATTGTTCATGTCACAAAGCCTTGTTTATTAGTGTGTCTTTAATTTCCTTTACATTGCTCGCTATAGTTAGTTAGTTTGTTTGATGACTTGGTAGGTATGTGTGATAGGCAAAGTATTTAAGTGACCTATTAGAGAAATCTATCAAGTTATTACAATACCTAAAGGCATCATCACTTTATATTAAGATATTAGATCATAACATGTTTGTACAAAACACATATCATAATCACTATTATAATATCATTACTGAACTGTACATGTGCATGTGATACACCTATAACTGTGGACTCACATGTAGCAGTATCAGCAGACAGCAACACTAGGTGTACTCTCAGCAGCCCCCGTTTCTCCTCTGTTCTGCTCAGTATTACGGCTTTAGTTTGTCCTTCTGGTGTGGAGAGTCAAAGAGTAAGATAGTCCGCGGCTCTTATTCGGGCCCAAACAGGACGCACACCTTCTGTCACAGCCTCCAGCCCTGGGCCCGACGGCAACCTGCTGCCAGGCCTACGCGCGCTGCCAGTTGTAGTTTTTAATTGGCCATCTGGGGAAAGCTGGATCTAGTGGCTGGATATTAATCAGTAAATTAACCCAGCCATAATACAGCTTCCTCCCAGTGGAAGCCCGGCAGCTGTGGGCAGAGAAAGAGAGAGCGAGAGCACGAAAGAGAGATGAACCATAGGCTGGAGAGGCTGAAAAGGGAGGCTCCCGAATGGGCTGGCCCGTGATTGAACATTTCCTCTGTGTCCCTTGCCACATTCCCCTGTCTGCAGCGCCGCTGACCCCCAATTTGTGCGACAATCACATGGAGGATTATCTCCAGCATGTCAGTGCAGATGTCACAGGTACCTCCTCTCACTAAGGACAAAGCTGCAAATTCAGAGTTAAAGCTTGCTTTTCTGGCCAAAACTGACAGCTGTATTGAAAGCTGGAGTGATTGGAGGGAGAGTGCTCTACAAAAGTTCAGGGGGAGGTTACTTGTGCAAGGTCTTTCTGTGCGGAGAAGTGTGCGTGCATGTGTGTGTGTATCATTAGGGTATTTGACTGACTGGAATTGCTGGCGGTCCCCAGAGTTAACCAATTAAAAGGCTAATGAATATACAACAGCTAATTATTATAAGTAAGCTAAATTATCATAATAGCCCGTGCTTACAGTTTCAGCATTGGATTTGGACGTTCTGAGAATAGCAACTGAAGCTGCGTGGAGCACCCACACGTTGCTAATGAAATGAACGATGTGTGCTATTTACTAACAAATAAAGGACCAAATAATTCTCTTGCTTCTTAAAGCGCAACACAATACACAGGACGGTAGTTTTCTGATATCATAAACTTTAGGAAAATATGGATAAATGTTCCTCTCATATTATATGTAATTTGATACTGTATAAATAGATTAGATTGAACTGTTAACAATATTAACATTAATGAAAATATCCTGTAACGCCACCATTCGCCCACAATTGATGCAACCAAAGATTTTTTCTATATTAAAAGTAAGGCAACCTGTCATGCCCCCCAGTATATATCGTCACATCACCCAACACCAGAGTTTAGATTCAGAGAAGCTTGAGGAATTCAAATGAAATGCAAAGTCAATAAACATTTATATTTTCAAAACAGCTCTTTGCTAAAAGGACCATTTGTGTCATTTCTCCTCCGGATTTGTAACTTGTATCACTCACAGTAGTTCATGTGCTCCAACGGCCTTGGCATTAAAAGAAAAAAAAAAAAAAAACAGCATAGCAGCAGATGTCACAATACATCACAGGAAAGCAATGTCAGCCACTGACCCACTCTACATCTCATATATTCATGCATAGCAAACACAAAGACTCAAACCCGTGCAGCATATGCCATCTGACCCTGCGGAGAGCTTTTATGGTGTGATGTCATCACGCCCCATTGTCATAAATGAACCACCTCACTCCTCCGCCTGCCTGTCAATAAATTTTCGAGGGGCCTCAGTCATACGTCCCCACTCTACTGTGCTCTAGATGGACATGAAATAATTGCCATGCAAAGAGTTGCACGTTTCCCTTTCTAATTTTAAGGGTCAACAGCATTTTAATACAATTTTAAACACACACACAGTGTTTTTTATGATGCATGTACAAGCGGCTTTTGATAGCTTAACCAGCCAAGCATGGTTAAAGAGAGAAACCATTGCAGCTGCTTCCAGGACCCATTTAATTTAGTCCCCTGACCCCGGTTCACCTGAGTCTGCATGGAAATCATAATGCAATTCAAGTGTGAAGAAAAATGATATACTGTGTATTTACCCCAAATATTTATGCAGGGCCTACTAACAGTCATGCTTACTCCTAATAAAGGGAAAGTGATGCCTTGTAACATAGGCAGTGCTGGGTTGCTCCTCCATTGCCTGAGGCCATTGTTTCCTCCATTATCATTTTCATTGGATTCTATCCAGGCCGGTGTTTTCCAGTGTTTACAATGCCGGCCTCATATACTGTAGGCCTTAGGTGTTTTTACACAGCCGTTTTGGATATTGAGAGGTTCCTTTTTTTTTTTTTTCGAAATTTTGACTTTATTGTCAATAAAAAGTCTGCAGTGTTGTATTGTCTGTTCACATGAAGTACACGTATACAGACACTCGACAGGAAAACCAGGACAGCAGTAATAATATCCCGGATGGTACCCAGCTAAGGAAATGGTGATTTTGTATGGGCATAGATCTCTAGGTGTTTCCTTTCCTTACCATTATTCTTCTATCTGCTCAAGGTTGCAGTTCACTGAAACTGACAGCTGCTCTGTGTGTGTGTCTGGGTGGGGATCCAACAATGTGTCTATTGCTCAACATCCCCGCTATCTGCTGACCTGATGATACCGTGCGCTTGCTACCTGAGGGATGAAAAGCAACGCCGTAAAAAAAACACAATAGGATAAAAGTGGAAATCTTCTGTACAGTTGCACCCCTCGAATTGGATTGTTATTCTGCAGTTCACTTCCTTAAGAAGTGTGTCAATAGCTATTAACTCCCTAACAAGGGGATCAGGTGAGCCCTGTAACTGCGAGGCAAAGCTCCCTCAGGCGCAATCATGTTCTTTATTTCCAGAGAGGAGGTCTGCACTGTACTCCGGGTAGCAATCTTCCAGAGGCCTATTAGACTACTGTAGCTGTATAAAGAGTCAAGCAGAGAGGGTGTCTCATCAGTGCTGATAACAGGGTATCTGGTCAAGTCATTAGCTCTCCTCTTATTGAATTCCTCCAGCCAAATAGACCAAATGAAGCTAAATAAAGCTATAGATGGTGAGGAGCCTACAGCCCATTAATATGCTGCCACCTCGCTCTCCTCCCTCTCCTCCTCCTCCTCCTCCCAGAGCCACAGACACGCACTGCCTTTCTCCCGCTCTTTCTTTCTTTCTCTTATTCTCACCATCCCTCCCCATCCCCTCTTTTCTATCTCCCTCCGTCCACCTCTCCCTCGCCACTCTCCCCTCCCGTGTCAGTCCTGGCTCGTCTCGGGCCCTCTCTCCTCTCCCTTCTCCTGCCACCTCCTTCCTTTCCTTCCTCTCTCCTCCCTCGCTCCCCCCCCCACCCGCACCCCCCTTGTCTGGGGGCCCTAATGGCGAGCGTGTACAGCAGCTCTGACACCGTCACATCTGCTGGCAGAGAGGGTCTCTCCCTCACCACACAGCCTGCTAATGAGATCTTCCCCCATTTAATTAATACCATAAGAATTTTAATTCTGACTGAATCAATTTAATGTGATGTGATTTTGTCAGCTCTATTCCCCAAGTAAGGAAAAAAACAGAGCGGGCCCTGATGCTTATTACATACATCATTTCACGGGCCCTGCATTCCCTGCTGACTTAAACAAATTCTAATTAAGACTAATTAAAGCATCATTTATGAAAACGCTTGTGATAGTTATGCAAACATTCTGGGTGGGTATGCTCTGCATGATAATTACCCCCCGGTTTAAATTAAGACCTGTTCCCTGGCAATTATGCTAGCCACACACCAGCACCTCATGGAAAACGTTCTTTATTCAATTCCTGCAATTAAATGTGAGACCTGGCTCCTGAACTATCTGCTCCAAATGCATTTTATGCGAAGTAAAAGGATGATTACGCATTGTTGTTTTTCCGCCTCTGTCAGGTGGAGTAAATGGAGCCAATCCAGTGTTCTGCAGCAGAGTTACACTGGGGTTAAAGTGATGATCATAAAGCAGCCAGCGGTGACTGATGTGCGAGGTGACGCCCGCTGCATGAGGATGGGGTGATTAGTCTGTGTTTTCTAGGTGCGTTTTCTCCACATTAGTGCTGGTTAGGCAGATGTGAGCAGCTGCACCGTCTCAGATCTCCACCTCCGCTTCAAAACGCGTAAAAAAACCATGCCCACAACTGTACAGTGTGTTTTTGTGATGTGCCTTAATTTGGCTCTTTTCTCACACCAGAGTTAACACCTTTAAAAAAAACGTGTCTGTGATCTTAAAAGAGTATTTGAAGCGGGTCTGTGGTTGTGCTAGCTCAGCGGACACAGCGTGGCCCTGAGAGTTCCCAACTCTTACAGGCATACTTTGACATTTCCTGTTGATAGATGTAAAGATTGCAAGATGCCACTCTGGTTTCTGCAAACTCAATATGAAGCTACCACCAGCAGCTGGCTAATAGGTCCGGAGTAGGTCTGGAAACGGTTTATCTGGCTCTGTCAGACAAAATCAACTTATCAACACCTCTAAAACTCTTTTTCTTGACATTTTTCTATAGGAACAGGTAACCAGCAGAGACTTCAGGAACTTACTGGTCATGGCCAAGAAGGAGTTTTGAAACACAACTCCACATAAAATTCAAAATTTTACATTTCAGTTGTTGCCCAACTTAAACAATGTGTTAATTAGTGAACTTAAAAGGTGCTGGTAGGAGGATTTTGTTCATTTTCAACATTACTGTCTAGCTTCATATTTCACTTACAAGCATATGACTGATATTAATCTCTTTCCAAAAATAAAAATAAAATAAAGGCAAATAAGCACGTCCAAAAATGTCAAACTATTCCTTTAAGCTCCCAAGCAAACTCAAAAATCAAAAGAACTGTGTAGTCAGATGTTGGCCTCCTTATTACGTACACAGTATGAGAAACGGTGAAAGTGTATCACGTGAACAGGATTTCCCCCCACCTCTTAAAATAAATGTGCTGATCCAGGTTGCTTATGTCAACTGGCCCCTAATAGACGTCCTGACGAACGCTGCCTCCTTATCAGGCTTTTATCAGGAGTTTACAGCACGACGCCGTTACACATATCGACTCTGTTGATACGGCAGCACACTCCCAGCAACGCATTGTTTCAGAGAGCTGAGGACCAGGCTATTCTTACTTTATTGGCACTATTTAAAGCACCTCAGACATATTAGAGACTTAAACTAACAACACTCTATCAACAGTTATAAAAACATATTTATAACTGAGTGAGAGGCCCACCTGTGTTTTGCAGGTACTGATTTTAGTGGCTCATGTGCAGTGGTGGAAAGTAACTTTGTTTCGCCATA
>JBAJHX010000043.1:9453329-9494449 GCA_037176925.1 Amniataba percoides | reverse complement strand
GAGGCCCACCTGTGTTTTGCAGGTACTGATTTTAGTGGCTCATGTGCAGTGGTGGAAAGTAACTTTGTTTCGCCATACTTAAATTTGAGTATTTAATTTTTCTTCTGAACATTTTTATTTACTGGTGCCTCTCATGGTTTCCTATCACCGGTCAACTGGCCGCTCATGTGCATCTTTTCACGCCCTGAAGCTACTGTAGAAGATACAAAATACTTTCAGCTTTACAAATAAAGTGACAAACAAGCTGTGGAGCTCTATAAGAAGCACGGTAATTCATCATACTTTTAAATGCTTTTAATAAAGTTATGGCTTCGCCGTGCTCAGATGGCTCGCCGCGGTGGTGTTGTTTATGTGTTTGCACAACACTTATCACTTCTGTCATGTTTGTTTACTTTTCTCAGTGTGTTCGATTTTGGCAACGGCGCAGCATTATTGCGTTTTACTTCATGAGAGGCAGCTGGTTCAATAAGATGAGGGGGGGGGAGAAAAAAAAAAAAAAGAAAAACAGGCCCTATTCCCAAATCAGTTGCTGGTGAGGTTGGGGGGGAACTGGAGCAGCAGGGAGCAGACCTCGGCTCCACCCGCGTCCTGTTTTACGTGCGCTGCCTCTCCCTGTACATGCAGATGGCACAGCGCTCCCAGATTTCATTTGAGGTAATCTAATCCCTCCACTGCTCCCTTTAGAAAGGAGGAGTATTAGCGGCCATATGTCAACCAGATTTGTCAGATTATTCATTACAATTAATTGCTGTTCCACTTAAGGCCTTTAAGGCTGTGAATTGCTCCGAAATCTATTGCAAACACAAAAATTATGAGTAAAAGACTTTGGCCCTGTCATTCAAATTTCAGGCTGACCTTTAGCGGAGCCTGGCTTTTCTGAGGGAGTGCAGGAGAGAGAGCCTTTCTAATTGGTGTTTCTTCAGCCTTTTTTTTTTATTTTCCATCTACAGGTAGAGCGTCTGTCTCTATTGACAAGGAATACAGGGAAGACTGTGCCGGTCCGGAGTGATTACACCTACTGCCCACTGAAGTCCACTGTTCACATTTTGTTCCTGCACGCGCTCCACTAAATATACTTACATATTGGTTATATTCATATTTGCAATTTGTTTGGCTTATTGGTGGGATGCAGTAACACCATAGTTAGCTTTCTGCACAATGTACACTGTCAACTGAATTTCAATGTGGACCTTTTTCGAAGGTTGGCTGCAAGGCAGCCTAATAGCCACCTGAATTAATGTGCTGTCCAAGGATATGAGCCATAATACTTTGGTGATTAATGTTTCACTGGTGCTCTGCTTCCATAGTTAGGGCTCAGACCCCAGAGATAAACTATTCACCACATACTTAAATCACATTCAACCAACACACAGAATCACATTCAGCTCTCAGCTTCAGATTTCTTATTTTTGTGTAGTTTTGATTTTCTTCCTTTTTTTTCCTTTAAAGAAACCAAACTCGACTAAAAAATATTGATTTTAAACCCTATTACCCCAAATCACACCAAGTAGTACTTGAAGAAAAAGTCACAGCAAATTACAACATTACGATTGGCTATGATTATGATTGAAATCCGTGGGGCTGATTCATTGCTAACGATGTATTTTGGTTAATTATGGAGTTAAGGCACTAGAGGAGTGACTTTAAGCCTGTCTGATTGGCCCACTTAATTGTGCTTTATGAGATGGGGCTTACCAACCAGGGCTTACAGACTCAGTGTTAGGGCTGAAGTAGGAGGAGAAAATCTCTCTCAGGTCATATTACCCAGGCCAGAGTTAATGAGAAGGTGGAGGTAAGAAAATCCATCACCATATCAATCTGCACCACCTCTCCTTTCACCTCCGCTCCCACTGTTTTTTATCTTTTCCACATGAATCATCATTAGTATGATACAACAGTTTCATAATCCACCTCATATCAGATCGTCATGGTTTATGCTATTTTACTCAGTTTACTCACTATGTTTATTTTTTGTTTTTTTTTAAATATAACATCTTTTGTTTTACATTGCACGCAGTTTATTTTATTGTCATTGCTATTATTGTGTATGATTCAGGAAAAGCAGACCGATCTATTGCTCATCATTAATCACAGACAGAAGGGTCCATATGCCTCTGTCTTGTTTCTTATTGTGCTCGACGGCTCAGGCTGCCTCAAGTGCCTCCGAGCAGCTCGATGAGATCTCGTATCCACCTGTATATCGGGAGAAGGAGGCGTTGAAATATTTCAGATTCTCCTCTATACTCATGGTGCCGGCGGATCGATGCTCTAAACGCCGCTTGCCCAGCCTCGTCTCATCACTGTACTCCCGCCGACTGACACATCCTCATTATATTACAATACGGTTGCCACTAAAGGTCATTCTCTCAGAACATAATCACACACAATCAAAACCACAAACTTCATATATCAAGAAGACAGTAAATAGCCTCAGGGTTTATTTTCTACTGCCACAGAAATGCTTTTGCTCTATTCATAAGCTGAAGTTGCGGTGACTTGAATTAAGATCTGACGGCACATAAAGATGACAAAGACAAAAAAAAATCATTTTAGGGACAAGTGAATTATTTGGATGATTCACATATTTATTCAACTGCATGCTTGTTCTTTATGTCTAAGATCTGGTATTTCAATCCGATTTTCAGTTTAAAAGATGGCAAAGTCTGTTACTTAATGAGGGTTATTTATCAGATTATAGTCATCGAAAGAGGTGGCTGTGGCGTCCAAGCTCCTGATCTTTTCCTTCCGCCTCCATCAGGAGTAGGGTGTCATGAAAAGAAGTGTCAAAGTAAAAAAAAAAAAAAAAAAAAAAAGAGCGGAAACACACCCCTCTCCTCCATATTACCATAATGAGGAAAACACACTTAGTGGGCCATGACCTGATGTCATCTGATTATACCCATGATTAATGATATCCTTTTACCAAAACATGCCACTACTGTAACTGTCTGGGATTAAAAGCAGCAGATGGTAATATATTCATGCTTTCAGTAATGTGTTCTTATAGGCAGTGTTACAAATGTGTGTGTTCAATACTTGCTAAGATGCATTGTTTAATGCAGTTTTCTCAAGAAAATGTTTCATTTTTTAACTCTGGTCCATACTTTTTTTTTTTTAAATGAGCTTGATGTGAAGATGCTGAGTCTCTGCGCTTGCTACGAACACCTCTTTGTGAGCAATAAATGGCACAAACATCCAGCACCATCTATTGTAAAATTGGACCAATTCACTTTTCACAATAGGTCCAATGGTGGATATATATGTCCACATTGATATAAACCTGCGTTTTTTAAAAAAAAATTTTTTTATCCCCTTTGCCAAAGTAGAAAAACTGTTTGAGGTGAAGTCCATAATTGGTCAACGGTGTACAGTGAAATAACAAACAGTAGTTGACACTCTCTGCTCCTTTTGGTGTGAAAATGATCTTAATAATGGTGCAACAGTATCCCACGAGAGAGCGAAAAGCTGAAGTGCTCGCGAAGCTTTAAAGCCGTCTTGTTTTGAACTCAGACTCCAGTCTCCAGATACCAATGTCCAGTCGATGACTCAGTTGAAAATATTTTCCTCTGGTTTTTCCTCCGTCCAGACGCCATGTCAACAAAGCCCCCAGTGTTGCGGCGACGTAGGAGCTACAATGTCAGTCTGTCTGTTTAATTGCAAGTGGGATGAATGTTAATTTACTCAGTCAAGAACCCTCTTTGTCGCACTTTTATAGCCCAGAGGTGTAGATTTACATCTTAGGGATACAATGAGTTTTAGCTTGTGCTTAAAGGGGGGTGATGGGGCCCACATTCCTCAGCCTCCCACAGCATATTGTTCTATTGTATATGAACACCTCTCTGCCGCAGAACAACCCTGGTAAGGGTAGGTGTTGAAGATGAGGGGGGTCATCCTGACCTCCAGCTGAACTTGGGCAAAAGGCAACACTCTATATTTGCTCAGTCTGCACGCTCGACTTCACTGAGCAGAAGTGATATAACTGTGCACAACATACCTGCCAGCACAGCACTGTTTTGTCTCCGATGTAGTGGCTGGTACGAGAAAGTGGCACACGCACCTCTGGCTCTGCGAGTTTTGTTTTTAATCACTGAAATGTATATGCAATGTTATACTGTAATAGACAAATTGAATTCCCATTTTGAACAGTTCAGACCTTGCGCGACTCTCAGGGAGATCTGCTTCACTAGTACAAAGTGTAGTCCTGTGTAATTATAAGAGAGGTGGTCCTGGCCTCGGGGGATTGCTGCTAGATTTCACCAGAAAGGTTCCCGTGCACTACATGAATTTGCTCAAGAAATCCGCCCCGCATTTGTGTATTGGGCTGTCAAAAAATTAAATGAAAAGTCATTCTAATAGGCGACCCCTGGCCTAGTTCATATTTCCTGTCAATTATGAAAGTATGAAGTCATGCATAGTTATGAGGCATGGGCGGGCCTATTAAAATTCATAAATGATTTGTGTTTATACCAGGTTACTCTAAACCACTTAATTCCACGTGGTCATGTAGAACTAATGGCGCTCGCCACTGTATACCTTAAAAAGATGCAGGTGCATTGTTCTTTTCTTTCAAATTTTTAGGAACTGTTCGTTAAAAACACACCAAATCATTTACTGTTGATGGCACGCAAAAGCATTTTCATAATCTGTTATTTGTTTAAAGCCAAAAGCTGCATTAGACGAACTCTCCTGCAAACCGCCTCTACAATGGGCTAATTGTTTTCTGGTAATTATACCTTCTTCACCAGTAAACGTTTTGCAGACCTCTTGGGCTCTTGTGTAACTCAGGTGTGTGTAATTACATTTCTTAAGGTCAACCTTTCACCAGGATGAATTAGTGAAATTGCATAGTTGACCACTTCAGGACTTGGATCCAAATGCAATTATCTTTGTTAATGGATCTGCTCTTCGGTGGTAGAAGATGATTCAGAAGGCGAGTGATTGACACAAAACATGGGATGCATTTTAAAGTTTTCTCACAATGAGTTTTTTTTTTTATTTTTATAGCGTATATCTAAATGAACTGTCCTCCGATTACAGCAAATGAAGCACAAGTGTTTTTGTATTTAATCCCGAACACCAGTGTAAATACCCGCTTTAAATACACAAACACTTGATTTGTTTTTCCCCTCACCATGTGGGGCCTAGCGAGAGATATTGATCAGAAGCATATCCTGGTCAATCAGACTAAATGATTGCCTATAAGCCCCTCCCGTTGGCTGGGAGGCATAAGGGGTATCCGGAGGAAACCGAATTATGGCAGCCCTGATATGAGCTGCCTGGCCGCTGATAGTTCCCAGCAGCCTCGTGGAACTGAGCAATGCAAATGTACAATAAACAGGGCCTAAGCTGGTGGAGGTCTTTCAATCACACAGGGGCAATAGTTCAACCCCCGCCATGCATAATCCCAGCCTTGAAACCCCTGGGACTTCAGCCTCCAACCTGCTCAATGGCACAAAGATATTAGATAGCCATATGTAGATTCACTAGGTAAACAGACTCTCATGATAACACAATACGCTCTCTTTTCTAGCAGGAATATATTTGAAGCTAAGTTCTGCTTTCTTCTGAGGGAAAGGCTCAAATTGAAGGCTTAGCTTTGCGCCATCAGAATTCGATGCAGCTGTTTGCTTTGTTTAACGTCCTTGATATATCTCTTGCTGAGAAGAAATTGGTATCTCTTCTTTGTGAATTAAGTTGCCGGAGTGTTTGCATTATAGACCGGGCTAGACTGAAGTGTGGCTGATAGAGGGCTTGTTGTGTGCTTGTGTGTATGGGGAGGGTTGAAGTGTGTTTAGACAAATGGTAAAAAGATTTGTTTAAAAACGAAAAAAAAAAAAAGCAAGCTGAAACTGAGAAGATAAAATGCTAATGGAGTGGAGTGTAAGAAAAGGGAAAAAAGATTGATTTTGGGTGCTGATTTAAGAATCAAAAGTCATTTGATTACCACTTAAATGGATTTATTCCAACGAGCTAATTATCCAGCTGAAATGTATCCTGTGTGTGTGATTGTGTTTGTACTGTGTTTGGCGTGTTTTGTTGATACCTCTCCTCATTGTTTCGGTCTCATGAGGTCAATCCTGTCCTGGGAAAGCTTCGCTCGCTCCATCACCCACACACACACACACACACACACACACTTACACGCTTACATGTATAGTGTACAGTACACAACAGTTGTACACAACCACGCAAGCAGGCCTGCTTGAAAACACACACGGGCCCAGTCTTTCTCTAAGTCTTTCTCCCTCTCTGACACATGCATCCACCAGAGAAAGCACATATGGAGATAAATGACAAGTGCACACACATACACACACATACACGTACAGCAGGAAGGCTGTCTGTCTGTACGTGGGGGAGGGTAAGTGGGGACAGGGGATGGGTGAGCAGGATGGGGTGGAGGGTGATGGGGGAGGTTGACAATGTTCTCCAGGTCGGCGTAAGCCCTCCTCCCCCTCTCCTCCCCCTCTCCTTCCCCCCCTCCCTCGCCAGCGGCTCAGCAGTCCCAGCAGGAGCCACTCCAGCCTGGGGAGAGGGTCCTTCCGGCCAGCGGGGGCTCCAGAGAGGAGGGGGGCGGAGGGGAGAGGGACACGACGTGGGCCACTTTAGGCTTGCATCACATGATCCATGTGAAAGGAGGCGTCTGATGAGGAGCTGACACCGATCATCCGTTCTGCCCGTCCATTATGTCAGATAGTGCGAAGTGACAGCAGGCCGACGTCTTCAAAATCCAGTGGATCAGCCTCTTTTTGTTTGCAACAAATGTAGCAGAAATAGCCACAGGAGTCCCGGATAGGATACAGAGAAAGTCATTCTCAAATAGCTCTCCTCTAATGTCTGAAAACTAATGTGCGCCAGTTTTCTCACTTCTAATTGCTTTAAGAGTTGATTCTTTGAATTTCAAAGCCATACCATCGATTTGTCCGAGCCGTATATCTGCACATTTGCCGCTAATGACGCCTCTGAGGTGCTTTTTATTTTGTCACAGATACAGTGCTGTAATTAAGTGGCTCTCAGTCCTGCTCCTCAGTACCCAGAGTGCTGCTTGTTTTCAGTCCTGCTAGATACTTAATTTCATTCAGCTGGTGTTCCAGGTCTAAATCAGTCCCTGATTACATGACAAAAATCAAAACCAGCAGGGCTCTGCATCCGAAAGAACCAGGAATGAGCGCGACCGCAACTCCCGGCACAGTAGAGAGCAAAATGCAAATCAGATAATTTAAAAAGTAACCAAGTTTGTCAATTTAAAAAAAAAAAAAGGGAAAAAAAAACTTGTCCGTGGGTGAGCTAAAGGCATAAGAGAGGAGCTGGAGGCTGTTTGGCTTTACTGTGAAACACACGCGAGCCTGTTCAGAAATGTAAGCACTTGTGTGAGTAAGAGATGATAATGATGGGATAATAGGAATCTATTAGTCCTTCAGTTTTTGTATGCCTAATAATTAGATTAATTGAATGACACTCATTTAGAGAAAATGAGGGACCCAGTGGTGTTAATTCAACCTGTGTTTCCAGATGCTCATTTCTAAACAGCTAAGTGAACTACCTAATCATAGCCCACCATCTGGGAATTCCCCTCCAAGGCAGCAATAGGAGATGGCGCCATAATACGTTTTAAAGACACCGACTGATGGTTGCCTGCAACTAAACATATTGAAGCTGCCGTTTAGCCTCTCCAGCTAACAAATAGAGGGTAAAAGTGAGTGCCTTGATTATTAACTCCCCGTTCATTTAGGGCACCTAATGCTAATTTCTGTCTTTTATATGAAGGTAAATAAGGTCATTATGGCTGTGTTAATGATTAGCATATCTCACAGGTGTAATTCTCTGGGAGTATTGCTCTGAGACTCCTTCAGTAAAAAATCACTCAGTGCCATGCCAACAAAGATGGGAGACTGACTAATTTATCCCCAAATTTGCACCATGTACAAAAAATCATGCAAATGAACTGGGTTCTCATTTGGAAGACACAGCATTTGGGTGACATTAATCAAAGAAAAATATGCAGACAAAGGTGACAGTAATCCCAATACTCGTGCATAAGTGGCACAGCTGTGATTTCGCTCACTGTATAGTTGTACAGTACCTGCCTGGACTGGAGATAAAATGGAAATTCTATACATTATAAAACCACCTCCGCTCATTATTTTTATTTTAGCTCACAGTGATCAAGTGGCTATGGACTTCAAAAAAAAAAGAAAAAAAAAAGAATTCACACTTTGGTGCTCATGCCTTCCAATTACAATAACGCAATTATGGCTATCTGTTGGTTTTTCCATTATCACTTAAAGTTGGCAAGAAGCACAAAAAAATCCAGCTTGTCAAGAGATAGGAAATCTTGTTATTTGAAAATGAACATGTAGTTTTGGAGCTAAGATAAGATATGAGGCGCCTGGCAAAAGTTGAGGGAATTCTTATAAATTGATGGTTAAACGCAGGAGACATCTGTCAAAGACAAATAGTGCGGGTTCGTGTATTTCTTCAGTCTGGTTAATGATGATTGATATAGACATGTGATAATTGTAATTATCTCCACTGCCTCTTGCTCTGTACACATGTGCATCTTCATTAGCTTAGTCAGCCCATAGATATAGTGTTGGCCACGTACAATTCCTTGGAGTGTGAAATTTCCCGACAGCCACCTATTCATGTGCTCGGTGTATGTGAGAGCGGTGCGGTGCCACAGCCCGAGCTCACCTAAGCTCTCCACTGAGTTGTAGTGCAACGCAGCCTAATCCCCCAACAGAGCCGTCAAGCCAGCCTGCAAACAGAGCTCACTGCTGGCTCTCTCTGCGTGGAGGGAGCAAACCAACATCATAACAAAGGGTGTTTATGGAAAAATAGATGCTGGCGCAGCCGACCAGAAAGGGCTTAGCAGTGAACAGACCCCGCTCCCACCTTTATCCTTCACCGTTCACATTGAAATGCAAATATCAAGGCAGGGTTTCCACCCGCGTGCCACTCACAAATTGAAAAGCAGTTTTTATCTATGCAAATGCAAGCATGGTAATTGAAGTTAATCAATCAATGCTAGCTTTCACTAAAACCTTGAACATGATTGAATAAAGTAATTATCATTCAGGAGAAAATGATGAAGTTGTAGACAGCATGAACCTTATTAAAGGAGGATTTTGAGTCACAATGGCTTAATTTAGCCAGCAGCCCCCTCTGTGTCTTCTTCCTCTTCTCCCCTCTGTCTCTGCATCTCTTTCTCACTCCTCACTCCATCCCTCTGTTCTACGCTCTGTGACTCAATCTTGTGTGAAGAAGAATAGCTCACTGTTAAGAATATTTTAAGGCGGTGTGAAATGTGCCCAAGTCAGACCACTTGTGGTACATGGAACAAGGGAACTCCTGGTGAAAGTATTTATTTCAGATTTATTACTTTTTCTCACCGCTGTCACATTTTATGCTCTCTTTAAGACATGACAATCGAGCACCCCTGTGGTCCCAGTTTGTGCCTCTTGTGTGTCTCAGCTCCATTCAAATTACAGAGCTAAGCATGTGATTTTCCTATGAAATCATTTACCTGCCAAGCTAGGAGCAACCCAGAGGGTCATTTGACAAGACTTAGATCTGTTTTGAAGGTATCTCCAGAGTCTTTTTCTGATCACTGACCTGAAGCAAAATATTGATGCAGTGTTTTATATGAAAATATAATACATTGGGAAGATACAACGAATATACAACTGTTATATAACATTATAAAATAGGAATTTTGAACAGCATACAAATCAAACAAGGGAAATCATCATTTCTCGCTACCTTGAGCTGCAGCTTGGTAAACAAAATAAAAATAATTTTGTGCAGAAAACAGAATATGTTTTTATTCAGGAGTCTCTGAGAATTTCTGAAATCCCCTCAGAACAGTTTTAAGTGTTACTGAATGACCTTCTGGGTTTTTCAGAGATCGCCGGGTAATTATTTTTTGGAAACATCAGATGCTTAGCTCTGTGATTCGAATATAATGGTAACACATAACACACAAACTGGGGTTAGCACACTTGAAGCTTCTACCAAACTGTGTTTACCTCGGCTTGTTGCGAAAAAATAAGCCTCAGAGTGAATGCCAAGTGCCAGTGGGGACGTTTTAAACGCAGACCTTGAAGAAAAGTACTGTCCCCTCACAGCTTACCCACACTGACCGAACTCAAACCTTCCCTGATTCACACTTGATGTATCTGTTCTTTGGGGGTAAAATGATGCTTGTACATAATTGTTGAGGTTGGGGATGAAAAAAAAGAGAGAGATGTCAGTGTCAACCATTTCCAAATGAAGGCCCCCCCCCTCCCCTCTTCCAAGCTTCCACCTGTCAGCCAAGATGGTGGTAATTGAGACTTCCAGTGTGCTGAGGCTGGCTACCTTACTGTGGCTCTCCTGGCTGCTCCCCTCATGGCAGGGCTAGTTAAAGGCCTCTTCGGTTTGTCACAGAGTTTAATATGCACCCTACATAATTATGCAGGATTCACAGTGCTATCAAACTGCAATTCAAATTAGTTCAGGATTAAAGGCACAGAACAGTACTGGTTCCTTAATTGCATTGTACTGTGCTGATCACATTCAAATACCCATTACTCATTCCCTCTGCGGAGCAATAAGTCAGAGGGATTAATACTGAGGCAGGTGACAGGGCCAAGCCATTAAAAGGCAGTTATGCAGAAAGCATGGCTGGTTTTATTCACGTTAATGAAATCAGCGAAATGAAACTGTAATAGATTTATCAAAGCTCAGATGGATTTGCAGTAAATCAGTTTGATTCAGGCAATCAAACTGGACAATGGAGATAGTTTTCAGCTACAGCAGTGGATATCAGGCAGCAGCATGTGAGAAGTGCTGATATTCTTCTTGTGAGGATTTGGTGAACACCCGGTGCCTAGGCCCTATTCCCAGAGCTGTGCCTGCTCATTTTTGTCAGCTAAATGGTGCCAGTGACTGATAAAACATACTGCCTTCCAGTTAAACACCATATTCTTCTACCCCCTTCCCTCATCCCACACTCTGTCTCTCTCCCTCTCGCTCTCCCCTTGAATTTATGGACCGTGTGTTGCTGATTCTGGCTTGTTATACAGTGCACAAGCCCATGAATTAGAACCTAAATTCACTTACATCAAACGGATTAGTGTCGAAATCCATCCGTCTGAGCTTGTCTCATGGCGCGGGGCTCCAAGTAGCTGTCCAACACAGGATGCTGGCTGGACGAAACTCTAGGAGGAAGGAAAAAATATGTTTGGGAAATTGAAGGAAACTGTCAGGTTAAACATAATTTGTTACCACTTTAGTTGTAGTGCATTTATAAGCTGTAAACAAAGATTTCATAAATGTATTATAATGCACTGTAATGTAGTCATAAGAGGATTCCCGGACATTTTAAGCATTTATTAATGTGCAGCATTTGTCAATTCTCCTAGAAGACATTTTAAAGACATTTCATCTGCTTTCCTATATTGTCATTCAGTGTCGACTTACACCTACATCATAATGTGTTATAAACCATTTATTAATTCTTTATATGCTGTTTATATTACAGGACTTAAAGTAAAGTGTTACCATAGTTTAGCACATGTTATCTAAAATTAATGAAATGTTTTTTTCAATCAGAAAGTGAACCAAGAGTAGAGAACAAATGAACAAATCAATAAGTGACATTTTGCATTTAGCAGCATATACAGTCTCTGGGCACTTACAATGAGAGAATCACACCAGCTACACCAGTTTTTTCTTTCTCCCACCGAGTCCAGCATTACACTTTTTCAATGTAAAAATGGTTAAATGACCTGAGCTCAAATGACATTATTTTTAAATGTGTTCTTAATGAGTCGTCCACTGTACAGTATAAATTCCAATTACATCCAATTAACCCCAATCAGAAGCACCTCATCTCTAGCCTCTTTTTTTATTTAATGGTTCGCTGCGGCTTCAACCATTGATTAGGCTGAATGAGCAGCACTACTAAATGACCACCTTGAAGGAGACGGGAGCTGTTAGCCTTAATAGAGACAGCCTGGCCATTACACCTCTGTGTGCACAGTCCCCCTCTTTTAACAGGCTAGATCAACTTTTATATTGGGGTCTGACGGGCCTCTATCCAGGTTGATTTTGACTTTAGCCCATTTGCTTCGAGGGAAAATGTTAAGTAGAAACCTCCCATCCATGAACACTAGCCCATTATTTTCTAATTACAATGCATTTAGGTCCTCCAGTAGGCATGCATGATTATACACAATGCCATTTGAACGTGTACACAATGGAGGTGCTTTTAAAGCAGTGATGAAGATGCATGTTATGACAAAGTTAAAAGAGAGAAAAAAAAACGCTAATACTGGTCACTGTCATTTATTTCAAAGATGGTTTGAGGCTGAAAGCGATCACAGCGGCTTACTTTATTTCTCGTTGCTTTGGTCAGGATCAAGACAAGACTCGACTGCGAGAGAGAGAGAGAGACAGTGAAGATTAGAAATAAAAGCATGAATCTATTCAACACCAAGTATCCTCCAGCGTTAAAACTGGCAGCAGACGCTCGGATAAGCCCTCCCACATACTCGGTCTTGAGAATTTCCCCGTTTGTGTTCTTTTGAGGAGTTTGCATTGCATAATACCCACGTGGCCAGACACAACAATCTGTAGATTAAGCCCAACAAAAGTATGCATTAGAACTCCCTGGCTTAAACAGTTTCATAAGTGCATTCAAAATACAATTCCCTCATAATTTGAGCTTTGTAAAAACAAAAAAACGGCGCCGGTTTCTTAATGAAAGCACCCATAGTCAACACTGGAAGTGGATTAACCAGAAGAGAACTAGAGATGCACAATAAGTCTTTGAAACAGTCTCCATATACAATTGTCAGAGCAGAGCCAAACACATGAAGCTTTCACTTTGACAGTGTGCATAAGAAAATAATTGCTTTATTTATAGATGGTGTGAAATTAAGCACACTTAAAAGCCTGGGACAGTATGGTTTAATCAACCCCCTTGATTCATGCTCACAATTCACACAGCAACTGAAAGCGGAGGGTATTAAATACATTCCCTTATTACTCTATAAATGCAAGTGGCCAAGCAGACAAAACCCAAGTAGTAAATTAATAGTAATAAAAACACCAACTGCACGGACAGATACAGAAATTAAAAGCCGGCGTCAAATACAACAACGCCATTCGGCTCAATAAAATGCAAGACAATAACATTTCTCGGAACCAATCACATCGCACCTACTGTAGGATATTTAAACACATTTAATGTTGATTTGTATCTCATTTGGCGTCGACTGAATTAATCTAATAAATATCGAGCATTTAAAACCCTTTTGGGGAGGATGACGTGGAGCTTCTGATAGCAGTGAGTGAAGAGAGAAATTATTTTACAATTACGCCTTGTGGTCTGATTGCATTAAAGGGACAGTTCACCCCGATCACAAACAATACGTTTTCTCACTCGGTTGGCCCCCATGATTTCCAGCCATTCAGATTTGAGTGTTGATGTAAAATATTTGCTTCTGAAGTCAATAACCAACTAATACACATTTTCATTCATGCTAATGTGTTCATGTTAACCAATTTCTATTTGAGAACAGGGTTTTTTTTGCTTGTTCTGAGTGACGTATCTGCACGGCCGAGGTTATTTTCAGTGACAATGACAGACATATACACATGCACACACACAATCTGAGAAATCTTGAAACCAGGCTAAAACCATTCTGCTTTCAGCATCCATCATTCTGTACAGTAGTACAACACAACACCAATATTTTGGTAAAAAAAAAAAGAAAAAGTGTAAACAACAGGCTCAATCACACCCACATTAACTTAACTGCAACACTGTAGTGATCTGGTATCTTATGCATTATTTACTAGATATCTTTAAAGTACAAAACGGAAAATTGCACAGACGTGAGTTTCTCATCTAGAGCTGCCGCCACACTTTTCAATATTTTATTTAGGCATATGTTAAATGTACATAATGTATTTCCCCAAGTGGGATTAATAAAGGCTTCTTCTTCTTCTATTAATGTATTTAAAGCTACCTGTCGCTTTAATTGTATTTACTTCAGCATCCTTTGCATCATAATTTCATTCTGGCTATTTTACTGTTGTTATTATTCTCTGCCTTTCTACATATACATATAAACACACACATATATACATACACTTTATGTATATTTCTACTTTATCATATTCAGTCATATTTATTTTTAACTTGTCAAGCTTGACAACATTCTGATGTTTTATGAGTTCAGTAAATACACTACACAAATGTATGAATCTTAATTGTATTAGTTATATTTCAATATAGGTTGTTTATTATATTATATGTTTAAAACTATAGAAAAAAATATATGTATATATACAAACACATATTTAAAAAAAAAGGCATAAAACACCTTTGGCCTTAAATTCATCACTTTCACAATGTGGTAAACCACCTCCACTTCTACCGTTTGCCTTTCCAATTAAACAGCACTGGTGTGATACTTCTCTAACACTGAAGGACATACAGTAAGTATACAAGGTTCATCATTTAAAACCAGAAGATGAAAATCAAAAAACTCTCCTAATTACATAGATTTCACCAGAGTGTGTCATCAAAATGTCAGAAGCCTCCACACTTTAAACACATCCCACTAAGGCTTTAGACATCTCATACAAGCAGAATCCACTTATTACAATGACAGCCTATTGCTGATGAAGCTCTGCACAGAGAGAGCATATAACACAAGGCGCCTTTTTCATAATAATTCAACTCAGCACGTCAGAAGCCTAAAGCGTTATATAAAAGTGTGACCATCCGGACAGTGCATTTTTGAGCGCTTGTGTCCATCTCAGGTTTAGGAATGGCTTAAGATTCCCATGACCCTCCTGCTTGAATAGCAAGGGCCTTATCTCTGGAGGGTCAATTACCATCCGCTTTTGCTTGATCTTGTTTGTTTAACTTGACACAGTGAAGAAAGGCCTGACATTGACCAGAATCTGCTGCATTAATGTGTTTCATGTTCTGCATTCATCATTGTCACCAAGCTGGAGAAGACTGCCAGTGTCACAGGAGGACAGGAGAGAGGGTGTGTTTGAGCGTATGTGTCGTATAGAGAGACGGCACGTGTGAGTGTGAGTCTGTGTGTGTGTGTCTGTGCATAAAGGCTGGAAGGCAACATGATTCATTTTTTAACTTCAATAAAAACAACAATGACAAAGAGTTTTCTTTCTTTGTCATACCTTTAAGACGGTCCTTTTCTTTATCTAAATGCTGATGTAGTAGAAAATGTGTATATGATATGATACAAACAATCATACATATCATTTTGAAAATGAGTCACAAATTTAAGCCTGCAGACAAAAACACAAAAAAGGAAATGCTAAAAAAAAAAATAAAAACAAGGTTTCAGAGTGGTGCAGCCATGTCATCTTAAAATATTTGGACTGTGTGTGCTCCACTTCTTCTCTTGAAATGATAATTAGGTTCGCCCTTGAACACATGAATTTCTACTTTCTATGATCAAACAAAAATATTCCAAATAATATTGTCCAAACACTTCTCTACACTTCAAATCTCTGACCACATAAATGGAATTACAACAACAACATGGTTGTGTTTCATTATTTTTAGTCAGTCTTTGCCTACAAACTATTCATTTAAGTCATCCGTTATACTCAGACTTCACATGTGATATAATAGCACAGGTGCTGTTCAGGTGGCGTGCAACTCCACCTTCATAGTTCAATGTGCAACCTGTGTGATGATAGGTGAAAACCTGTAAAATGTAATTCTTTATATAGAGTCCTCTGTTACGACGCGTGGACAGCTAATTCAGGGTTTAGTTCACGGTTTCTCTCATGCAGGCTTCTTTCCTTTGCTCTCCCACTCTTTGTATTATTCCCTCCGGGTCCTTTCTGATTCAGTCTGTCACCACCTTCACTTGAGGGGGGTGAAAGGTAACGACGTGATCCTCGTGTCTTTTTTTATTCGGCCTGAGCAATCAAACCACGTGTTAATGTGAAAAATTTGAATGAGATAATCAATATATGAATATTAATGTTTTATAGATTGACTGTTATTTTGTTTCTGTTACTTTACTTTGGTTTTTAGATGTTGGAAAACAGCATCTATACTTAACCAATAAACTCTGTATAAAGATAAAAAAGTAAAAAGTAAAAAAGTTTGTTTCATCTTTTGTTTTTTTGCATTGTTTTCTCATTACTTCATTAATTGAGCCCTTATTGTGATTGGATGTGATGGGCGTGATGGGCAGACTTACAAATAAAGATGGCATGTGAAAGGACTAGGAAAGCGAATCAGCTATCCATTCCTGTTATAAAATCTAAATACTTTTTTGCATGGAAGATCTTTTTGCGAATGCTGCTGCTTGTAGCTTTTGCCAGGTTGTTGGAATTAGCAGGAGGTGAGCAGGAGTGTACAGCTGCCTTATTTACACCTGGTTGAGAACCAGTCACAATGTGATCCTGACCTCCTCTAAACGTGGTTTGTCTGAGTCAATCTTCACAGGTTCTGCAAAATTTTTGCTTTTTTCAGATGTTATTCCCAAATTTAAATCCTCAGTCTTCTTTTAGCTCCGTTTTGCTGTCTACCAACTCCAGAGGTAAATATGTGTCTCTTTAGCTGCTAAAAGCTCCACTCTGTTCACAATCTAGTCACTGAATGTGCCTGTCTGTTGTTTGGTGCTGAGTGGGTAGTGTACAGTTAATTTATCTGGGCTTTTTTTTTTTTTTTTGGCTGAAAGCTGAAAACAGCTTTCTGCTGCTTCTGGAAACAATGCGAGAACGATGAGAGTGAACCAAAATCGGGTTGTGGGCCTGAAAAATAAAACAAAGGTGCTGAAATGCTCAGAAAAGCTTAGTGGAACTGTATAATTAGGTGATAATTCTTTGTGCATATTAGTCACTAAGTGTGAAGCCTTTCATATTCACTTAGTAAGTGTAGCCATTGTTACAAGACAAATACTGAATATAGCAGCTTTACATGTGTACTGATGTGCAGCCTCTAATAGACAGGTCAGGTTGGGTTTAGCAGTCCTCACTCCAAGCTATATTTTCACTGTTCGCCTGAGAAAAGAAGCAAGTGGAACAATGGATCGTTTTTATTCAATTAGGGGTAGCAAAATTCAGAGTTAAGCAAAGTTAAAAACAGAAACATTTGAAAATAAAAAACGATGGGTTGGCATATGTTGAATAACCCTGCTTGGCCCTTTGACTTCAGCTTAATTTTAAACCGGCTATAAGTAGTATGTACAGTCACCGAAATGCGAAACAGATTTCCGAGTCGACAAATCTATCGTTAGCTCGCTGAGTAGGCAGATTTTTTTCCTTATGAAGGACCCCCAGACCACCCACAAATGATGCATCTTTCCAAGTTAGCCCCCCTATTTTAAAACATAACCAACCACCATAACTTTGAGCATGTAAAGGGTCTTCAAAAGGCTTTTTCTTTTTCACACTAAATGGGGCATCATGGTTGAGGCTAATGAATAAAGTGTTTCAAAGGGGTCAGTGCACTGAAGGTAACACAAATGTATGGCATTGCCTAAAGTTATAATCTCAAAGATTTTCATTTAAATAAACGTGTGTTTCATCACAGCCTATAGCTAAATTAGGTAACATGATGGCGACTGAGGAGAGGAGCGAAAATGAGATGAGCGGCTGTCTTTTTGGGCACATTTCAACAAGTCCAAAAATCTTTCAGATCAGGTTCAGTGTAGAATAATTCAGGCATTTCATATTAGAAACGCTGAAAAATTCTTATGAATATGTCTTTTCAGTATTTGCTGTTGCCGAAATGTGTTTAATTTAGAAACTGTGTTGACAGAAACTCCCACACGAGCCCCTACAGCAAACCCACGGCTCAATTAGTAGTTCAGCCGGGTTCACTTAGAAAGACCTGTCACCAGCTGAATCTGTTTACAGGTAATCCATACTCTTCCTATCAAACCGAGGTGAACTGGCTCGAACTAACGACAGGACCAAAATATAGTCCTATTTGTTATACCCCAGTGGCTCGGGAGCAGCACTGATTGAATGTTTCCACTGAAAGTTGCTTAAGCACGCTCCTACTACAACACTACAGCACTATAATGACATTTTACTGACACACAGTGTAAACTGCACAACGTTTTGTAAGCATCAAAGCTGATTTTTATTACCTATAGCCGATTGTACTGCATTAATGTAAACTTGGAGGAGGCGGAAACATTACGATGTCTTAATATTTTAGGTATTGCAATATGCACTGTGCCTCTAACTTTCTCAAGTTTGGCCACAGCATTCAGTGAGGAGGCAAAATATGTCATTAGGGGTACGATCACAGGGAAAAAACAACATGGATGTGCTGTTCCAGTAAACATCTGCAGTCTTGTTACTGATCCTGCATATCAGACCGGGAGAGTCTGAGTGTCATGGTTACTGAGCTAAAAGAGGATCATGAGCACAGGGCTTCTATGAAAGGAGAGAAATCTAAAACCTCTCCACTTTTCATAAAGGCACACCAGAGAAACAACGCCCACTGGTAATAATCAGATACGAGCATGTTCGGTTCTCACGCACGCACGCACACGTACGCATACACACTGATCTTTACCTCACATATTTTTTTGAACATTGGTGGCTGATAAAACCTTTAAGTTATCAAACCTTTTCATGTACTGGTTGGAAGAAAAATGAGTAAGTAGCCCTCAGAGACCATGTTAGTGGAAGACTGCATGCATGGAGCGGGAAACGCCGCTCTCTTCATTCAATTTTCCACACATTTATCTGAGAAGAAGGTGGCTTTAGCACTGTGAGTGCATCTGCAACATGTCATGGTTAGAACCATGACAGACATATAGGGCCTTTTTTCTGGTCTATTTTAAACGATCTATAAATTAATCAGTGTTTACTTTGAATGAAATGCATACTCATGAATTTGCAAAATCATGAGTATCTGATCTATTAAAAAAATTTAAATCTAATTAAAAAAAACTGTGTGAAACTCTGATCTTTGGAATCTCATGCACAATGCATACTTGAGAGTAGTTAAACAAAGAGTAGTTTCCTTCTCGTAAAGGTGCTGCGTGGAATGTGAGGACGGCAATCAGATCCAATTCTGGGCTGCACGTCAGATGACTTATTAAGGAGAGAATGACAGGAAGGGCAAGGTTTCAAGTAAGCTCAGCAGAATCAAACTGTATCAAAAGTACTACTAGCTTGAGCGCTAATAATAGACCAGTACAAACAAAACTCCCGACAGGAATAGAAAGATCAAAACAATGCCTATTTAGTGCTCACGCAGGCAGTGTGAATGGCTTTTGTGTGGCGCTTATTATTGCAATCTCAGTGTAGCAACGGTACAGAGCAAATCTCAGTAATTAACCTATGGTAATGACAAAAGCCAATTTATGGCTCTTAAAGATCAAATGTATCTGGGTTAATGTGAGGTCAATCTAATGCATGTGCGGGAATAGCAGCGCTGGAATTGAGGGAGCCGGTTGGGGAGAAGGGTACCGGGATTACTGCCAGTGTGAATGGCGCTGTCAAAAACATCCATTCTAAATAGACAGTAATGTACAAGCTGGTGTCGGGCTTAATTTGACACAGTAACGGCACACACTGCAAATGCGTTTGTACACTAAATCACTGGTCTTTAAAAAGTGCGGCGAGCGAAACAGACGACAGGTAAAACGCTTTTTTCTGCGCTCGCTATTCGGCATCAAAACCAGGTCGTCCGCTCACTTTATTTCACAAGCTTTACCGCGAGCTTCACAATTCAAGGAAGAGCCGCCTCTGCTGCCTACATGCTCAGGAAGCCCAGCAATGTCTGCCACAATGACTGCATACACTGTGCATACAATTTTACTACATGAGCCTTGTTTCCGCTACAGAAACTTAACAACTCGTCCCCCGGAGCTTCCCATAACCTGAACTTTAGAGAACCTGTGGGGCTTTTGGCGCAAGTTTCTGTTCCGTGTCTCCACTACAGAACGTTTCAGTACTCAACATGTTGCATGTTTGCAACGTATGTGCCCACAGTCTTTCTGCTGATTGAATATGCACAAATCAGCGGTATAACTTGTGTAGAGAACCTGGAACTTGCATTTAGTAGCTTCTTCTGGGCAATGTTCAAATTAAGTTCCAGGTACCAAACGCAGGAAGACGACACCTTAATCAAAAATTCTTTTGATAGAAACAGGGCAACAGAGGACCCGGAAGCAGCTGTGGTCGGTCAGACAGCACAAAGGTCATTTTATCAATACATAATCTGATCCCAGTATCGATATGCCAGCTTGTTCTCTGAGAGGAAGCTTCGATCCAAGCCGCCTTTTCACCTGCCGTAACAAGACGTTCTCAAGTGATCCCAAACTTTGTTGTAAAAAACTTTGGACCAGGTATTCTCAAAATGTCTCTGCAGATTCTGGTCGTAAGTTCTTTAGAGCAGCTTGGAGGAAACTGTGCTTCTGATGTTGCAGCTGCTGAAGTCCAAAGTCTCTCTCTTTGGATTTTAAAGTCATTTTATATTTTTTTCTTTTCTCATGTTTTGTTTTGTTTAATTTTGAAGCACTATTTGTCATCAGCTCTAGGAAGCTGCTTACAAATTAAGTCACATAGAGGTTATATGACTCTCTTGACCATGTCGTAGGGCCCTACGTCTGTAGGTAGGAGGCCAGATGTTGGGCCACCTGGACACAGCGACAGACAACAGACATTAGTTATTCAGCCAGACTCCAAACAGAGCCTACTGACAGATCATGGCTCCTGGGGAGTTATGCTGCATTTAAATAGCACCTTTTGATATTAGATCAATACGACGGATTAACAGTCAAGTCACTCATGGGCAGATGCTGCGGGGAGACAGCATGCTTTGACTGTGATACATTATGTGCCAGAACTAAACAAAGAAGTTATTTCAATTCCAATGGTTTTGTTACTTTTTTCACAAAAGGTCAAGCGCTGTCAAAAATATCAGCATATTGACCTTTTTAAACATTCCAGAAACATTGGGATCATAGATTATGCTTTCTTCCCCTCTTTCTCGCTAACAAAGGGTTAAAACTCATTCACACTAAAGTCGCGGGGGGCTGCAACTCTCTGTGCTTGTCATTTGCAGGTCATTGTACAGTTCATTTGAAGTCTAACATGGCATGGACTGTCCTGATGATATGTGTGTATTGTCAGGAGGACAGAGACACCGTGCGGGATGACAGCAGGCTCTGTTACTACTTCAGCAGACCTGTTCACTTCTCACCCACCGGTGGTTTATTCACTCACAGTCCGACACCTGCGCGCCTCCATGTTTGCGGTCTAACCCTGAGACCTGTCAAACATTTTTATGTTTCTGAGTGTTTGAATCTTTCTGCTGCTGCGGTTCAGCTCTCGTCGCGTCGGGAAAGTTTTCTGAGGCCGTTGCAGCAGCTGGTCTGCCGTTATCTACTGTGGGAAATTAAAAAACGCCTTTCTTGTTTTAACAGCTCATTGATGACTGTGCCTAAAGGATACCAATATTGTGTATTTTTCTTATTGCCAACAATTGATCCCTCTAACAAGTATTGTCTGTGTAGCCAATGCCTGATATGTCTTATTCCTCGGTACCACGGACCTCCATTTTGTCCAAAAAACGATTAGAAACTCATCATTAAGCCACACTGATGCACTGGCTGACATGTTCCTTTCCTCATTAACATGAACATGAGCACCTTTTTTCCCCAATCCCACATATACCATCGTCGTCTAAACACTCATTCATCATGTGTGTTAATCTGTCACTAAAGAATGTACTATTTCTCTCTGTTTCTAAAAACTAGAGGTCATTTTCAAAGCAGCTGGGTACAGTCCCATACTAAAAACCATACAAAAAAATGAAAGCATATATTTGGAATCTGATTAGGATTAGTTGTGGCTATGATAGGGTAGAGAAGTCAGTAATGATGACCCTGTTAGCGCTGGTCTTTTCATGGTATATGTAGATAATAATAATAATAACAATAATAATAATAATATGGAAGAAAACTTTATGACTTTATCCTTTGACTATGTTGCTCCTCATATTGACAACTACGGGGGAAATGCGTTATTTTAAGAACACCAAAAAACATAAACACACAGACACACACCAGATGCATGTGGTGACTAAAGCCTTTAGTGACTTTTTTTTCCTTTTCTTTTTTTCTTTTTTTTTTTTTTTGCACTGCCCACCTCCACTGCACAGTAAGAGAAGCTGGAATAGAAGCACATAATCCCTCCGGATTTGAATCAGAAGTGGTTAAGGTAGGTAACATATCTCTGATCATGCGTTAACATCCACAGTTGGATGGTTACTGGATGGTCACCAGTTCACTGTCACTGGTGCCAACATTGTTCCTGCAAGATTGACAGTGTGTCCTTGGAGTTAGGCTTCATGACTCGGGGACAAAACACACTCCAGGGTGCCGAGACGTCTCCTCTCCTGTCTTCCACAAAGACGGCAGGGACAGGCGTGTTGGCACGCATGTGGACACCTAAGGTATGGGAACACACACGTCCTGCAGATATGTGCGATGTGTGTGTGTGTGTCTGTGAGCACACGCACACCCCTGAAGTGAGTTGTCTGTTCTCCCTATTTCACTGCTACAGCAGGAAAATAAATGAGCTCCAGCTGCTGCAGTCCACTTTTTCTTATATCGTTGTGACATATAAAGAATTAAATATTAATACGCTATTGTGTATCGATTGAAAAAATACCTGCCACTATAATGGGCTGGTTGATATTTCTGAATAAAACAATGACAAACTCGTTATCAAAGGGCATTTTTTAAACATTTATGACAGCGAAGTAGCTGTGGAGCAGAAGGCCTCACATGGGCAATAAAAAGCACGCAGATGAAGACAATACCCATTTATACTTGTTCAAAATGAAAGTTATGCATGATAAACAATCTAAACAACAGTCTCTTGAGCTGTATTAACCTTAGAGGACCTGGCACAATGGATTCAACAGTCCAATTGATTATTTTGATGGGTGAAGAGGTTCAGCTAACACTTCTCTGAAACACTTACAAGTCAGTGCAGCGCACAGCTCCAACTGAAGTGACAATGATTCACATCCAGTCGAGTATAAATTGTTACAGTGAACAAAGGGGAGATGTTTCTTTGGATGGGAGGGCTAAAAGATTGGACTGGAAATATTCAGTGGAAAAAAAAGTTTTTCATTCTTTAATTCCAGAGGCAGAGTGAGCGACACTAATGCCTCCTTTGTTCGGCTGACTCATGGTTGGGGAATGGAGCTGTTGTGTGGTGTGGAAAGATTTCACCACAAAAACAGAAAAGAGAGTCCACTTCAGGCGGCAGGAACTGAACAAAGAGAGTCTTTAAACGCGCCAGTCCTGTCAGTGGAGAGTCCAGTAGAGTCGAACTGTTTACAGTGGAGTGCAGATCTGCTGCTAGACATGCAGGGACTCTGGTGTGACTGTGAGAAACCATGGAGACCTTTCTCCCTTCAGGGGAGGACTGGGGGAGACATGGGCTGTCCACTGCAGGGGGCCAGAAGGTCTTCTGAGGTGTCACCTCCACACAATGTGACAAACCCCTCTGGTGTGACCCTTCTTCACACTCCCCCATCCCCTTCCTTCCATGTTCTTAGACAAATGAGTGAAGACCCCCGGCCTGGGCACTACCACAGGCAAGGACGGAGACCGCGCGGACTCTGCCAGTGACGGCTTCTCGCTCCATCACTTCACACTTATATCCCCCTGTGCTCTCCTCCATCTCCTTCCTTTCTCTTCCTTTCTCAGGCTTCAGGCTCTCTCTGCTCATTTTGTGGCTACAGGACTTTTACCAGGGTCTCGCCCAGACATACGCCACATGTCACCCTGCCGTCTGCGGCCACACTGCCTGAAGCCAGATGTAGTCTGAGGCTTGAACTGGAGAACCACTGTGACATACTGCCAACAACCCTTTCTCTGTCTTATTCTCTGCGTCTTACAGTAATGACTTATGTAAAGGTATCAATACAGTAATGTAAAAAAAATTGCCAAGGAAAAGTTAAAATTCAACTTAAGTAGTTGTCTGTGAAAGGTCTGAGTCATTCAGTGTTAGAAAAAAAGTCAACTGGTCTTGCTCGAGGTCCTTGAAGATGTTTCACTCTCATCTAAAAGTAGTGAGTAATAGGGCACATGCTGTCTTGGAAAAGTATATCTGAAGTATCAAAATAAAAGTAGTTGTATATTTTTATATACTGCATTGTTATTAATGCACTGATGTGTGATATGTTACTAGTTTGGTTGGTTGATTTGTAG
This sequence comes from Amniataba percoides, assembly GCA_037176925.1. Lineage (NCBI taxonomy): Eukaryota > Metazoa > Chordata > Actinopteri > Centrarchiformes > Terapontidae > Amniataba > Amniataba percoides. The sequence goes on along the minus strand of JBAJHX010000043.1, from coordinate 9,470,207 downwards.
CTTTATTTACTTTGCTGATGTTTGCTCATAAACCAAAGCTTATCACAATTTTTAAATGCAAAATCTTAATTGCTGTTGAAATTCTAGCTGCCAGAGAAATGTAAAGGTGTAAAAAGTACAATATTTCAATCTGAAATGTAGTGGAGTATAAGTATAAACTAGCATCAAAAGTACAAGTTCCTTAAAACTGTACTGCAGTGCAGTACTTGAGTATACAGTGTGCACTCAGTTACTTCACACCCCTGCTCTCTGACTATCTATCCATCTTTCTGTCATGTGTGTATCAATCTGTCTATAACTGCCTCACAATCCCTCCCCTGCACTTCTCAAGAGATCAAATGGATTGTATCAGCTGACTTTTTCTTTCCATTTTTTCCTCCTTTAGCATATAGAAGGCAGAGCTAATATTGAGGAATGCAAAAAAAAAAAACCCTCATGGACTAATCTTGTGCTGAGTACAGCCATGATAATGATGATGGATTAGAAATACAGCAGTGTATTGGGATTACAGTGCTATTAACTGGCCAGGGGAGGAGGATGAGGAGGCAGACCAGTATCAAGCTAATCAATCAAATAATCGGGACAAGCCCTTGTCTACTAGAAACAATTAGACCACTTCTCCAAAATCAATAGCCCTGCATTCTGTTTAGATACCCACTGGTCACTCATTCAATAAAGCCTCCGTGGGTTTTGATAAGCCTGCCAGTCGGCAAGGGCCATTTGAGGCTCCGAGTGGGAACAAAATACATCAAACAGGCTCCAGGAAGGCCTCATAAAAATTGCAAATCGAAAACAATATAATTTAATGTGGCAAAGGTTATATTTCCACTTGTTCATTATCAAATGTCTCCTGTGAAAGCATTGCTATAAAGGGGACAAAATCTATTTTGTCCTGAGTGTTTGGGGAAAACAGGAGGGACATGTATTATATCTAAAGGAAAACAAAATAACGATGGAATCAAAGGGGTTCATAAAGTTGCTCTGAGAAATAGTCCTGGTAGTAGAGGTGTCTCCTGTTTCCAGCGCAGCTCCCATACATAATTAAAGCAGGAATTTGTATCTGTCTGCACTCTGTGGCCTCCTGATGAATTAATATCTGGTGGAAGTCCTACACAGCCATCAGATTAGCTCATTTATTTCTGTCAGCTGCTTGCTCTATCAGCTATTTGTAAATCAGAGAGGGTGGGTGGGTGGATAAGGGGGGTGTTGAGATTGTTGGACGTGTATTTATTATCATAAATGGCTGTTATGAATTAGGTCTGATTCAAACGTCCGGGCTATAGTGCCGCAAGTGTAAGTGCACCGTGATGACTAATTTTTTTTTTTTCCTGGGAGAAATGTTATGTTGACATTGTTGTGCTAGTTATACCTCAGCTTCGCGGCTGTTCTCTGGATATGCCAGCAACCGTACTGTGAGGTTGACTGCAGATGGACGCTCAGGGGACAAGTTTTAGATTCTCTGGAAATTTGCACAAACATAATAAAATGACAACAAAAACAAAACAAAAAAACAACACAAAAATGAAACTTCTGATAATCACCTTTCACGTCCAGGCTGAGGAAGTTGTTGTGGACTTCAGTAAACATGACGTCCTCCTCCACAGGGATGACTTGCTGTCTGTGGGTGTGTTCGGGCATCCTTTCCCAGTAAGAGGATGACGCGACAGGATCCAGGAGCTCCATGCTGTCGGGACTGGAGAGGTGTGTGTGTTATGTGCATGGGAGCAGGGGTAGGGAGGGGAACAAACAAGAAGACTGCATTAACCTTTGGTCTGCTGGGGAGGGGAGGGCACGAGCCGGGCCGGGCTGGTTGAAGGGACACCCCATAATCAGGCTCCTGTCAGTGCTGTTTCCAGGAGATTAATTCAGCTGGTTTCAATTCCAGCCGCCGCTCCCCTAGCCTCAACCCGGGGTGCACATATTGTCCTGTTTAAAACACATGCACGTGGCACTGACTCAATTTAACACAGGCATAGCTGAGGGGGAGGGCTGGGTCACAGGAGTAGCCTTCCTCCCTTGCAAACACAAATAACATGCATCAACAAGAAAGCAGAAATCCCAGCTCCGGCCGAGGCAGAGAGAGGAATCCAATCAAAATGGAGCTGCAACCTCCACGAGAGGAAATGATGTTTGATCAGGCTGGGCCGCCAAATTACACGCGGGAGACGTAAGATCTTCTCTTACAGTTAAGAAAATGATTACGCGACGGCGTGACACTCCTCGGCTGTGGCGCTCGTTTCCACTGAGCACCTGCTCTGAGCCGCTCATACCCACGGAGCTGCCAGACAGTCGCCTGGTTGTTGTGGCCAGAGGCTGAGGAGTCTCTACTGGTGGCTGGCTAATGAACTGATGAGACGGCAGCGCTAAGGAGCAGGTGATACAGGGGGGACAGTGACAGAGACGTAGGGGCCCGCCGTTAGTTACCTGTAATAGCCCGGGATGACGATGTGCACCCCAGCACTGGGCTGACAGATGTCGGGGTTCTTCTGATCATCCATTTTCCGCAGCACGTCTGTAAAAGGTCCCGTGGCATTGATAACACATTTGGCTCTGACATCAAATTCCTGCCCTATGAAAGAAAACAGCATCAATCACCAGGGGCTATTCATCTGTGGCTGGTGACAAGCCGGATTATTAATTTATCAGCGAACGCCCCCCTCTCTCCGTAATAGAGTGGCTCGAGTGTGTCCATGGGAGACTTCCCAGGATTGTAATTAATAGGAAACAGACATACCTAATTTCCCTCTTGCCTCTTTGTGTCACAGAGTAGCTCAGTGGCAGTGACTGAGGGAGCCTTTTGAAATTGTGGAAGGGAAATGTTTGTTAATGTGATGCTTGATGTTGACGAGCTACAGTATATAATGGGACGCATATCAAAAGATACCATGAGGATAGCAAATGATCTGTTTTGACAACAAGATGAATGACAGACTACCCTTTTCTAATTTGACATGCGATGCTGCCACTGCTAAGCGAGGGGACGAGGAGAAAAGGAATGGTGAGGTCGAAAATTGTATTTTTGCAAGGGAAGGAAGAGAAAAAAAATAGAAGAGGAAAAAAAAAGGCAAAAAGAAAAAAGAACTGATGACAAAACTGTTTCTATTATCCTTTTTGTCTAAGCCCTCCCTATGAGAGGCCCTCCTCTCACATTATTAAAGTGAGACATCTCCTCCAAGAGCACACTTCCATCTTTTAAAACATCAGGGGGTGGTCATGTGTTGAGATCCTCAAATCTTGGTTATTCATGAAATGTTTCAGAATACCATCTTTTACCCTTAACTGCTTTATTCTTCCAAAGCCAGCCCTATGCATGACATTTAAAAGGTAAGTAAGGCCATTTGGAGTACGCTAATTCCGTCTTATGTTCCTCCCTACAAGATCTGAAGCAGCCCTCCACACCATAAAACGCTTATAAAATATTAAAAGCCCCTGCATTAGATGTGCAATGACTATGTGCAAACTAGCACTGAGTAAGAAGTGCTGGGAGGGCCCCTGTTGTGAGAGCTAGAGAGAGCGGGGAACAGAGTGAGGCAGGAAGGAAGGAAGCGGGCTTTTGTTGGATTTACCTGTGATCACATCCCCGCAGTGCGCTCCGCAGACCCTCTCTTTCCCCGTCTGAGGGTCTGCCCTCTTCAGTAGGTGCACCACTTCAGTGTAATTGGCTATGGCAGCCCCATACCTGGCAGCAGTGAGGGCGATGGCGAGGTTCATTCGAGCATCGTTGTGTTGTCCTGCAGCGGGGGGACAGGACCAGAGCAGGGGGATGTGAGTCACCCCGAGCCTGTGACTGGTGGTATGGAAGTGTGTCGGAACCGATATGTCACATCTGTCCCTGTCACTTTGCATCAGTGCGATGGCTGCTCTGGCCACACAAGGAGCACACTTAAAGCCACAGTGGCCCTTTGGCCTGAGAGTGGGCCACCCGGCCGCCCCTCCCCTCCCCTCTCCTGCACCGGGAAGGGGAACTGCTTCTCGGGAAAAGGCAGGGAATGCGGGGATAAGGAGCAGACGCATCAAAGCCTTAAATATACCGAGAGTGCTGAGGTAGGTGCTGACGAACCTGTTGTTTGACAGTGTGTTTTTTTGCCCTTGTGTGCTGCACCTGATATTGTGTTATTGTTATTCCCAGCTACGATTAATATATTTTATCACATTTTTTTATTGTGCTTCCATCTCTATGTTATAGTAATAGTATAGTATAGTATAGTATAAGTTATAGTTAAATGGGAATAAAAAACAGCAGACATTTAAAATACACACACACACATCAAAGGACCACAGAAAACAATCACTTCCACTCCTGATAATCACATTTTTCAATATGTCAATATGACGGTAAACAGCTCTTGACAGCGGCTGATCTGCTTTTCTCACTGAAGATCCCTCGGCAGAATCCTTTTAATGAACAGAGAAATCTAATATCAAGATTTATGGATTAATCCCTCTTCAGCTCTAAAATACCAGAGATCTATATTCAGAGTCACAAGGTCACAAGTTTTGTAATTTAAATGAAAGGGTCTAAAAGGTGACAAATGAACAAAGCCCGGTTTCATTAGGAAGTGATTCTTATGTACATCTTTGAAGATTTATTACTGGACAATCCCTTGGTTCAAAAGTAAAGAGAGAATAGAGATGATTAATCACTTTTAATGTTGGTGTCTCGGGTGACTTTCTTTCTATTTGTTATTGCCAAGTAAGTTCAAGTCCTCATTGTTGGCCAGGGAAAATGTTGCTACTTTGCAGGAATGAGCAGGGTCCTTTGTGCCCTGATTTATTTTACATTTGAGCGACTTGAGGCTAGCTAGCTGGTGGGCTCTGTTTAATGCTACGACATGCTGGAAGCCATTCCCCCCACTACGGGAAATAAATAAATAAATTGAAAGCAAAAAGAAAAAAAAAAAAAAAAAAACACGAAAACAACAGATTTAAAGGCCACATTTTAGAATGAATTACATACAAGAGTATGCACCCTGCCATGATGTATTAGGAAGACCGTGGAATCCACTTCTTCATCTCTGTAGGGTGAATGTGACCATTATAGTATGTGGTTAGCAAACTTATGCCACCGGTGGTGTGTGTGCACATGCATATACAAGCGCACACACAAGAGCATGCAGCCCAGACCTGAAGGAGGGAGGGGGGGTGGGGGTGGGGGGGACCCGGCACCAGTGGGCAGTGTCTGATCCGTGGTGATTGCTGAGCCTCTTAATGACCCCTGACCCAGTGATTCACAGCTCTCTGTTGTGAGCCTGTCACAGATTGGCACCGGGCAAAGAACAGGAGCATTAATACTACATTAAATGTCAGGAATTCAAGGATTAGTCAGATCGCAGCACCAGGATTTATGAATGAACGGCAAAGCGCGGCTATAACAACCTGACACACTGATGAAGATAACAATAATGATGATGATAATTATCATCAGCAATTAAAAAGCCAAAATGGCCGAATGACAGAGCAGAGCTAAATGAGCATCAAAGTTCCCTGGAGGAACGGGAGCAACCAGCCCCCTCCACACACACACACACACACCCACACACACACACCCACACCCCTCTCTTCCTCCCCTCCTCTCCCCCTCCCCTCGTCCCTCCCCATCCCACCCCTACCTCCGCTCAGCTCACACTCGTTCAAGCCTCCTGGAGGTACAAAACTCAGTGGAGTGAGAGGAACTCTGTGGCTGGACAAAATGCTGCAAAATGACAGGGACAATAATGACAATGAATTTCATGTCTCCCAGTCATAGAGCCAGAGATGCTTGGCTGGGCTGACTTGTCCAATTAAATTGTTACAGGTACAGTGGGAGATGAAGTTATTATCCCAGATGCTTTTGTCAATTACTCCTCCAGCACAAAGAGGAAGAGGGCACATTTGAACACGCAACAGAAGTGCAAAATTTCCTTAAAGGTAGAAAAGTTTTTATTAAATAGACCAGGACTGTGGCTTAGTATTTATAACACATATGATAATACAGAATATTTAGGCGACGCCTGACGTGTGTGAATGCAAAGAGTTTATCAGGTTCCTTCATGGTAACATTTAACTGACTTGCACGTGTGTGGGGGCCGACAATCTCTTCGTCATTTGCTACGAAATTTTATGTTTGCAGAGGCTGCGTCTTCTAAGGCTAAAGGATGTCTACATGTTGAAACTATCTGACCATGATGGCTTGAAAAATCCCGAGGAGATGAACCCGAGCAGTCAAAGCCCGATCCCCAGTAAAGAAGGTCAGGACAGAAAATGTCACTGCCATAATGTACCCAGTTGCGTATGGGGAAAAGGGGTGGAAAAGACAGCTTGAGGAAAAATTAAATACACGTAAGCGGTGTCGTGTTTTTTAATCCTCTTATTCTTTTGTCTTTATAAACTAATTATGGTAGAATTCAAAATCCTATTAATATTACAAAAAGACTAGCCGTAGCTTTTAATTTTCCTTTCTCAGATTTTGCTGCTTTAAAGAGGTACACGTATTATAAAACTGAACAAATATAAATAGCTCATGTAAAATACCCCCCTCTCCTACTTACTTCTGCTAAATGAATAAGGTTGACAGATCACTGCTCAGATAGTGGCCGTATTCCCTCAGAAGTACGTTGCCTTTTTGCAGTACATGGGAATCCACATATCCTCAAATGCTAAATGAAGTCTGACAGATAGCCTAGAGAAACAAAGTTGGGAGTTTGCAGCTACAAGGGAGACCTTGAGTGAACAGGACATGCTATGTACACCCTGGCTAACAATCAACATATGCTTTGTTTTTCTGATGCCAACACGAGGCACATATAGCCTGGAGAAAGATGGATCCTGGGACTGGTTGGAACGCGATGCCTACTGGCTATTTTGTGTTTTAAAAAATGCTGTTTCTAATTTGTTTACGCTCACATAGACATCAATTACACGGCTGTGTGGGACACAAGATATTTTACTCATGTAAGGTAGGATCTAGATTTTAAGATTAATGACGAATAATAATCAAAAATATGGATTTAATTATATTTTTTTCCTCAATGTGCCAAACAGACTGTGGTCTAGACATCTTGTTGGTGCTGCTCTTATTTTAAGAATACCAATTTTTTTCCAGAAATGCTCAAGGATTTATGTTTTGTGTTGTTTTATGTTTATGTCTTGTGTGTCTTCACTGTTGATGACAATAAAGAGGCCTTCAAATGTGCATTTCGCTTTGTTCATGTGTTACATTTGAAAAAGGAAAATCTTTTATCACTGCAGACCAAATATCTGTTGTTTCAAAAGTCAGATCACTAAAAAATGCATTCCTCACACTTGTTGTTCATGTAAGACACGAGGGAACAAGTTTCGCAATCACTTGAAAGAGATTTAGATTTCGACAATTTGCAGTCAGATGCTGCGCCTCCAGCTGTGATAAGTGCTATAATTTTTAACACTGCGCAAAGTGATTCATACACTGTCATGGTGCATAGTAATGCGTACGCCACACTATATATTGTTAAAGGCTCTGAACATCATGATAAACAATGCCTCCCACCGGCTTGCCTTTCACAGATCATGGAGGAGACTCACCAACTCGCAATACCAGAGAGAAAAAAACCTGACTGATCTGTAGGGTTGGAAACCGTGGATCACATGTTGTCAAAGAGTTGCACTCCTTTATTTCCTGTGACACTATCTGCAGCTTCCTTCTCTGTGACAGTGTTTGCGGTGCTAAAAAAGGACTTCATTTTATGATAGGCTTGAACTCTGGTTTGACTGATGATGGTCGGGTCAGATATGGCTTTGTACGAGTGAAGGAGGGGTTCCGGGACGGTGACAGGCAGCGTGATGAGTTAAGACGCTGCCAGGGCCGAGCAATGAGAGAGAAATCAGAAAATCTCCTATCCCCCCTCTCAGTAATGAGCCACACCTGTACACTGCTTTAAATACCAGAGAGAAGCTTTAAATGTCAGGTGCAATTAAAGCTTATGATTCAAGGCTGCACAAATCAAATCAAGGCCCCGGAGTTCACCCAAGTCTGAGAGAGCAAAGGCGAGATGGTGCTAAGATGCCATGGACCACTCTTCCTTTGCCTCACACTTCAATGGGCCTCGCAGCCCAAAGGTGATTGTAAAGTTTACTACCATCGGGCTGAACTTCTCCATCTTCACAACTCCACGCCTTTATCAAGTGAAAGGTTTACTGCTTTTTTTCTGCTATATGAGGTGAAAAATTATCAGAGAATAGGTGAAATGAGGTTTTCCTTGTACACCTGAAGCGTTGGATATTGGTACTGAAAGATGGTGTGATGGTCTATCAACAGGATCAGACGTGGACATACATACATACATACATACATATATATATATCTATATATATGTATATATATATATATATATATATAGATAGATATATATAGATATAGATATAGATATATGTATATGTATATATTTTTTTCCCTGATTAATCAATCCACTGTTCTGTGATACAAAACTGGGAAATGATGTCCACAAGAGTCTCCAAATTAACTTGATTAAGTCTTTTTTAATCCAATCATATCTGGAGAGATGTATTTCATCACTGAAAACAAAGAAAACCAAAATTAAATCACATTTAGGAAGCTGGACCAAGTGAATTTTATGCCAGTGACTTAATTCACAAATCTTTTCAGCTCTACCTTGAATTCTAACTTGAATTCAGCCTTTATCTAGAGCCTTAAAGTAGTAAAATTAAACATAATCTGTGCAAATGTTTGAATGACAGCAATGACCTATTACAGTTTACTTTGTCCTGCTCTTCCCAGAACATTTTACGTCTTTAATAAAGGACCAAAATTTAATTTCCTGCACCTTCATTGGTTATTCGTTGATTTTAAGACCTGAATTAGATTTTGGGGTAAATATTATTGCAACCTGAAGTCAGTCCCAAAAAACTGCTTTAATTTGCCCCCTTTTTTGATCCAAGACATGTACCACATTTTACTGTCGAGCTGCTGACTAGGCAGTTGCATTTCCTGCAATCACACTAATTGGTCTCTTCTGCTGCTCACCTCCAGGACCCTCGTATGTTCACACAGATAGCAAAATAAGGCTTCTAAAGAAAACACAAGCTGAGAATAATGAGGTTTCTCATATACTGTGAAATGTAACAGAAAATGGTGACATTTGAGTTTGAACCTGGGTGCCTCGTCTTAAACAATTCGCAGACAAAAGGAGGACACGTATGCTTCATTCCGCCTATTACTGAGAGATAATTTTATGAATTAATTCCCAACGAGATCACAACAGAGGTCTGCTAAGTTGTGAGAATTCTTTAAAATAACTTCAGAAAATTCCAGGCAGGCAGTCATTCAAGGCAAACATGTCACTGCTTCCCGTGAATGAAAAATGAACATGGGAGGGTAAATAAAGCAATATGACCAGAGGGACCAGGAATTCTGCGGATAAGTGTCAGCTGCGGAGAAAAAATGAAGCATTTACCTGTTTGTAATCCAATTTCATGATGGCTTTCTGTAGATATCGGACTCCTCCGTGAATGAGCTCGGTGCTCCGGCTGCTGGAGCCTGATGAGAAATCGTCTCCCCGCACAAGGGCAGTTTTGAGATCTGACAATAGGAGCCAAGGAAACACATCAACATTTGGATACTTATTGTCCCAAATCTTTAGAATGGATCCAGATGCTATTCACATATGCACAACTTTCCACTGTAATATTCATGACGAGAACAATATTGTGAGGCCATACATATTCCATTGGTTAAAAAAAACAATCATTTCCACAAGTGTGACAGCACAGATCTCAAAAAAAGGAAGTGCATGTTTTCAGTATGGGGTTATAGAAACCCAACAGAAATCTAGAAAACATCTATTTTCTTCTGGACATATATTTTTTAAAAGTATTTGAGGGAAATCATATGACTTTCATAACATTTATAACAGTAAAATCGCTCTTTACTTTGCCTATTAGAAGCTTCTTTGCAGTCCCATATGGTCTGTAAATCTCAGTTTTGAGAAGAAGAAAGGAAGAATAACTGAGGATTAGAAGAAAGGGTTTGGATAGCCCCTCTACATCGCCATTAGACAACCCGAGTAAATAAAAGGGGCAAAACACATTAAAGAAGCCTTTGACCAGCAGCATAGATAATTGATTTGGTATGTAATGGTAACCACAAGAGGATACTCTCACTCATTGGAAGAAAACAAAAGACTTATCATTCTGTTTTTTTGGGGGGGGGTGATTGGACTAAAGCCCATAGACTTGTTAAGGGGAGAAATCCTCCCAGTCTAACCACGCTGCTGCTCTGGACTTCACAGCAGACGTGCGAGGCGCTTTACAGATCAAGCCCCAGAGAGACGGCTTGGAAGCGACTCCATCACAATGGCAAGGAGGTTATGCAACATCAGGATGGAGAATGCCCATTTGCGGCTGCAAGCGGGGGCTGAACGAGAGTCTGCCATGAAAAATCCTCTCAAAAAGCCGCTCTCCAAGAAAAGATGGGAGCTGGTGCTAGAGGAAAAAGTGGGATTAATTGGCTCTTTTGCTCATGAAACCCAGACAAGCACACAAGATTTTTAAGCCATCAATCGGTATAAAACAAGTAAAGCACACGGACCAAATTACTGGGGACTGGCGTTAGTTTAATATTTCATATCAAAGATCAAAATCAGCACTGTGTTAGTGTGTCTCTCAATACTTCCTGATATCTTTAGCCCAAGACAACTGGTTTCTGCAGAAGATGTAAAGCTAAACTAAAGCTAAACTGGGCACTGTACTTTTAGCAGATAATACCAAAAGAGAAACATTTAGTGCATTAAGGGGGTCTATTTTCAGCTCTATAACCCAGTGTAATGCTGTGATGCTCATTGATGTGCTTTTAATTTGAAAAACAATTGGCCTCTAATGAGGGTTTTACCAGGCAGTTTGTGAGATTGATCAGTTGCTGGTTTTTCACTTAATAAATACAATACACCATTTATGCTTTAAGGGATTGCCTTCTTTGTGTGTATGAGGTTATGCTGAACATGAAAGCTCACAGAAACAACTAAATGTACAAACCAGAGGACAAAAACAACTTACTCCCACTGAGCAGATCTAACCTGAGTCAGCGGCTGCTCCTACAACGATGGACCCATCAGACTCCTACGAGACCTTCATCAGGCCACTACGTGAACTCCTCTGGATGGGAGCTCATCTCTGTGTCCATGATGTTTTTTTTTTTTACCTGTTCAGCCACCTCCACATGCAAAACATGGCATCCATGCAGAATAAAACCAGTCATCCATTTCATTGTCATGTGACTCCAGGGGACAGTACACATTAATAAATGTGTTTCATTATTATGCATATGTCTTTATATTCCTCATGATGGATTTAGGAAAAAAGGAGCCATGCATTTTCTGTGACAAAGCTGTCAGACACCATCATGCGATAAAAACCAATACATCACATGCTTATTTATATTCCACTCCCAATAACATTTCAAAATATTGTCTTTCCAGATTAATCACAAAATCTGCATGTGGCACGCAGACGGGCTGCACTGAGACATGTTAACAAGCAAACCTGACTAATTGCAAGACATGTACTTAGTAAAGAGAATGATGGCACAGGGTTATCTAAAATAAGCAAAATGGAAAAAGACAAATGGCATCCATCTCTGTGATTGTTAGTTGTGTACACATTACAGAGGCACCATACGATCTGCCATCTGTTAGGAAGACGAAGCAAGTATGATTCGAGTGCAAAGAAACTAACATTATTCCCTGAGTGGCTACTTCTTATTTATCCCATTTATGTTGGGTGATTCACACAAGTACCATCCATTTCTGACTAGAGCGCACCTATTATTTTTTATTCAACATATGTACTCTGAAGACTTTTAATTATGCCACTAAGACTTTGTTAACAACACAGCTCACTGAGCATTTCTGTGCAACACTTGAGAGAATCTCACCTGTTTTGTCTTGTTTTCTGCCAGCCGAGCGAGGCTGTAAAATGCAAACAAGCCTCCTCTAGCAGTGACAGCAGTTCCCATTACTGCCTTGTGGAATGCCATTCCTCCTCCTGCAATGCACAGATACAGCTCAGTTGGTGATCAACAGGAAAAAAAGAGGGAAAAGAAGAGCAAAGAAGAGCACAGATTGCAGCGTGGGTAATACATTGCTGAAACAAACTGCATACAGAGGGCTGAGTGTGGTTGTTAAGCAGCATTCAGAATTTATACATCTTATCTTTTCTTAGTTTTCCCAAAGTTTGCAGGAAAGTTATGAAGGAAACATGCAATGGTGAAAAGTTAGAGCATATTAACCCAAAGTACCATACTTAAATACATTTAAATATAAAATACTTTAAGGTACTTCACATTGTGCCACTACAACTCATACACAAGGGTATTTCTTCTATCCACTACATTTATTTTTTGCAGCTATGGTTTGCATAAAAAATGCAATGCAAGATTAAACCAGCTGTTTCCAACTTTTTTTTACCATTAAATAACTGTTTGATGTCCAAAGAGAGGTCAAACTATCCGGTATGTCTCAAAAAAACAAAGTCGAGAGAATAAATAGAGAGAAAAAAAGACAGAAATATACGTCTCATGATGTCTTAGACCCCTTAGATCATGTGATCATTTGGAGGAGGCTTCGGTTAGGATCCAGTGGATCAAACCACCTAACTGTATATAAAACAGTCAAAGCAAGCTCTTGACCATATACAACACTAAATCCCTACTTACAAAGTGATGCATTGTTGTACTTTTACTTTGGTAGGATTTTGAATAAGGACTTTTACTCGTAATGGAGCATTTATACATTGTTGTGTTGATGCTTTCACTCCAGTAGAGATTATTAATACTTCTTGCACCACTTATACCATTACCAGTGATTTGCCCTGATTTGGTTCTAAACACTGTGACCATCTCAAATACTGCACCTTGCACTGGTCCAAGAGCAGGTCTGCCTCCAGTCTGGATGCTGCACTGCACTAAACTGAAGCCACGAGGAGAAAAATCCTCCCATCCAGCTGCTTAGAGGAGAAAGCCGGGCAGCTTAGGCAAAGCTTTATCCAATTCCCTCATCATCCACTCTAGGACACTTTTGTGGGGCCGAAATGGAGTCGCGGCAAATTCCAGTACGAAGAGAAATCTGCCACAGTGTTCCCAGTATCGACGCGTAACCTTGAAGAGCAGGCTTGTGTCAGTGCAAGCGGCTAAATCCGCTCACGCCTCAAACAACCTGGGTAAGAGATAAACTGGATGTAATTAAATCATTTGGTTACTTTTTAAGCAAAAGTCATAGTAAATTTGACTTCTTAATGCCCAAAAGCCAGCGACAATGACAGGGTATAAAGGAGTCCTTAAGGCCGGCATTCATAACTATTATGAAAAAGACCCATTTTACACTATTTAGAGTCCTCCCAACCTTTTATAATTCGGATATATTATTAATCAAAGAGATTGACAAAGAAACTAATGGTTTGTCTGATTTTCACTGGGGCACAATCCAGCCAGCAATTGATTGTGGCACCAGGGACACCTGCAGCTTCAGAATACATTTTCACTTTCAGGAAGAGAGAAAAAAAACAGCACCAGAAGGAAATATTGCCCCACCACATGAATATGCAGGGACTTGATACCAGCAGTGTCATTACTAATGTTGCTGCCAATTACAGAGCATGTCATGACACTGTGATTCATGAATATTCATCACTGACTGATATAGACAGCAGCAGTATGCAGAGGCCTCTATTCCCATTTTACTGTCTCATTGTGAATGGTGAACAGGTACCTCCATCATGCCATGGAGGCGCCTTCCAGCTGCAAGACAAGCTGTTCCATAAGGCATTGCTAGTTAACAGTGTGTTATATAAAGGTGTATAAAAGTGATGAAGTGCTCCCTGGCTCTAAAGAGCAGGCATTAAAGCATATTAAGTAGACATTTAAGCTTGTAAAGTGGGAATCTAGAAATGGAAAGAAGACACCGAGCAAAGGGATGCCTTCAGGGTCGGGCTGTTCAATTCTCAGAAAGTTTGATACCTGCTGGTGCTTAGAAATGAAATGAGGTTTGTGTGAAGGACCAGCAAATTTTGCAAACTACCTCAGCTTACTTTAAGGAGAGTCGAGCGACTTCCTCCTTATTTTTTTCCCAGTTTCAGGGTTATGCAATGTAAAGTGGGTAAGTGGATCAGTCAGTGATTAAGAAATTAAAAGAGGTGGAAATCTCATCAGTAACACATTTTAAAGTATTTTCATAATTTTTCAGTATTTTGCTTCACAAAATATCTCCAGTTTCAGCAACCTCAGCCAACAGCTCTTGTGTACTTCAGAATGAAACACTGTCTCTTATTCTACACACTCTACTATTACTCATTACTTCACAGGTAAGATATGGCATGGAAAACATGACACCAGCTGACGTAGGTCAAAGAGTCTGACTTAACGCACTATCAGGTGTATTCACAAGAAAAAAAAAAGTGCTGCTTACACATCAACACAAATGGAAGACGTATTTAGGTACATGACTTAAATTAAAGTAGAAGAAAACAAAATATTAATTCAAGATGTCTGAATTCAAAATGTTACTTGATTAAAAGTAGAGATGTGATATAAGCAAGAAACTACAAGTGAATAGTAAATATTAAGGTCAAATGGTGCCAAATGACAGTATTATCTTTAATGCCATCATTAATAGATTATTATTAGTGATGCACAAACATGTAAGCTGTATTGATATTAAAGCTTATCAAGATGGAGCTACCTTTAGATATTATTTAGCTGTTAAGTCTGACACAAATCAGATGATCATGATTTGTATGTAAAATCTTAATATAAAAAGTTACAAGCACCCATTAAATTAATTTAGTGGAATAAAATAACACGCAAGTGTAAAGCAGCAGAAAATAATGTGAATAATGTAGAGTATCTTTATAATATCCTTTATGCCATTGCACCTAAATGCTTAACATTACAGAAATCACTATGTGTGCTATCACAGCTAGTTTTGTAAAAGTATTCATCATTGGAGTATTACTACTTTTACTCAGGTATGTGAAACCTCCTGTCTGTTCCACTACATGAACTCACCACAGCAGTGAGACTGAATTATATGTGTTATATATACATTATGTCCGAACTCAAATGAATTCATGTCAATCTTTAATAACTCAGCAGGGCTGAATGAGACCAACAAAAAACACCTGAAGATGCTCCAGCTTGTGAGCAGGAGTATGAGTGAGGAACTGATCTTTTCTTTTTAATCACATGATGTCTCCGTGTATCCACACAGAAAATCACCTGGGCCAAAACTGCAAGTGATGCTGATGGTGACACAGAATATGAGGACTACTACTGATGTGAAATGCTGATGTGAGCTGAGCTGGTCCTGGGTAGTCAAAAAGGAGAGAAAAAAAACTTGGAAGTTAGTCTGGCTTTAGGTGGTCATTCGTTAAAAACATCCACCCACGTGGAGCCAAATTAGAGAGTGGCTGCTTTGTGAGCACTGTTCACCATCCTGCTCTCACCCCGGGTCGACCCTTCAGGCAGCAGACAGTCTCTCACTCTACCTAGGAACCACACACACCACGTGACCTGGTTCTAACGACAATCAAGTACATTTCCTGCAGATTTCCCAACAGTACCTGCGGAGAAATTAAGAAGTGTGAGCTGTGACGGCCTGTAAGCCAATGAAAAGAAAGATGCATCTCTTTCTCTCTCACACATGTAAATCCAATATGTGGACACACACATAGAAAATGGTAATGTGAGTAGACATTTCTTCAAACAAAGTTAAAGATATAATCTCAGGAAATAACTTCTGTGTGATTAAAACCAACCCCACAGTTTCAAATGACTGTCAATTAATTGCGCATATAAATGGGAAGTTAATTATTCTTCAGTAAAATGGCCAATTAAACTGCTAATTGTGTTTTCATTCAAAATTCTAAATGGATAACAGAAACTCAGTGTGACCATGCAGCGTCATGAGAGCATCATGTCGCAGATGTCTGTCAGACAAAATCATTTGAATCTGTCGTGTGTGTGTGCATGTGTGTGTTTACAGACAGGCCAGTAGATTTGAGGGCACAGTGAAAGGTTTCCTGTTGACAAACTCCTGCAGAAGATGTGAGAGAGGTGGTCTAATTAGCACCAGGGAGGCGAGGAGGAGGTGAAGATAATTACAACTGATCAAAAAAAAAAAAAAAAGCATCAGAACTTTTATTATACTGTTTAGCCTGTGAATATAGGCGCAGGGCAGCGTGGGGAAATCTGCAATTTACAAATCGTGCCACATAGCCCACCTGAAAACTACTGGCCGTGACCACACAGCCTTAATGGGGTTAGGTTAATTAAAAAGGTTAATTGCATGAAGCAGGAGCTGGTTGATGTATGGCTGGTGAACAATAGTGTCCTCTAGAGGTGAGTGCAACCATGAAATACAATTCTCTCTCTCTCTCTCTCTCTCTCTCTCCACCCCCCCACCCAACTCCTTGCATACTCTGTCCTTGTGTGCACTGAGCGCAGGGCCAGTCAGGAAAGCTGCTCTGACACTGGTGGCTGCTGTAATAAAGCATCACTCCAGAAATAACACACGGTTCATGCGTGTGCTTCTGCATGCCCACTCTGTGTGTGTGTGTGTGTAGCTTCTGGGGATGGGTGAGGGGGGGCATCCAGAAACATTTAGACCAACTTGATTGGCTACAAGGTGTTGGTGTAAGATTACGGTGGGATCAGTTATTTCATCGCTGCAGAACAATAAGGCCCCAAAAGATTATTTTGGTGACTGCGTCAACTTGAGCGTTTTCTGCGTCACTCTCCATTCTGCCTGCTCCCTATCACGTTTCCCTCTCTGGGGACTAAACTGGGGGGGGGGGGGGGGGGGGGGGGGGGGGGGGGGGGGGGGGGGGGGGGGGGGGGGGGGGGGGGGGGGGGGGGGG
>JBAJHX010000043.1:9439244-9453229 GCA_037176925.1 Amniataba percoides | reverse complement strand
TTCTCTCTTTTGGGGGTAAACTGGTTCCCCCCCCCTCCCACCTCAGGGAAAAGTGGCTAAGGGGACAAGGAGGACCCCCCCCCCCCCCCCCCCCCCCCAACCCCACCCCTCCACACACACACACACACACACACACACACACACACACCTTCCCCACTCCCTCCCCTCCTTTTCCTCCTCCACTAAACCAGCTCTATGAATAGGCAGCCTGGCCCCACAGACCCCCCCCCCCCAACCCACACACACCCCATGTGAGGTCTAAATTTGGAGCACAATTGAAATACAGAAATCCTGTCAGGAGATAACGAAGAATAATATTGACCCCTCCGCTTCATTAGGGCCTGTTTCATTTGGGTGCGAGTGAGTCTGGCGTGTCAGCCTCATTGTGACATAACTGTGCCTCAGTGTGCCAAAGTACACTCATCTCACAGTTTGCACCAAAATGACTGCGATCAGGCTAAATAAAGTGAATAAAAGTGAATAAAGAGGGGGACTTTCGAAGCTTTTCACACTATATAAAGTGTTGGTGCTGCAACCTGGAAGATCAGTGTGGCTGGATCATGCCTGATATTGAATGAGATACATCCAGTGTCCACCTCTGTGTGTGTGTGTGTGTGGATAAAACTCCACATCAAAGTACTTTATACACTAAACAGAGTGAAATCACAGCACGTGGATTAACGTCAGCTGTCCAAAACAAGCGTGACTCGAGTCCTCTGCAAACACGAAAGGTGTGTGAACCGAGCAGGACCACAAAAAAAAAAAAAAAAAAAGAGGGGGTGGGGGGGCTTACCCCTCCACTACACCTCTGCTAATGTCCATGTGGGAAGCAACACGGAGCGCATACATACCGCAAGACAAACACTCTCCACCGGATTGAGAAAAAAAAAGAAAAAAGAAAAAAAATTTCGGGGCTCGTGCGCAGGGCTCCCCGGCGGATTGGTCCGCGCCGGCGCCGACGCCGATGACGTGGCGCCGTGAAACACGTGGGCCGCGGTATCCGGAGCTCACATAAACAAAGCCACATTGAGCAGACCGGGCTTAGTCGAAGCTGTTGCCGCTGTCAGTGCGCGGAGGGAGTCACACGCTGCGCCCGTCCGGCATTTTTGGAAAGCGACGCTCGAGATTTTGGAGCTTCTTTCTTTTCAAAAAAATAAAAAAGCAGAAATTGATGAATACCCCCTGCGTGCTTATCGCATGGATTGAAAGCCGCGATCCTGATGTGAGAGAGGTAAGATCAGCTCGACTCTTCTCGCTTTGGAGCTCCTCTTTTCGCGCATTCTCTCTCTCTCGTGTGGGCATTTAAATCTGTATTGTTAGAATTATTTTTATTCTTTTTTGTTAAACTGAAGGTGTCCGTGGCTGAGTGTGTGTGTGTGTGTGTGTTCACATCTGTGGGCGCTGCTGGTGTTTCAGCAGGAGTCTCAGCTCTCCGCAGAAGTTGGTATCAGGCGCGCGAAGTTGGTGTGTGTTCATCGCGCAAAACACCCTCCAACACTTTATAATAACTAAAGAAAAAGGACTGATTTGTGCTGTTTAATTTCTACAAGCTCCACTGCGCGTTTTTAAAGACTTTTTCTTTTGGAAAGGCTGTGCGTAAATCAGAAATTGGCTGTGTGCGTAATCTCGCGTCTGTCTTTATTTGACGTGTCCTGCTCATTTCTCTTTTTTATTTTGTTGTTTAGATATTGTTGTATTTTATAATCTAGTGAATGTCAAAGTGATTTGTTTTATTTAGGGGAAGAACCAGAACAGAGCCGCTTTCTTGAATCCTGACACCCATACAACTCCTGACATCACCCGTTTCAAGTGTCACCGAAAAACTGTCAGAAGACTTGAGGTACGACATGGAAAATGATTTACTATAACTGAAAATAAAAGCACAGATGCATTATTATCTTATGTGATTTATTCTGAAATTACACATTTTTTTAATCTACTGTTTGTTCTGTTTAGTGTAAAATGAGATGAAATGAAGCAAACTTTTTCAAACAGTTTGAACATTAATTCGACAAATTCTCATGTGTCTTTTTTGTTGTTGCTGTTGTGCCCGTTTCCTTTCCCCAGCCATGCCCTGCGTCCAGGCTCAGTATGGATCATCACCTCAAGGAGCTAGTCCTGCTTCCCAGAGCTACAGCTACCACACCGCAGGAGAGTACAGCTGCGACTTCCTAACACCCGAGTTTGTTAAGTTTAGCATGGACTTGACCAACACTGAGATCACAGCCACGACCTCTCTGCCGAGTTTCAGCACATTCATGGACAACTATAACACCAGTTACGACGTCAAACCGCCCTGTCTGTATCAGATGCCCCACTCTGGAGAGCAGTCCTCCATCAAGGTGGAGGACGTCCAGATGCACAACTACCACCAGCAGAGCCACCTGCCGCCTCAGTCGGAGGAGATGATGGCTCACTCTGGGCCCATGTACTTCAAACCCTCCTCTCCGCACGCCCCGAGCACGCCAAACTTCCAGGTGCAGCCCAATCACATGTGGGAGGACCCTGGCTCGCTGCACAGCTTCCACCAGAACTATGTCACGTCTCACATGATGGACCAGCGCAAGAACCCGGTGTCGAGGCTCTCGCTCTTCTCCTTCAAGCAGTCCCCGCCCGGCACCCCCGTCTCCAGCTGTCAGATGCGCTTCGACGGGCCGCTGCACGTCTCCATGAACCACGACAACCCGGGGGCCGTGCACCGCGGCCTGGACGGCCAGAGCTTCGCGGTGCCCAGCGCCATACGGAAACAGGCCGGCCTGGCCTTCCCGCACTCCCTGCAGCTCGGGCACGGGCACCAGCTGGTGGACAGCCAAGTGCCGTCGCCCCCGTCCCGAGGATCTCCGTCAAACGAGGGTCTGTGCGCGGTGTGTGGGGACAACGCGGCGTGCCAGCACTATGGAGTGAGAACCTGCGAGGGCTGCAAAGGATTTTTCAAGGTGGGCTGAAGCGACAGCTGGCTGTTACATGAAATGTCTAACCCGGCGCACTGAGCTCAAATCTGCACACATTTCCTAACAGGAAGAGAAAAAAAAATCATGATAACACAGCCGAAAGATTTAACTGAACACCGCGTGTGATCAATCGACACCTTAAAAGTGCGTGCGTAAAAATAACTTTATGTGACAATCACATCTGTCCACACACAGCTGATCTCAGAGGAGCGAGTAAAATATGAAGGAGCACGGGTGTGTGTTTGCCTGCTGTCTATTCCCTCTTGTTGCTCCATGCAGCGCAGTCCCAAACAGGAGATGACACAGATATTATTATCGTTTTCATCTTTTCACATGCTCTTACATTTCTTATGTTGGCATAGCTTGTGCAACAATCCACAGTCAGTGCCCTGTTTTGCATTGAAATATAGGCCTGCAGAGTGACATTTTGTTCTCTCTCTCTCTCTCTCTCTCTCTCTTTTTCCAGCGCACCGTTCAGAAAAACGCAAAATATGTGTGTTTAGCAAATAAAAACTGTCCTGTCGACAAACGCCGAAGAAATCGTTGCCAGTTCTGTCGTTTCCAGAAGTGCATTGTGGTCGGGATGGTGAGAGAAGGTACGTTTATGCCAGGTGATAAATGATTTTCACACCAGCATTTCATACATTTCCCTATTTTGATACACGTGGAGAAAAAAAAACACGTGCGTAATTTTTCGGTTTTTACGCACGGCAGCAGGAACGCGCATTAATGGCTCATGTGTCACATGTCTGGTTCCGATGCAGTTGTCCGGACGGATAATCTGAAAGGTCGGAGAGGACGCCTGCCATCCAAACCCAAAAGTCCCCAGGAGCCCTCCCCGCCCTCGCCGCCGGTGAGCCTCATAAGCGCGCTTGTCCGGGCCCATGTGGACTCCAACCCCTCCATGTCCGCTTTGGATTACTCCAGAGTAAGTGAAGCGCCACGGTGCCAGAGACAAAACACACACACACATGACTCTAAAAAAAAAAAGAAAAGTTAGCAGATATTACACTGTTGAGAAGAGAAAGAACAACAAGATTGACGGCCTTTTTAATTTACTCCTGCTTTTTTTTTAAGGTTACAATTTAGTGCCTTTCTAAATTTCACCAACTTTTTTTAGGCTTTTAATGTGGCAGAATTTCTCACCTCCTCCCAAAGTAAATTGCGTTGAAATAGAGAACTTAATAAAAAAGAAGACATGAATTTCATAGTAAAAAAAAATCACCCTCTCCTTCTTGGAAACGGGCATTTGCAATTTCACGGATTATATATTTTAGAGGACCTCATTAAGGCGCTGTTTAAATTAAATTCCAGTTCCAGGCGAACCCTGACTACCAAATGACCGGAGACAACACTCAGCACATCCAGCAGTTCTACGACCTCCTGACGGGCTCCATGGAGATCATCCGGGGCTGGGCGGAGAAGATCCCCGGCTTCTCCGACCTCCCCAAGCAGGACCAGGACCTCCTCTTTGAGTCCGCCTTCCTCGAGCTTTTCGTCCTGCGGCTGGCGTACAGGTGATTATCACACGAAACAAAACAAAAAAAAATACTAATAACCTGGCTTTAGATAATCATCAGCTCCTCCTTCATGCTTCACTGCTTTGGGGTTTTATTAGCAGGCCAATAATAAGACGGGGCTCTTAAATCCCCCCTTATTTACTGCCGTGCGTAATTAATGGCGTTTTTCTTATTAATTGCAGGTCCAACCCGGTGGAAGGCAAACTTATTTTTTGCAATGGGGTGGTCCTGCACAGGCTACAGTGCGTCCGCGGCTTTGGAGAGTGGGTGGACGCCATCGTGGAGTTTTCTTCCAACCTGCAGAGCATGAACATCGACATCTCTGCTTTCTCCTGCATCGCAGCTCTGGCCATGGTGACAGGTGCGTAAAAACGGCTGCTTCAACTTTGTGTGTGTGTGTGTGTGGAAGAGCTCTCTTTACAATGCATGCCACAAAAAGAAACGGAGTTAATGCATGTGGGATGAACTCATGTGTGTCCTTTTCATGTGTTTTGCAGAGCGACACGGGCTCAAGGAACCCAAAAGAGTCGAGGACCTCCAAAACAAGATAGTCAACTGCCTCAAAGATCAAGTGACGTTCAATGGCGGTGGATTGAATCGGCCCAACTACTTGTCAAAACTCTTGGGAAAGCTCCCTGAACTGCGCACACTATGTACCCAAGGTCTGCAGCGTATCTTTTACCTAAAACTAGAAGATCTAGTCCCTCCGCCGGCAATAATTGACAAACTTTTCCTCGACACCCTACCTTTCTGAGTCTGGCTCCGCGGAGAGACCTCAAAGAACTTCCAAAAAAAAAGGGAAAAAAAAGACTGTTTGAGTCAGACTTGGCAGATTTTTAATTATGGTTTCTGAATATTTGCAAGCTCCGTAGGCTAATAGAACAACAGTACCCCCTATTATGAGTAAGGATTCATTAAGAGAAAAAAAAAGAAAAGAAAAAAAAGTATAACAAGGAGGAAGAGACGGAAAGTTTGATTGCTGTGTAGGCCTTTTTAATTCCTTGAAATTGTTTTCTTGAGTGCCAAATGAGTGAATCATCTTTGGGATGGAGGAGGAGGAGGAGAAGGAGGGGGGTCTCTCTCTCTCTCTCTCTCTCTCTCCCTCTCTCTCTGTCTGTCTGTCTGTCTCTTTCCAGTGGACAGAAACGGTCAGCAGAGTTAATCCGGTCTTGCAATCACTTACTATTTATTTAACATCAGCTCCACTGATTCAGCATACTCAGATGTAATATATTACATTTATACATATAAATATATATATATTATGATGGCACACACGCTCACACTCACA
The DNA here is from genome assembly GCA_037176925.1 of Amniataba percoides. Taxonomy (NCBI): domain Eukaryota; kingdom Metazoa; phylum Chordata; class Actinopteri; order Centrarchiformes; family Terapontidae; genus Amniataba; species Amniataba percoides. The sequence goes on along the minus strand of JBAJHX010000043.1, from coordinate 9,447,467 downwards.
CTCACACACACTCACACACCCTGTATATTGCGATAGATTATGTGATGCCTCCAAATGCATCGGTTTATAACATGTGTACAAAGTTTGTTATAATGAAAAAAACAAACAAAGGTTTCATTTTTTTTTCTTTTTCTGACTCGTGCCTATGTGTTTCTGACAGGATCCCCAAAAAGTATCCAGAAAAGACAACGCATGTACTAGTTCTCTCTTTTTTTTCTCCTTTTCTTTCTTTTTGGGTTTTCTTTTTCTTTTCTTTTATAGGCACTTGCTGAGGTGATGTCTATATATAATATATACCGGACACTATGTAGTCTGCTAGATTTGATACAGATTCGTAGTTATGGCACTCCTTTTATGTATGACGCATTATGTGAAAAAATATCTCATCTGTATAGAAAAATGAGGGACCCATGGTGTTTGTAAAACTGTCAGACATTCCTTGTTTGTATGTGCTGTAAGTATTGTTGCTGTTGAATATAAACGTTTCTATATATTTATTATTTCTATTGCCAAGAGCTACACTAAGCATGGTGCAATTTAAACGACTTCAAAACCACCCGAGTTCATGCTGAGCACGTTGTCTATGTTTTATGTCTTATAAACGTCTAGGTAGCTTTGATTTAACACGTTTTTGGGGGAGAAAAAAACATTTTTTTGGACAAGTCCATCTTATAAATCAAGAGGTTCATGAGTGTGTGATATAGGCCCACATCTTTAACATCATGATGTACTTAAACTTCTGTAACGCATTTGGTGCCGAAATCGAAAAAAAAAAAACCACAACAACTTTAGAGAGAAAGAAATATTTAATGTTTACAAATAAAACTTTTAAATCAATTCTTTTGCTAAATAATTTTCTCTGAAATTAACCTGCTCCGACCGGAATGAGAGTTCAGTAAAAAAAAAAAAAAAGTCATTTTGGAGTTCAAAACTTTTTAGTCTTTGGGCCTGTCTGCGCAAAAAAATCATTCAAATAATAATAATTTTTTTTCTTAAATTTCTAAATACATCCTAGATGTGAAATTGCGCTTAATTAGTACATCAACTAAGTGATTGTCTTTAAAGGCTGGGAAAATGTCGGAAATGATTACAGGCTTACTCGTTTTTTATGTTCTGTGGAAATTCTCTATTTAATTTACACAAATCACATTTATTATTTGAGCGTTTTGATTGTTTTATTTAAGTCAATGCTGAGCGAATGTTTCCGTCTTAAAAATGACAGTTTAACACACCTCCAGTTTGTGGAACACCTTCAAGTTTCCTCCTGCATGCGTGTCTCTATTTATTATATTTGAGGTGTTTCAAAAAAGATTATTTTACCGACTCGTGCCAGGCTCGTAAAACCTCTTTACGTTTTTAAATGTCTATTTATATTTGACAAAACGAAAAGGCTACGACGGAGTATAATATCATAATATATTAGAAACACAAAAGTCTTCATTTTTCGTTTGTTTTCGCAAATAAATTAACATTTTCTGAGCGAGCAATCTGACAAAGAAACATGGGATTTTCTAACTGCCTCCTCCTCTGGATGTTCTCTGCGAAAGTTGATTCAAATAAAAGTTCACGGTCGTCTCTCTGGCACAGACTTTGCTTGTTGCCTCACAGTCAAATGATTCAAAAGTCTTAGTCCACCTTTGCAATATTTTAATCTGGATTAGATCAATTCCACACTGCTGCGCACCGCTTCGTTTGCGCTCACTTTTAGCTCCCCACAGCCAAGTCAGACTAGAAGCAAGGCTTAAAAAGACAGTTTCCCGACATTAAAAGGCAGACAACCTACAACCTGCTGCAGGAGAACAAACCAGAAGAAAAGGCGTTGAGCGTGCAGCCTCAGAGGTTGCGGGTCGTCGTTGCGCACAGGTGGCACGGCGCAGCGCTCCGTCTGTGTCACTCCGCATCTCGAGTGAACAAGAAAGACACGACGGTGCCACACAGGCGTAGTTTCTTTGGTACACTGTAAAGGCTGTTTTCATACATATATTTAAGAGGACTTGTGGTTGTTTTACTGTAGTTCACCAGTAATCCTGTTATTGCATCCAACCTCCCACAACCCCCCCCCCCCCTCCCCCCCGGAGAGTCCGGCTGCGCGCTTCTGATTACAGTCAGGTAAAATGATAATAATTAAAAAAAAAAAATCCCACTTGTACATGTTTCAATCCCATTTCACTTACATCGCCCTGGTGCACCTGCAATGCAATGCTTGGTGGGATGCAGCCGTCTCTCCGCGCTGCAGTCTGTAATGGAAGTGATTTGGAGACGCGTAAAAAGCGGCGGCGATCGGCCTGCGCGCAGCGGAGACGCGCCGCTGTCACAAAGCCTTTCCTTTAGTCTGTCAGCGGGGAGAAGCGACGCCGGGCTCTGAGGCATGTCTGGGACTTTATCCTCTGCGATTCCACATTTATCACATGATCGAGATGAAGGGAACAGCTTATTTTGAGAGATATTAGCAGCAGGCAATAAATTGTCTAAATAATTAGATCGTCACTGGAAAGTGCTAATTCCAAGGCAAATTGGGATTACATTCAGAACCAGTTTGCTGACATTTAGCAGATCTGCTGAAAGGGTGCATTACAATGTCACAAGTTCTCTCTATTGACTCAAAGTACAGTTAGCTTTTAAACATGTCTATCTCAACACAATAAAACATGACACAAGCAGCTAATACTTCTGTCAGTGTTTGTGCATGATTATATGTGCTGGAGGACTCGGAGTCTAAATTCATTAACAGCCCATGACTTAATTTCCTCCCCACGCCTTGACATGAGAGGAAGGCTCGACGTGACCGTGTCAGAGCAGGCAGGGTTAGAGGAAAAGGAAAAAAGAAACGATTCTGCGGTTCTGCCTCCGTCCTCGGCTCCCCCCGTGAAGCAGAGCAGCAAAACCGAAGGCAGCCGGCGAAGGCGGCTGAGAGCGGAGCCTGAGAATCTGCTGCTAAGTGCTCGTACGTGGAGCGAGAAAGGGATCAGATGATAAGAGTCCCCGAGAATGCTCTTTCACATTTTGCAGTGCCACTACGAGACCACACGCTGCACGCTGTGACGAACGTGGATCATGCACAGCTGCAAATGTGCTGCACTTTTGTCTGATTCTGTGATGCATTTTGACAGTTTCATGTGCTGCTGCTGCTCGGCCGGTTTGACGTGCTGTAGCTCTGCTGTAGGTGCGTTTGGTGTGGTGACCGCCTGCAGTGGTTCACTGTCAGCTGACCATTAACATCGACAGGAGCCCCTCTGAATACTTTTCCCACTCTTGCCCCTTTCTTATTTTTTTTCTAAGAGGTCTGTATGTTGACAGTGTTGGCTGTGGCTTATAGTCTGGAGGTCTAATGTGTGAATTACCATGTTAGGAGGCCGAGACAAAGCCGGCCCTTTGCCTCATCTGATCCCTGTGGTGGGAGAGCACTTGACCTTTCACCTTTGCACTACATGAGAACTCGGTAGACGGATGTCCGAGGAGGAAATTTCACTGCCGCTCAAAGAGCCGCTGACGTGAAGTTGAAATTAGTTATATTTCCAGCAGCAAAAGAGCGCAGGAGCAGTTAGTGAGAGGTGTAGCCGGAGAATAAGTTTAAAGACGCTCGATACAAACTACACCAGGCAACGCAGCATGATGCAGCCTGTTGATGATCATCCGTCTCCTCTCTGTACGACATACAGTTCTCCCTGACATGGATAAAAGTAAGCCGAGAGTAAATTACAGCTAAGTGTCATCTTTCTTTACATTTTTTTCTGAGTGGCATGAAAAGTTATTTTTAAGGTCTAAGAGTGAAGGCTTATTAGAAAGCTTGTGAGTGAGACCTGATATAGATCCACGTGCATTGCTTTGTGACTAAAACGCCATAACATGCTCTTAATTACTTGACTTTCGCTCAAATGAAAAGTCATTTAAACTACTTGTCTGACTCCCCCCCCCCCTCTTCTGCAGTAACTCAGCTTTTTTCATAGTGCTCTTTCCCTCAGAGGTTATATTCCACCTGTCTCTTCAGAGGCCATTGGATACGTACCACTTTTTTTCTTAACATCTCATTCATTTGGCGCCTTTGGTCTTCACTTAGAGTCACTTCCTTTCATGTTACCTTTCTCACCACTCGGGCAGGCTGCCGTGCGAGCCTGCAGTAAAACATGTTGATTACACAACTTATGAATCTCATGAGTCCTGCCGGCTATAGCTCTAAACAAAATGAATGAATAATGAGCTGAATGATGGCCCTTTGGATACGACTGCCTATAGTTATATTACTGTGACTATTTGATTTACCATATTGAAATGCTGATGATTGTCCAATAAATAATGCAAAAAGCTGATTTCCAAGTGGCAAGGCAGGAAAAGAAATCCACCTTGCATATAGATGGAAGTGAGCCGTGTCTGTCCCTCTCAGCCTGTGGCCCAGAGCAGCTTTATCATTCATAGGACTAAACAGACAATCAATTCAGCAGCCATGTATGAAGGATGAAGGGATGCGACAAGCTGTGAATGATGAGGAGCCAAAAATCAAAGGCCTCACTCCTTCTTAGCTCTAATGGCCATTACCAGCCCAGACAGCACCAGTAAAATGAGGTTAATCATTTGCACAGATCCTTTCAAAGAAGATTGACTGGACTTGATGCCTAGTCAGATCACTCATAAATATTTACTTCATATTAAACAGCTGTGTATGTTCTGTTGTTGCACATTGATTTCTGACGGATGCCATCAAATTATTGTTTCAAGTGTGGCCGGTGAAAACCATTAATGCGACGCTTGTACCAAGACTCAATTATGCTAACCGTAAGAAATTAATAATGCAATGAAACTGAGGGGACGTTGTGTTTGTGAGGGGTCTCTTCAGGTTTCCGCTGGAAACTATAGATTTGGAGGGGGGAAAAAAGAGAATAGGACGATTTTGACAAATTATCATATAATCACCAGAAACCACGAGAGTTTAAATCGTGCATTCAGCGCTGATAGACGGGACACTCTGCGAATTAAATAGCTCTACAGTTGAAGTTTATGGGCACGGCATGTATCAGTATTGAACACACGGGCTCAGTCCTCTGACCTTATTGACAAAATGAAATCGGAAATTTCCTTAATAGAAAGAGTTAATGTTTCCTCGGGCAGGCATGTTTCCGATTCAATTAGTTTTAATGAAGCCGGTGCTCAGTGGTTACTGAAGTAGAAAAAACAGGCATAAATGCCTGATGGTAATAGAGGACATATTAAGGAGGAAGGGATCGGACACACAGTGCGTGTTTCTAAGTGGCGAAAAATGCCTCTATCAGGCTGGTAGAGCCAGTGGCTTGGGAAGCAGTGAATTGTATGAGCCTCAAATGATGCATTAGGTCTCTGGGGCGAGGCTGGAGGAGACTGAGGAGCAAACTGTAAAAACACACGGGAGAAGAATCTGGTTTTGATGACGCATGCGGGGTATCACCGAGCAGACAGTAAAATCATGCCCTTCTAAAAACACATCTACATAATTTCATCATAGCATCATATCAGAACAAATCTATTTCTTCACAGACTGATATTGTTTTGATACTTTTAATTTCTACAAAAAAAAAAAAAAAACAATGCTCGTTACCTGCTTTTTGTATTCTCCCCCATTTACACCTTCCACTGTGACAATGTGACTGAATGCAGGGCTGCAAACTATCCTCACCCCCCCTCCATCCCATCTATCCACCCCCCCACTCCGTCTGATGTCAGTGTGTAAAATGTCAACATGGTCAGATGCACTGGCTCGGTTCCCGCAAGAATATGCCCTCATCCCGCGTTATGGTTTGTGCCGCTGCTCCATGTGAAGTGAAACATATTAAACACACCCATGCACATGTAATCTGTTCATGTCTTTGAGTCACATTGTGTGTGTGTGTGTGCACGCGTGTGTCTGGTCTTCTATCAGTGTTAAGAGTTCCTCTCAGTCTTTTGCAGCCCTCTTCGTGTGCATTTGTTTCTGGCTGAATTAAGGCAATCCAGATTAAAAAGTAGGTACACTGGTACCACAGGGGGTTTTAAGATGCCGACCATGTGATCGTCCCTGCTCTGATTCTAGCTGGTGAACTGTGTCATTCACCTCTCTCTCTCTCTCTCTCTCTCTCTCTCTCGATTTCCTGTTAGTCTCTACTGTTCTCTAATAGGCACAGGAATAAAATATCCCCCAAAACAATACAATACAATACTTCTTTTATTCATTTAGACGATTACAGGTGTAGCAGATATCATGTGATTCCAGAGGACAAATGTTGAGCTACGCAATAATCATATGACTGTTGAAGGATTTTTGAAGGTTCAACCAGAAAATGAGTTCACACCAGCACCAAACTTAAGATCCCAAGCAAAACAAGCAAACTTGGAAAAAGGTTTCATGGCCACTAAATCCTCCACAAAGTGTTTTTTTTTTTTTTTTTTTGCTTCCATGCAGAATCTCAGCAGAGCTCTAATCAGGCTGAAAAAAGGAAATAAAGGGTTCGCCTTTTTTTTCTCTCCTGAAACACAACTAACAACAACTTCACCACATTATCACTCACACTTATCCACATCTTTAAGGGCATCTCAGGCCTATGCTCGTCTGCGCTGCTTTACTGTACGTTTGAGTACACACACTGTAGGCATGTAACCACGGAGACAACACAAATAGATGCGCATGGTGATGGTTTTATGAGGCTCTCATAGCACATATTAGTACACATCCACAGCGTGAAGGTGCCAATGGAGAGTGGAGTGGTGGATCCTTGAGGGGTCAAGAGGGGAATATGATGTGTGTGTGTGTTGGACAAAAGGGAAGGGGAGAGGGGGTTTTGTGTCTGTGTGTGTGTGTGTGTGTCACAACAGACAGAAGAGATCCAGCCCAGGCTCCCACACAGCTTTGTCATATCACTAGGAGATTAGGAACACACACATGTCAAGCTAGGCAGAGCCTGCTGCAATAATGCACCTGCCAGCTCTCAAGATCCACTCAACCCCTGTTCAACCCCTTGTTCCGACATGCTAACACAAAAGGTACTAACACACACACGTTCACACATGCACGGACACAACTAGTTTTTAAATATTGATCCACTTCCTTAATGCACATATAGAAAATGAAGATCACGATGGAAAACAAATTAATTTAAAAAAGCCTTATAGGGATATTAACTTGTCACACAATGGAGGGGAAAAAATCAAATGCAACGTGAGTACTGAAGTATGTTAAAAGGAAAATGTAGTTCAACACATGTACAGTGAAAAACCCAAAATATCACAGACATGAAAAGGTTGGGATCTGGGAAAAGTGGATATTTTACATGAAAAGCCTGACGGGAGAAGGTCGTTGTCTTTCTTCATGACAGAGTTCCCCGAGAAAAAGAGAGAGGGAGAGAAAGAGAGAGAAAGAGAGGAGGCTCAAAGAGATTCATCTCCACAAGGATTCAAGGTCATCCAACCTAGTCATCCTAGAAGCACTTGAAAAATATGGAGTGAAGACTAGAGATATTCTCCCCCCCCAAAAAGGAGTGCGGAGGAAAAGACTCTGACTGAAGAGAATCACTGACCTTCAAACAAGCTCTCTATCCATATAGAGTAGGGAAAGACATGCACAATCCATCAAAAATGCACATGAACTTTCCCTCTTCAAATAGTTCCCGCTTGAATAGCAGTCAATGGATCAACTATGAATATTGCATGTGCTGAATTGAAGGGGATCAGATTGAATTCACTGTGAAAAAAAACAAAAACAAGTGTCTGATATTAGAATATCGTATTTTCAGAATGAGTTTTCAAAACTACAAATACTCTGAGAGGAAACGACTGATTTGAACGCTGTTTTTGTGAAAAAATTTAAATCATTTAAAATGTAAAGAGAGAAAAAGGATTTACCACATATTAATAAAAAGTGTAAAAAGAATTCAGAATCCACACTATGGTCATGAAATTGCCTTTTGCCACAGTCCCTCTTCAGGAATGGAAAGATCAGTGTTAATTTTCAGCCACTCTTTGATTGGATGAACCTGCCTCCCTCTTGCACGACATGGCTACCACAGGTCAGTGGCTGGTGCAGTGTAGCATGAAACAAACAAATAGAAAAAGGCACCTTGTGGCACTTGACTCTCACCAGAATGCGACTGACGGCGAGCCTGCCAGCGTCCTATAATAACGACCGGTGCCTCCTCACCAAAGAATGGGGAGAGGGAGAGAGAGAGAGAGAGAGAGAGAGAGAGAGAGAGAGAGAGAGAGAGAGAGAGAGAGAGAGAGAGAGAG
>JBAJHX010000043.1:9343951-9437484 GCA_037176925.1 Amniataba percoides | reverse complement strand
AGGTACACAGATGGTGCTGCCTATTGAGCGATTCCTCTCTTTTGGTTTGACAAATATTTCATTTTGATTTCAGACAGTGGTGGGAGAAATATTCATATATTTTATTTAAGTAACAGCAGAACTACCACACTGAGAAAATAGTCTGTTACAAGTAAAAGTTCTGCTTTCAAAATATGACTAAAGCAAAAAGTGTTTTTAGGAAAATACACCTAAAATATCTAAACTAAAAGTACTTATAAAGGGGTAAATAGTCATTGTGAGTGTTACATATACATTACATTACTGATGGTCATTACTGATGCATTTTAATGTTTGAGTTGGTGGAAGTAATTTTTCACTGTATAAAATAACCTATAACAGTGTAAAATATGTATACACTATTATGTTATAATATAACTACGGACTAAAATATCAAAAAGGTAAAAGTGATTTCCTTCTTAATTTGTCATTTTATCTAGAGTAAAATGAAATGGAAATACTTAAAGTACATTAGCCACCTTGTATTTAACTACAGCTCCTGATTAAATTTACTTTGACACATACTTAGAATAAAAGGTTCTTTAGAAAATTATACATTTACAAATGGGCAGCTTATTCCACTGTCATAACCACAATCCCTGTATTCATCTTCCAAACAGATACACACACACACACTCACACGAGCGCACACAAAATTTGTGGCGTGTGAACAAGGTTGTTCTGCTGACATGGATAGTGACCACTGACTCAGTATCAGGAACATGGTGTTGTTTCCAGAGGGCGAGGAGAGAGGACGAGGGGCAAAGGAGGGGGCATGTGGAGGTGTGTGCGTATGTGTGTGTTGGTGGGGGTATGTGGAGGGGGGCAGTCAAGCCCAGGGTGTCCCCTGTCTCCATGTGTCAGCCCATCTCCTTGTTCTTGCATGTCACTGACACACACGTGGGTACTTACCAACCCAAGTTGCTCCAATTAATGGCTGTCCCACTGCGCTGTCCGTTGTGCGGTGTGCTAGCCTGGGTGACAAGATATGGTCTGGGATCTGTCTCTCCAGTGACATAAGGAAGGAATTTTAAAAGGGAAAAGTGATGCAAACACACCCCGCCTCATGCTGCGCCAAGATAGGTAGATAACAAAGACTCTTGTAAATGAGTGGCAGCGAGGAAGGCATTGAGGATTCTCTAATTACTTGCTGCAATCTATCTAAGTCACTGGCCTTCTAATTTGATTTATCAGAATGCATGAAATCCCTTGGAATAATGCCCTTATTAGAAGGACAGAATTGACGGGGGGACAAGAGGTCTGCTGAGAGGAGGAGGAGAGCGGAGATTTAAGCATCAATTACAGTCAAAAGAAGAATTAATAGTTATTAATCCACAAACATAGCTACCGTTCTCACTGCTACCTCTCTGCCACCATGAGACAATCCCCTTCACACTTGCCCCGACATACAAGCACACGGTCACACACATGCACACACTTCTGCTGCATGCGCAGACACACACATTCCCGAATAAAGCATTTATACACACAGGCATTTTTTTTTCTATTCACATCAATGTGCATGCACATAGACACGCGCAGTCACCCACAAACATACAGATATGAGACGAAATAAGCAAATGTAGAAGCAGACATTCATGCTGCAGAGTGAAAATGAGCATCTAAAAAAAGAAAAGAAAAAAAAAGAATCGTGTAAACGCAGCACAGCAGCGACACAAGCAAGAGGCCATAAATATCTCTTACTCTGGATGGTTTGTATCATTTTGCCCACCGGTGGATCAAAGGTCTTTAACTCTTTAACTAAATTCTTGACTGACAAATTCAATTGCTGTCAGTCTTCCAGGGCCCTCAATGTAATATGTGCATTTTGATTCAATTTGCCCCGCAAATACATACATATACATATTGTTTATCTGGTTATGGGCACAAAAAAATCAATACTTATATCTGTGCTTTGTCATTCCTAAGTGCATCATGAAATAGCAAGATATCGCTCTAATTGAATCCAACAAAACCACATAGATTGTTAATTTTGTGCTATTAAGCTTTTGCAACATTTACAATGTCCTCTTTTTGCCTGTTGATGACTCTTGTTTGTCCGCTGGTATGGGAAAAGAACATTTTATATATCTAAAAATTGAATTTAGAAAGGTCAATCTCTAAACAAATAACAATAAATCAAAGACGAAGCTAACCTGCATCATTTCTAAGGAGAGGAATTCAAAGTACAGAGGGATGGTTTTCATAAGCGCATATAATTAGAAATGGAGACAAAACTGTATTTTACTATGTGAAGGATTGCTGTTTTGTAATTACACATTATAATGATTATTAATGGCCCTAATTAATTCATATGTTACAACCGCACAATTTTTGACACCCACAAGGTCATATCACGTGCATAAGAGTAACAACAAAAGGACAGCTTGTCATGTTAAATTATTGAAAGAGCTGTGAAGGCAGCAATGCAGCATTAGGTGACACTCTGGTTTGAGTTTTATGTTAAATCCTGTGGTTTTTGTTAAAGGGTTGCTGAGTGGCTGAAAGGAGAATGCCAGTGTGCTGTTGCCTTGCTGTCAGTCACACAGAAGCAGTATTTAGACAGGGAGCTGAGAGGTCTGCTCCGCTGCCAGCTCCTGCCTTTTAAACAGCCCTTTCCTCAGAGAGACAGCTTAGCACTGAGTGCCAGTCAACCTTGCCTGCCCGGCCATGCAACGCCCCCACCCACCAGTACACACACACACACACTCACTCACACGCACACTGTGATAGCTTCTTTGCTAAAGAACAATTTGGCAGAAGGGGAGAAATGATCATGTATGGTTAGACCAAAAGGTACATTGTAATGGCTCTATCCCCCCCTCCCTGTTTCAACATAGTGGAGCAGGAGGCGTCTGGACAGCAGATTCATCAGCATTACTTGAATGGAGGAACAAGCTCATACAGCATTACGTGGCTGACAGGGAAGATGAATCTGGGCAACTCAGCGCATCGGGGGATCCTCATAGACCTTCAGTCATGGCCTGTGGTAAAGACTGAGGGATGGGAGAGAGGTTGTGGAGATAACACATCACGCCCTGTCCACGTCCCGTATTATGATGCTGTCCTGTAGAGCGTCTGGGACAATGCTGTGTTAGCTGCCAGAGTGCCGTTGACATCATTGACAAACCTCGGCGGTGTCAGGCAGTCACTCACACTTCCACTGGGTGTCTGTCATCATGCTCAAACGGTCAGGCACTGACACCTTTTCACGTGAATGAAGATTCTCCAGTGACTGACAAAAAATAGTAGATGGCCTTTAAGGAGGGGAAAAAGATGGTGCAAGAATAGCACCTCTCCTCAAAAGGAGAGACTTATAATTTGCAATAATGGCACACCAGTGGTGCTCGGAGAGAAAATTACAGGAAAAAGCCGATCTGAAATATCCTTTTAACTGGCAGAAACACATCCATTGTAGACAGAAGTCTTGTTTACTTGGTAAAATGGCATCAATTAGGAGCGGATGGCAAAATTAGCATATTCTCTTAATGGACTGGCCTTTCTTGTGCGGCGCTCTCACACTGATTGTATGGAAGGGACATGTTAAGGGAGACTGAGAAAAGGTCAGGTGTCTGCACCATTCAGGTGATCATATTTTTCACCAAACAGTTGTGCATTCTCCATGGCTATTGTCATGTTATACTGCAGCCGAGAGAAACATTCAGGTGTGAAGGGAAAATCTTCATTTCAAATTATTGCGGAAAATAAGTCACTCACTCTGACACTTCTGAGATACTGGACACGTAGCTCTTGACAATATCTGACATGTTTAAAATGTTCTTTATTCCCCTGTTTTGTTTAGAAATGACCGCACTGTACACCTGATCATTAAAGCAAATAAATGTAGCTACAATTTATATCATTCATTCCACTGAAATTATTACTACAAAAGTCTTAGCTAAAAAAAAAAAAAAAATCAAACAATTACATCCCCACAGTACTTACCTGCCTCTGTAGAATTAACTACAATTTGATTTTTTCAGTGCACTATTCAAGAAGGAAAAAAATTTGAGAAATTAACAGACAATTTAAAGTAGTGTTCAATATCCTGTTGTATAACACTGGGCTAATCAAGTTGAATGATTTGCCAGTTTATATCCATCATTAACAGCCCCCGTCACTTTGGAGGCTAATTAATTCTAAAAATGATATTTCATCATCAGTGCTGCAGTACGTATCTCGAGAAGGGCTCAGCTCCTCCCAGCCAGACCAAAGCCGCAGACTGCAAATTCTCTCCCCTCGTCCTCCACCCCTCCTCCCCTCTTTCCCTTGTGCCTCTGCTCCCACCACCCCAAATTGACTGGTCTTGCACAGTTGCAGCTGAACAAGAAAGGAATTGCTAGTGTCAAGACACAGTTTACAAATATGACATCTCCTCTGCCATGGCTGGAAATATGAAATATTGATTTATGTGCAGTAAAAGGTCTTATAAAAATGATCACATACACATGAGGGATTAATGCGCAGAAGATCAATAGAAATTTCATTCTTGACACTAGACTGTCACCTATGGTGAAATGCTAAAATAAAGAAATCAATATTATCTATGAAATGTCAAATTTATTATAATTATGTGGATGAAAGCTGGCCAAGTGGCTCCCAGGGGGCTGAGAGGGATAGGGTACCGCACTCAAGCATCCCTCATGTCCCTCCTTCTCATGCTGCCAATTTTGAGAGCAATATTGGTGTAAAGGGTTTTCACCCGTTATGTATGGCCTTGTTGTAACAAATTCCTCCAGGAATATTTAACTGTGGAGAGACTGACAATGGACAGAGCTGCAGTTCATAGCCTGCAGGTTGCGTAGTTAACAGCTGTTAGCTTTGGCACATATTGTATGACTCTGCCCTCTCGATTGAAACCTATTTGGCAGCTGCTGCTGACATGGACAAGGCCACTAAAATACGACATTTCAGCATGCGTCCTGATTCAGAGATGACAGATTCAGTCAGGCCATATTGATCTTAAGCTCTGAATGCAGTCAGTAATCATGCCAATTTGTTTAGCAGTGAATTATTATTACATAAATGATGTAAGGGGGAAATAACTCACATGAAGCTGTGAAATGATCATATCAGGAGAGAAAAATGCAATTTAAAAAAATATTTTATGGTAATTCCTATTAGTTTTTCAATCAACATGGGAAAAGTTTGTGAATGAGCTTCCTTTCAAATTTTCAAATGATATCATGAGACTTCAGCTCTTTATGTGTTATTGGGCTCTCTCAAATCCCCCTCAATGTTTTATTTGCTATTGCATTTAAACTAAGAGCTATTTGTGTTCATTCACTTGTTTTCCATGTCTAATTAATATCCTTTGAATGTGTGGGGATCAATTTATTTAATCAATGTTGGGTAGTGCCTCTGGCCTTCTAAAGGTCACTTAGATATGGAATGGGAAATCATCAGAGTCAGATCACAAAGGGGCCAGCAGGTAATTTGAATGTGGCAGGCAAACTTTGCATGTATGATCACACATTTCTGAAAAACTACAGAAAATTATTTTCCTTTCAGTCTTCCCATTACAGGCAATAGTCTTTTTTCCACCAGAGGCCCACTGTACACAGTAGAGTGTGGCAGCTGTGTAATCCCTTTAACAACCGGCGGGGCTATTAAATGAACCGGCGGTGCAGCTGCAAATAGCCAATAAAGCCAGCACAATATCATCCCTATTAAACAGTAATCTCGGCAGGCTTAAGAAGTTCTCTGAAAAATGGGAGGAAAACCATAACAAAATGTAATCAAGCAAAACACGGGGATTTTCCTCAACAAAATAAGCCAAACAATTTTCACAGTGGCTTACATGAAAGGTGTCGAGCAACAGCACTCGAGCCTCAGAGAACTTCTCAGCCTCTTCAGGTGACCACGGTTCTCTGCCTTATCACAAATACAGAAGCACAACAACAAATAAAATGAGCCTGTCAATCGAAGCAATTTATCGCCACAGATATTAACAGAGAAAGGGAAACAGGGGAAAATAACAAATTGTGCAGTTACATTTTAAAAGTGACCAAATCGAATTCATAAGATCACAATTTGAGAGATAGAAACCCAGTTTATTTTTCCCTCCCTTTCACCGGCTTATGTGCTCTGTCAGATGAAAGCGGAGCAGAGAGCCGCCGTTGATGGAGCCTTTGAGCCTGGGAGAGGAGGCAAACGCAGCCTCTTGAAGGGGTGCCGGGGACAGCGATAACCGGGGAGGCCGCGGGAGCTCCCTCCGCTGCCGGGGGAAGGTGTTCCAACTTATCAGAGTCTGCACGCGGGGAATGATTACCCCTCTGCCGGGCCGATTACTGCCGGCTCTCCGGGTCAAAAGCAGGCCAGGATGAAAGAGAGAACTGAAGACTCCTATCCTGCCTCCAATCATCCATTAGCACTCAGAGCGAGGGGCTTGTCTACCCTCCCTACCCCTCCCTCCGACACGGGCTTGTCAGTCTGGTGCATAAGAAGAAGAGGAGCCGTAATCACAGGCGGGACTCTCCCTCACACCGATGTCATAGAGGACAGTGGGGAGGTGTGTGTGGGGGGGCCTGCAGAAGTAATTTATGGATCTGAGCATAAGCACTTCCTTGACATATTATTTATTCATTTGAGTTTGTTTAAGACGAATCCTCGTCATCTGCAGGGCCGGTCAAAGTGTTGAGCGCTGTTTACACTGTTGATGTATGGTATATATGCTGATCCACTCACATGAATAAGAATGTGAAACAGGCACATCAAAGAACAATAACTGATGGCGACACACACCACTCAAGATTTCTCTCCTTTCTGTTTGCGGTATTCAAATAATGTGGGGAAAGGCATGAGCGACGCAGTGGAGCCGGTCTTTCAGTATGCTTGCTGCCAGCGTAATATCTGCTCTGTATATTTTTTTACACCGCTTTCAAGCATCCCCATTGAAAACAAACGGAACTATGTATTTTTCTGCAAAATATCACTAAGTGCTTGAACAAACCACATCGGCCTGTAACCGGTCTGCTGGCTCCAGAGTGCACGAGACGCTACACTTAAAGAGTATCTACATTTAATGCTTCACTCTGTATGCATTCCCCAGCCGCCATCATGGTGTAGTACAGCTGACCAGACCTCACCTCTGCCTATAACTGCACAACCCTTCAGATTAAGGTCAGTGCTTCAGTCAGCTACCTCTCACTCTCCTCTCTTTAATACCAGAAAGGGACAGGAGAAACTCCAAGCCAATTGCTGCTGGCACCTCTGATGAACAGAGTGTAAAAATTTGTCTTCCTATGCCTCCATGCACAGGTCAGCGTAGGGGTCTTTACAATACAACGGAGTAACGCCTTGCTCGGAAACCTCAATCGTGTAATTCCGGCGACCAATCTATTTGGTGATATGGAGAGCTGGGTCTCAAGGGAGAGCGGGTCCGGCTGTGTGGATTTGGGACAGATGTGCGCCTCTCCCACAGGTAAGGTCCTGAGAGAGGAGGAGGGGGCGCTGCCATTTATAGGCTGCAGGCACAAAGACATGCTGCTGCCCAGACACAATAATGGGCCACCGCTCGATTTCGAGTTTCAGAAGTCCTTAATGTGCACAAAAAAAAAAAAGGAAATTGGAGCATTCACATTTCCATGAAAACTGGACAAACTCTGCAGGAAAGCTTCAAGTGAGACAGTCCAGGAGCCCTCTGGATGGCACTGCCAGTCGGTCGGACACATTTATGGTCTCCAGAGGATAAATCTGACTGACTTTTCCTCTAATACCACCGTGAGGTTTTGTAATTTGTTTGTTTTCAGCTAAATGCATGAACATCTGTGGGATAGATTGCTGTGGTATTTGTTTCAGACATTCATGTTCCCCTCAGGATGGACTGCCATAACTTTGGTGTTATTTTACCAATGACAGGAGAAATTTTTCATTTGTCCAATAGGTTTATGGCCAAATACCTGTAAAACTAATGACATCCCCATCAGTCACACAATTTTCCCTCACTGTTAATTAGCAAGTGTTAACATGCTAAAACTACATTTTACCAACTAACATCAGCACATTAGCACTGTCATTGTGAGAATGGTGTCATGCTGACACTTAGTTTAAATATAGCACCACTGTGCTTCATATGGCCTCACAGATCCAACAGCATCATTTGTTAGAAAAGCTGACGGACATCACACCAAAATCTTCTCTGTTTTTCCTGCTTTTCTGATTTTCCGTGTCTTACGTTTCACAATGAATATTAATGCTCCTGAAATCACTGAAGCATCAAGTTTGTCTGCAGAGTTTCCATGACTCAAACTAGTTGGATCCTACGAGATAAAAACACCAAAGGAAACACAAGGCATCAGATATGAAGAAGGCCATACTGTACCAATGTAAAGTCTCAGTAAATTGAAATAAACTGAATACCTTATTTCCTGACATGGAATCAATCAGATGAACCCTTAAATAAAATTCTGACTTAAACAGCTACTTAAAGTTACCATATCCATCCCATGATGCATATCTTTATTGAAAGTAATTACATTTTTTCAGGCTGACACTGAACCTATAAGCAGTCATGTACTAAATGAATGAGCGATAATGTTACCTACATGTCAAGGACGTCTGTTTAACAAGATGTGATCTGCATTTAGGAAACAGTGAAACAGTGTTTCCTGTAATAGAAATGGCATGCCAACTAATGACTCAAAATCAGAGTAGTCTTCAGATTAACAGAGATAAGAACTGACCTTGGCCTTCTGAAGATGAGTGAAGCGAGTGTCAGAATTAGTATCCCACACGACTGCAGCGATACTATTCCTGGGTAAAATCTTCTTCTGTCTATTTTGATCAATCTCTGTGTTTTATGAAAGTAACTGCTCTATTAAAACATCCTCTCAGAGGGTTCAAATCTAAACACAAAATGCACAAGAATAAAATCTGAAAAGGAGATTCATCATTCAGCATCATTCAAATGAGTGTGCAAGTTAAACAAGGTGACGAATTCCTGAGGCCTCCACAAACAAAGAGCGGGATCTCAGTGTGTGGACAGACCTGTGGAAATGCTGTTTTCAATGATCCAAAGCATCTTGTCTTGTCCTTTTCACATGCTTCCAATGAATTATGTATCTGCGGTGATTTATGGTGCGCCATGCTCAACCCTCTTCCTCTCCCTCAACGTGGAATCCTACATGGATTTTTCGCAGGAAGCCAACTGGGAAAACCAAAATTGCTCAATTTAAGGAAGTAATTAAAACTGTCCGCAATCAATATTTATCTTTAGAAGGGCCCTG
Organism: Amniataba percoides; assembly: GCA_037176925.1. Classification (NCBI taxonomy): domain Eukaryota; kingdom Metazoa; phylum Chordata; class Actinopteri; order Centrarchiformes; family Terapontidae; genus Amniataba; species Amniataba percoides. The sequence goes on along the minus strand of JBAJHX010000043.1, from coordinate 9,428,239 downwards.
GTGGGGGTTTAGTGACCATCCCCCCACCCCCGCCTAACCCCGCGTCCCTCTGCTCTTCTCATTGACAGCTGTTCAGCTCCTTCAAATAAACCAGAAACAGGAGCAAGCTGTTCCCACTCAGGACTAAAATGACGCGTGTCGTGAATAATCAAAAGGCTAATATGATAGCCATCGAGAAACACGGTGAGGAAGTTTAGTTGACTAAGATACAGATCAATCAGCTGGGGAGCCTCATCTATGGGGGGATACTTTGCCCTTCATTGTGTATTTAGCGCAATAATGAACTATAATTCTAAAACCAACCATTTTCTCACAAACTGACACATTTAGATATTACGAAACTTTCAAAACTCATGAATAATCAAAAGCGGAGCACTCTCCTGTTTTGATACTCTGCAGTCAGATAATTAGTTTGACATTATCTTCTCACCTGTGCACAAGTGGAAGGAGAGCGACACAGATTCTTAGAATGATATTTAGACATTTATAACAAAAAAATAAATAAAGTTCCGCATTTACGAAAAAAAAAAAAAACTGATATGATGGATATAAATTATTCTAAACAGATTCTAAATACTTCATTTGTAAGATTTCAGTTAACTCTCAACCAACCTTTTTCTCATTCATAGGCAGAATATAAACAGCAGTACATATATTGTTTATAAAACAACATAATGTAGCTGTAAGCAGATTTAAGAAGAGGTGGAGGCGATTATTTAATTTACTCTATGAAGGGGCTGTAAATATCTAAACAGATAAAGAATGATTAATAACATAATAAAACTGCAATCATATTTAATGATACACCAATACACACAACCCTAATGCTTCCAGTGTGTTACACAGCATCTATATAACGTTTATATTCAAATGACAAAACTAATCATTAAGTGTTAATATGCTGCTTATAAATGCAAAATATGGGGTTAAGATTAAGTATGGCCCTCTTTTGAGAAAAATCTTGTCAACGTCACTCAACATACATAACATTCATATAGTTGTGTGTGTGTGTGTGTGTGTGTGTGTGTGTGTGTGTGTTACAATCACCTCTAGACTGGTGAGCTCTTTATTAGAATAAAATCTGCAGTAGTGCAATAAAAATCACTTGCATTAACCTAACCACCATAAAGGGTAAAAAAAAAAAAAGGACAACTTCCATCAAAAGAAAGTAACCTTGAGTCCCCAGACTGATACATCACATTTTAATTCAATACAGAGTATTTACTTGCGATCAGTTTAGTAAGGTGAAACAGCCATGTAAAACAGAAGAGCGGTGGCATGACAGTTTGGTTACACTGTCTTCAGAGACCTCTTGCTGCAGGCAGAAATCATGTCTCTGTCATTCTATATCATCAATTTTAATTATCCTCACAAGTGCTCATTCTGCTTCAGGCAGCAGTGGGAAAGGCAGAATCTGGGAAAAATTCCTTTAATCTATTTGGGACGTGAAGTGTGAGGTGAGACCTCTGTCTGTCACAACCCCCCACCACCCCCCTAGCCCCCCCGACTACCACCACTGCTGCTGCTACAACACCACACCACGTCGTCCCAAAACACACACACACACACTTACACACTTCATGGGTTTATGCTTGGAGGCACACGTAAAGTAAAAGGATCAAACGCATGCATACATCCCACATGCACGTATACTAAGTATACAAATAAGTCTGGTTCATCTGGACTCACGGTGAAACTATTTCTTTTGCCCTTTTTTTCTTCTTTTGCTCTCGAGCGTTGTTTCTTGTGTCGGTGCAGCACCCCACTAGGAGTCAACCAGTAGGTCAATATAGCAAAGGTCATGCACCTCCTTGCCAATCTCCTGCTGTAAGTGAACACTGCACACATTTAGTGATCATTATGACACCCCCAGTTCCTTCTGTCCTCAATAACCTGGCAGGGGTTTCACTGACCACTGCCCCCCCTGCTGAGTTAGACCACCCTCCGTCTACCGAGAGATCATACAGACTGCACAGTCACTGTTTGTGGGGTTTTCTAATTGGTGGCACTGGGCTGGATTAATGGCTTGTTGTGGAGGCAGTGACACTGAGCTTTGGGTTGGCAGGAAAGAACTGTTGCTGATTGTCTGAGTTGAGATCAGTGGGGTTGCTCATGAAGACTGAGGATGTTTTCTGTTTCTGGGTCACAAATTCTCACAACCGTCTGTTCAATTGCCAACAGTTACGTTGCACATAAGGATTTATTGGAAATGGACAATTAGATGTCATTATAAAAGGATCTTTATTTGACCCTTGTTGTCAAACCGGCAAATTTATCCACTGCTTTCATTCAGAAAGGAAAGTAGAAGCACTGACTGGAGGAGACACATCCTGTCAACTGACAAGAAAGTCAATATAGGATGATTCAAACTTTAGGACAAGATTATATTATAGTTATTATCATTCACTTACAATGCCATAATAATCTTCATATTTGTACAGTGGGACTCAGCCCTGTTTGCTTGATGTGTAAGAAGGACAAAACATAAAAGCCACACTTTTATGAGATATTATTCAACTGCTATAAAATAGCTGTGGTATTTCCTTGCCATTATTATTTACTATACAATGTCTGACGCTCAATCAAACCTTCAGTGATTGGAAATCTGTGGCACATAAGTATACAATATGGTTAAATCCAATTGAGGCAAATTGCATGCATTTTTAGAGATCATTAAGTTATTAGCATCACTAGAGGGGGCAGAAAAACACTTGAAAAAATCTCTCTGCTAATTGCAATCAATTTCTCCTTTTCAGAGAAACTTCTGACGCCTTCCGGTATTCTGCTCTTCATGGATTTAACGTGGAGCTTCACGGATCTCACCCACAACAACAGCCGCAGTGCTGTCGGCCGCTGAGAGAGGATCTATTGTAATGTTTCTGAGGATATCCAGATAAATATTGTAGTTTACCGCGAGAGGTATTGGAGTAGTGCTCTGCTTATAGCCTTAGCCATTAAGTGCAGGCGAGGACAGACCCATAAAAGGACATAATTAGTAATAGCCTATGATTGGCAACTGCTGAAAAGTGAAACGGGCAGAATGAGGAACTGATAATGAGTTCTGGCGAAATTGGTTAAAAAAAAAAAAAATCCTTTTGCTTCAGGGTGAAAAAGAAAAGTGCCTCCCCCTCCATAAAAAGGAAGGATAAAAGAAATAAGTTGAAGAAAATCACTGGCCAGCTTTTATGTTTCACTCTGTCAGCTGAGTGTCAGGGATTTGCTGTCATAAAGATAGTGAAAGCTCAAGAGCTGGTGCTTACCAAGAATTAATCAGTTTAGGTTTTGGTCCTGAACATAAAATGTCAGACATTGCCTCTCAACTCTTGTAGGTGATTTCTTTGAGCCGAACAACACAATAATCCCGCTCTCACTTCTACTGAAGGTCAAAGTTGGTCAGTGAGCCAAGAAATACCATATCAGAGCTTCCTTCCTCCTCAATTGCTGCGAGTATAAATTACGGAATTAGTGTATTGATTGCCGACTATGGCTTCAAGCAATCACTTTTACAGCTATGACAAGATTATTTTATCCTACTTTTCTTGTATTATTATATGTTGTGTTTGAGTTATTCTGCCAGCATGGGAAGTGACAGCTTGAATTTATTCAATAAAGCGGGGCAGTTAGGGAAGCCAGTGAGGCAAAAAACAGGAGACGTGGCATGAAGGAGGGAGACGGCGTTCCCGCCTGTGAGCCTGCCATCCCAAATAAAGAAAGATATCTGCCCAAATAGAGGGCTGATCAATACATTCATACAAACACAAGCACATCGTTTGTTAAGTCTCGGGTGATAACCTCGCAGTGTTGCACATGGGAAACTGCAGGGGTGAGAAAAAAAAAGGCATCATAAATTACAGATATTAGAGTTTATGATGATTTGTAATACTGTACATATACGGGAAATTCCCTGTTCATTGTGTTTGATTTTATATTTCTTAGCGAAAAACAATGCGTCAAGATAGATGCTTGGTATAGTTTCACACATTATTCATTTGTATCATTACATGTATCACACTGGAGATTAAGGCAACCTGTGGAGTTTTTTTTTTTTAAAACTCATACTGTTTGTATTTTGTGTTTTGACAGCAGGTCTACAAAGACACAGACGTGATGTGATTTCACACATTTCTGCAGCCTGCAGATAGCTGTGGATCAGCAGTTGTGGTGGTAATTCACAATGGTCAGCATCAAAAATGTTTGCTAAGCCTTACTGATACACACTCTTGTCTTTGGTGTCTCAAACAAAAGTAGGTTTTTCATACTATGTCCTCCAGGGTCACAAAGGTCTATAAAAGTTTTTAATGTGCTATATCAATTAAAAAAAAAAATTAAAATCCTTGGTTTCACAGTTTTGGTTGTTTTACTTTTTTATTGTACTCGCCACAGCTATCTGCCAAGACACTGAAATATTGAAATTTCTCTTCCACTTAAGGTTAACTAATCTGGGGGTTTGTTAGAAAACCTGTATGACCATCTGACTGCTCATGTTTTAAGCCCCAACATGCTTTTCTTCAAAAAAAGCTGCATTTTCAGTGAACTTTGTGTGTGAAATATTATCACACAGGTTAGATAAAAAGATAAGGTAGGCAAGAGAGAAACTGAAATTATTATATAAGGGCAGGGCAGGCAAATGAGTATAAAATGATAGTGTGGGTGATGCTGAATCATGCTTACGGTATTAGTCAGACACATGCATACGCTCACACACAGAGCAGTAAAAACAAGCACACAGACAACACACTTACAGTACACAGAGTACGAACCCATGCGCACAAAAAAAGTGGCACACAAAACCTGAAGAATAACAAAATAGATTATGTGCCTTAACATGTAGTAAAAAACAGATTTTGTCCTCCCATGAAAGACGATAATTTGGCTAACTGAAGATTCATGCTTGTTCGTGCTGCAGCAGCTGGTCGAGTGAAAAAGCAATAATACACGCGTGCTGTGATTGATGCACCTTCCCGTTTATAATCTAATTTGTATTGGTTTTCACTTATTCCCAAAGCGCTTCAAAATTATAAAAGGTAAAGTGCATAAAAGCTGGTTCGACAATGAGACACGCTACAGGAACGAGACGAAATTACAGATATTAAACAAATGCTATTTTTTTTTATGTTCAGTATGAATTTCATCACTTTAAGTTTAATATATGAAGTGCAACCTATGATAGCTGGAAGTTTATAACTCGGTTCATTTTGAAAAGCAACTCTTTTTAGAGTCACGCTCATCAGACCAGGAAGCAGAGCCTGTTTTCTCAATGGCCTGCAACCAATTAGGTAAAAAAAATAATGCCTAATATGATTTATCAAGGAACCAATCTGTGAACATAGCATTTAAGAATGAGACAATGCCTCGGTCTGCACATGACAGACAAGCGTCGTCAGCCTGTATTGCATCAAAATGACAGGACCCAACACAAGTAATCTGACACATCTTGATCACAGCACAGTCCTGATCTTTGTGTCACACTGGGGATTAAAACAGAAGCACAGGGGCTAACAAGGGTCAGATATGAAATTTCAAGGAAGTGACACATGACAGGACAAACAATTAAGTGTCAGTATGCTGACCTTGGGGCAACAGTTTTACACCATGACCCTCTGTGCATTAGTCATTCCACCAGCGGCAGGAAAGGGAGGAAACAAGGGGGCGGTGGCGGGGAGCGAGCCGCGCTGCTCCTGTTCATCCGATGCCACGTGCCCAGTGTTGTTCATTGTTTAGTCGTTATGATTAAAAGATGTACAGCACTATGGAAATTGGCGAGCACGCGATTTGTCTCTGTCCGGTCGGCCTCCTACAGTATTCTGCGCGAGTTGCAGAGGAGCTGCTCAAGGTAGTTGTGGACGCAGCACACACAAGCACGGATCGCACAATTAATGAACATACACACACAAACACGTCTTTACTATTCAGAGATAAAGAAATAATAGAAAATGAAACCTTACTAGTTTTGGTGGTATTTGGTTCACTGTCCAATGAGAACATTTTTAATAGTTGGTTACTTTAAAAAAAACACTTCTTTACTCGAGGAGCCTCTATCAATCTTAGGGCATGTTTCTACTGTGGGAGCCGTACAAGTGCACCTCAGAAATCAAGGATGTAATTATTCATGCAGAAAGCACAACGTGAAGGAGAAAAAGCCATGTTCTGCTGAGTATTGCTTTTAGAGGAGGCGACCAAACAAGCAGTGGTGGCGCTGTAATCAGTCAAACCCGACTGCTAATACTTCAGGTGGTGGAGACTGCTGCATTTTTACCTCACAAGTATCAGTGTCCTTTATTTCTTTACACAAACTAGAGTAAGAATATCTATGACCCAGATGTTCTGTGACAACTTCACTGATTCTTACTTGGAATTTCTATCCGTGTTAATGCTTCATACAATGCGTACAGTATTGTAAAGGCCAATAAATAAAAAAAAGAAAAGAAAAAAGAAAAAAAAGGACAAATGCAAACGTGCGACAGCAGTTGTGGTGGACAGATCGATCTTTACCTTAGTATAAGTGAAAATGAAAAGCTTTTCATGTTGTTGTTCCAGCTTTTTTTTTTCCACCTGTTGAACTAATTTTAACATTAAAACATTTCATCTGTAAAAACACCACTAATAATAATATAAAACTTTCTTCCAATGAACTTAATAATGACCAGTGCTACTTCTGCCTTGCTCAAGAACAAGTACCGGCTAATTAATCATTAATTTCTAAATGTGTTTTTTAATCATCATAGACATTGGCCAGCATGGTCTCATTTCTCTGTGACAGCTGGTGATGCTTTCCTGTGATTCACAGTAATCCACTTTTTATTATGAAGGAAATACTGGTATTTTTTTATACAGCGGGGAATGAATAAATATTGTACGTGGCAGGGACATATGGTCTAAACAGAGCAGAAATGACAAGCCAAATTTCAGAGGCAAAATTCAGCACTTACAACTACTTACTGGCTGTCCTATCTACTGATAATTAAACTGTTTTGGCTTTATTAACTTAAGGATACAGAGGATACATTACAAACTGTAGGAATGTTTCATTAAACTCTCTTAAACCCAAAGATTTTTGCTTTTTTTTATCTTTATTTAAATAAATCCACATAGAGATCCACAAATGTATCACAACTTTGGACATCTCACAAAGAAACTGGGCGCAGTCTGTATGAACAAATGAAACAAGTTAATATTCTCTCTTAGCCGGTAGAGCAGCAAACAATATTTACTGGAAATGATTCAGAATCGCAGACACATATATTAACTTTTCATGTAATAAGGTAACACACCAATGATTAAGTATAAGCACTTTGCCTCATACTGTAGTTTACTTGCTTTCATAATGCATACTATTATGTAAATGAACGTGACATGACCCAAATCTGCTCTGTGCAAATGAATGTATTTTACCTTTAAGATAAGATGTTGCATTTCCACCAAGCCACTTTTAGATTTAGTAGCTAAAAAGCAGCATAAATTACAATAAGATGAAGGCGCTGAGCATTTCTCCGACTAAATGATTTCCATAAAAAGCATTAATATTATTCTATTAGTAATAATAGTATTTCCAAGGTGCAAAACAAATGTCATTACTCATCTGTGGTCTCTCTCTGGCTGCGCCACTGTAGCAACTTATTCAGTAATTTAGTTTTCGGGCCAGTCAGACCAATAAGTTCACAAACCCACAATGCACCAAGGCTACGTCGTTTTCAATCATCTGTGGTAAAAAGGGTTGTTTAATGTGATTTTGTCTGACTTTTATTCGATTAAAAAAAAAAGTAGATGAAATAGGACATGTTTCTGAGCATTTCTTTTCCTTTAAAAATGTCAGTTTGACAGAATAAAATAACTTTAAGTTGCGTAGGCTAATTTTTAATTTTTTTTAATGACAAATTTACTTATTCTAGTGCATAAATGTCTACTTCTTCTGCAGAGCAAATAAATGAAGACAATGCAGAGAAATCCTGACAAATGTACACCTGAATCAAAACCATACAAAGAAAGAAAAGCAGGCTTTGCAAACGACAACAAACACAACAAACATACAAATAAACACACACAAGTTTAAGAAGCAGATAAGTGGGGTTATGACCGCTACAATATGAAGCGGGGAGGTTGACTGGGTGGAAATAAGGGGGCTGGGGAAAACCTTTTTTAAACTACTTCTCCTGCAAACAGCATTATCTTGATTAAAGTTTAATTAAGGATCACATTTGGCTGTGCCTTTCATAGCGATCTACATGAGCAGATTTCCTAGGGCTTAACTCTATCGCTGGGAAAATCCTCCTTTATTACTTTCAACCTGTTGTAAAAGCTGTTGGCACGGAGGGACGGCTGCCTCATTCACTGGCCTTGTTTGCTGCTGGAAAAATCCCGAGTCTCAGGAGATCTCCCCACAGTGGTTCAATTTAATATCTGTCCTATCACTACAAGGCTCGGGCTCATTATTAATGATACTATTCATTAATTTCTTGTTGGGCTGATGTTATTTATTAAAATATTAAAGAAAGCTCCTGAGACACTCTCACGTAATGAGGGATGTGTCCTCCTTCCACAAACCCCCCCCTCCCCTCCCTCCCTACCTCCCTCCCTCCCTCCAACCCCCCTCTGCTGGATGGATGGTGGGTGGAATTACCCCACTCGGACGCTGCTAGCCTGCGCACCCTCATTAGTCGTTCTCCAGGGCTGAGTGACACCATAAATCCATTCTACACGTCCACCACCGGCAGCCATATACAAACGCACACCGCTTTGCCTCGCCCCGTTAATGAGCCATTCCCATGCACAGGGAATTGACTAGTGTCCATCCAACATAACTGGACAGTATTTTTTTTGGAAGAGCTAAATTGCAGCCTTGCTATAGATTTAGGGCGTTGGAAAACAGTTTCACTTCTCATTAATAAACTATCACATTATAAACTTGAAATTGAACTGATTGGCCTTGTCTGCAGTAGTAAACAGAGGGGTGTTGACTGTTAAAGCGGCATTACTACAATGCCTGAGGACATTATAAGAAGGAAAGGTGCAAATTAAATTAAATTTAAAGTGCATCAAATAAAGAAATCAAGTGAGTTAACTTCACTAAATTGTATGCAATTATATACATATACACCGCATAATAGTCAAATATCAGGAAAGGCTGTAACTACTCTGAAGCATTAAAGTATGTTAACAAATTCTGAATAAAAATACTGTTTTGACAAATGTAAGATAACCAAAAAAAAGCACACAAACGTGTCTCATACACAGGTCGAGGGAGTTTCTGATGAAAATGTTAAAGTGGGTGGTTCACCAGTGTGTGGACTTTCCAGCTTACACCGCCTCTGGTGCCTTAAATTTGTGTATGTTGCCTGCTTGGAATCCGCAGTATTAATGGTTACACGCAGAAACCCCAAGAATCCATTAATCATAATAATTAATCTGATCCAATTATATTGCAAAGAATATAACAAATTGCAGGGAAAATAATGATCTATCACTGCCATGTCATAGGGATATGGGACTAAAGCAGTAATTAGACAGAGGGATCTTAAATAGTACACACAGAGCGAGCAGCTGATGGCTCTACTGTTTGAATCTGATGATGTAATTAGAGACGAAGTTGAACACAGTGTTTCTGCTGGTTCAACTAATGAAGGTCTAGCTAGAGGTTTAGCCAGCTTTTTAGAGGCAAGATGTGGAAATAATTAATGATTTTTTTGTGTCTGTGAAATGCAAAAATGCAGCTCTGTTGTTGGGGTGAGATGTGGACTTTTACGTCATTATACAGGATTCCTGTGAGGTCAATTAATAAACTTTTAAGTTGAATTATTCTGAAGATGCAGTTTTCAAGCTGAATGTTATATTTTTTTATTCAGTGAGACACTGCTGAGAGCTCACGAACGGTGAAATATTATGTGGTGCGTGAGAAGGATGCAACGAGGGGCTTCAGACTATGACGACTTTGATGTCAGCGTTGCCACTGGTACAAAGACGTCAGGCGCTTATCGCGGCTGCTCGAGAGCACGGCGAGACCTCGGTGACGCTCTGAAACGTGTTAAGATGCAATAATTTTCACAGAGCAGGTACAGTAAATCCTCCGGTATGAACCGCATCCGACGTGGAGTAAATCTGCTGTTCGTCACCAGATAAAACATCATGTACAAACCACCTCGGCGCAGACAGTACTATGTGTTCTCTGCAGCCGCTTAATCACAAGTAAGCTGGCCCTAATAGGGAACAATATAATTGGATATGGAAATAAACAGCCGAGAAACCCACAAAGTAGAGAGACTGAGTGTTCTCTCCAAAAAAAAAGCCCTATAGAAATCCTCCTCTGCTCCCTGTTGTGGAACTGTTGGCTTCTCGTGAGTACAGAATTAATCACCTGCCTGCCTTCCTGGTCTCTGCGCTAGGACCCGAGGACAGAGGTAATAAGACAAGCCCTTCAGGGACGCACCACCGAGTATAAATATCAGCTGCTGTGCATATGTAAATCACTCCCAGATTTATTTATTTTTTTTATTTCTTCTCAAAGGCTCAAGTGTGCTAATATCAAATAGCAAGCTTTTAGGGAGTGTTTAATGGCTGTTGGTGGGTGGTAGGGAGCGGCGGACTTGCGGAGCGTGCGCCCGTTCATGAGTAATTAAGGGGTGTTTTGCCGAGCATAAATAATGCTGTTTGTATTGGCCCTGTGCAGGAGTGGCGCGCTGAGAGAAGAGAGGGAGAAGCCTTGGGTGGGGGTGGAGGGTGGAGGTGGAGGTGAGGTGGGTGGTGGGGGTTGGTGTTGGACAGACAGGAACAGCAGGGGTTAACCCCTCAACACACACACACACACCTATCCTCACCACTCTCCGCTCCTCTTTAATGCGACACGCGGGCATGGAGAGGCTCGTTTGTTAGTTCTATACCACTCAGCATTACTTAAAGAAAATTATCGTTCATGAGGATCGGCGTGACGTGAGGGAGAATTACAGTGTTTCTTTTCTCTAACCTCCCTAATCGCTCTTTGATAAAAATAAATGTCATAACTGGGATAGCAACACATAACTAAGCACTAAAACACTGAGCATGCACTGTTGTGCGAATGGAGTGAGGATAATATACCTGATATTAATTGCAGTTATGTATGAAGAAAAATGGATCTTGTGCAGATATCTTTTACTTTATGGTCATTTATTTTTCTCAAGACAAACATATGTACCCGTTTCCCCTGTTTTTCCAACTTGCATTTTAGGACAGATTTTAAGATTTTCTAAGGGATTTTCTAGAGGTGGCTTTACCTTAAAACCCTCCCCAGCTTTAGTGAAGGCCTACCAAGGCCTGAAGGGACCAGACAGGTTTAAATATCTTCAGCTTTAAGCTCTTATTTTTACTTCTCCCCTTTTTATGTTGTTGTCTGTATTTGTTCTTATTGGTCCTCTTGTTGCAGTCACATTGTTTTGAAAGGTCATGTCACTTCACGACTAATTGTACAGTATTATTTTTATTAAACTTTTGCACCTCATCCTTGCATGCTGCTTATTCTGCGGGTATGAACTGCATACAGCCATTACACCATGTTAACCTGAATGGTATTATCAAGAGGCTTTTGTAACAAATTCACCATTAAAAAAAATAAGTTAAAAAGTAATCCGAACAGTGTGTACTTTAAGTCGCGTCAGAGCAGGTGATTTTCACTGGGGTGGGAAATAGAGTTATTTCCTCACACATTAGTAGAGGAGTTGACAGGCCATAGAATGTACTGCACTTGAGCACACTAATGGTCAGTGAGTAACTTCCCCCCACCACCCTCAACACACACACACACCACCACCACCGCCACCGCCACCGCCGCCGCCATCCCCACCCCCACCCCAACACTGCCATGGAGAACACCAAAGGTGTAGGAGCCATTTATAGATACTTTCCTCTTGTCTCTTCTCGCCGATATATGTTCACCTGCACTTAAAAAAACTGCTTGGGTATGGTATCACTGTGAGCGGCAATATTTTTACTACAGAAAGAGCATAAAACCTTGTGATTTAGATTTAAATCAGAGCAAGTATTTACTTATAATTACAACAAGATCTGGGCTTTATTTTGCACAACACAAAGCATTTATCATGCACATGAAATGTGGCTCTTGTTAGCATTAGTACAATCAGCACAGCAAGTTCAGTAGATTTGCTATGAGACAAAAAGAAATCTCTAGAGGAAATAAGTGAATCTAAACGGTGCTCTACTTTATGAAACCGTGATCCAATATTGCCCCTAACAAAGAGGGAATACATACCCTACCCTCCTCCACCCCCTCCTTCTCCTCCCTGTTTTAGGTGCCACAAAGGACTGCGCTCTTGAAGAGAAACAGGACTCACAATATAGGCTTACAAGTTCCTCTGGGTACAATTATATCATATCTCTCTAGTAACAAGTGGCTTAGGTAAAGGGGGACAAGAGGACAACCTCTTGAGTGAAACAATTTAGCTGTCATGACTGTGTGGCAGGACCCAGTCCTGTTTGGGAAGCAGGCTGATCCCCAGAGTGGGAAGATAATCGTGTCCAGCCCAAAGAACCAATAAATCAATTTGGTTTAACAACCCACGTTTCACAGACTTCTGTTAAGCTCCATCAACAAAAAAAAAAAAGGAAAAAAGAAACATCAGTGTGTGTCTGTAAAACGAGCCTCGGTTATTTTGTTACCATGTGACATCAATAAAGACCAGTTCACATCAACAGGAGATCCATCTAATCTGACTATACCTCTGAAAGTTTGTCTGTCTTCAAGCTATTTAAAAATTATAAATCTGTCACTGTCCACGATGCCACAGGACACAGAGCTGTTGTCACTTGATGAAAATGATGAATGAAGACAGCTAAGGAAATGGGGATACAAGTTTTTTCCACCATCACTTCCGCTGGTCATGCACACAAAAGACTTGTTTATTCATTAGACTTTTAATAAGCGGAGGTATCAGAGCGGACGCACGCTGGGATTGTTTGTGACTCACCGGGAGGTACTGTAAAGCTAACAGGGACTGGCAGCACCTGTGCCCCCACGTTCCAGCTGCCAGCACTGTGCTGCGGGGCCCAGGAGAGGCGCATTAGCCGGGGTTGCGACTGGAGCGCCACCAGCCTGGTCATGCTGGGGAAATGTCAGCCGCGAAACCAGCGAGGTCCACTGAGCCCTGAGCCCGGCTCTGGCGCCCAGCATGACTCTGACATGATCATGGAAGGCGGTTGTGACACATGTAAGCAATGACTCCACACAGCTATCTGATCAGCATTACGCCACTGTCAGAAGGCTCCGACTACAGGAGCGTGATGGGAGCTGTGATAGGGCTCCCTCTCTCATGCGGGTCAGAGATGGAGGTGGCCGGTCCGTCGCCCTGAAAGTCCTCAGCGCCGCACAGTATCTCTAACAGCATTTGATGTGTGTGAAAAGGCGCAAAGAATAAAATCCTTTCATTTATTTACGCCCATTAATCTATTTCTTTACTTTTTCACTTGATGTATTTATTTTTAATGAACACACAAGTAGGATTTAAAATACACCGGGAGCAAAACAAGCATTATTTGTCATAAGCCTGTGTGTGCATCAACCATCAATCATTGCCATCACAATTGCCACAGTCTGCTGTCAGGCCCTATTACCGCTGAATTCATTTCCCTCAATTAATTCAAAAATCTAACCCCTTGGCAGCCACCAATGTATGTTTTTTTATATCCATCCACCCACCTATTTGTCAAAATGGACTCAGTGACAGTACAGTAATGCATTCATTATAAAAATGAGAAACAATAGTGCACACATATCATTAATTAACTCAGCATTTATAAAAGACAAATATACAGCAACAGCATTTCTGAATATACATGGCGGTCATCACTCCAACATTTTCTACCATATATTTGGATATCACCAGAATGACAGAAGATTTTTTTTCCCAAAAACAGGAAAATTTAGAATTCAGGGGACAGCTGCTGTGTGATAATAATGTTTGCTGACCCCACTCGTCTTTGATTGAACTATTTTTCTGATGCCGATGAGCTTACAAAAGCCAAAAGCCCACACATGAGATCCCATCAGTTAAGTGAGACAAGACAAAGAAATGTCATGAGAGTGTATTACTGTCTGATCATTTGTCTAATCTAAATCATCTCCCTCCACACACACACATACACACACACTCACACACACAGACATGAACATAAACAACAAAATAGAAAGAGAGCATAATTAATAAACAGCACAAAGCGCAACTATCCTTATCACCAAGAATACTGTATCCTATTAAACAACAGTTTTGTCTTGGGGAGGACAAGGAGACTTTCATGCCTAAAATGTAGTGTTTAAATTAATTAAGTGTGAACAAGATTTAACTTCAGGATATCATTTGAAAGTATAATTGCCCATAGGGATTAAAATGAACTCGGTGGGCTGTAGCGTCACCCCACTGAGCTCCCCATGTTGGGAAATGTCCAGTTTTAAAGATTAATTTGCATCTTTGAGGAGAAAGTCTTAATCTCAATCTTAAAGGATGTTAAAAAGAAGAAGGAAAAAAAAAGAAAGAGAACTTGCAATCAGATGCCACTTGACTAAAATGTTCACCATGCAGAATCTACGATTACATTTTTTTTTTTTTTCCTGTGCATGATTCCAATCGCTTTAGTGGCTGTGCAGGGAGCATTTCACCGTGCATATTAATTACACAGGGGCTTTGTCATGTGAGGGTCACAGCAGCCATGCTAGCTAAGCTGGGTCATTTAAACTGGCAGCGCTGGCTTTGTGAGCCTGCTGTGCACATCACGGCCTCAGTCAGAAGGCAAAGACCTGCAGAGATAGGTTGCTGGTGTGATTACCAGTTCAGTAATAAATACCAATTTCTCACCGGCACCTGCAGAACTCAAGCGTCTAAGCAGCTCACAATAGGATTAAAATACGCCTATTAGACTGTGTTTATTACAGATTAGAAAGTTAGGACAGCCAATTATTCTGACCACTTATAGTACAGACCTATCATTTATTTTTGATTTAGTGAAGAAATTTGAATACAAACTGGTTTCCCACCAGTAAAGGAAGGATATTTCCTGAAAATGATGCTCATAAAATGAATTTAGCACCGCATGTTGCGCTATTCTCCCCCTTTGTAACTTTTTTTTTTTAACAAATGGATGGCTATGTTGTGTAAACCAAACTGTTTAATTTGCTTCCCGTGCAGTGCCTTTGCCACAAGTCTTGGTTGACATGAGCTCATGTGACATTTGGGAGGAGGGACGGGCACGAGTCGTGGCTGGTTAGGCGTACAGCAGTGACTCAGCTTGCTGATGTGTGGGACATTTCTCACATCTCTCTAGGCAAAGCCCCTCACACCAAACAGCTCCAAATAGAATCACAATAGCTAACAAATCCCGGGCCAGAAGAAAAGAGATTCTCTTCCCATATATTCCAACAAAGAGACATTTTGAAGATGAAATTACATGTTTTGAGCAAAACAAACAAATGAAAAAAAACTCTTCTTATGTCAAGACTCTGAAACTATTATAACTATTATCCACACAGTTTAGTGCTTAAGGGATGGTTAAGTTCATTGTTATTCATTGTGGCACTCACGTCATTACTTTCTTTCTGTATTCAGGAATAAAATCTCACAAAAACACACACACTCAACAAAGTCATCTGCACAGGGTGGATGGGTGGTGTGTGTGACGTGATGCTTGCTTGTCTAATTGTAAAGAAGTAAGGACCGTTCTTTGAGATTTTATAATATTCTCTGAAAAATAATATCTAGGGGCTCGAAATATACAGCTTAAATTGTATTTTCTGTGATATTTGCATCAGAAAGCTACACCTGCAGCAAGTCTGTGTCCTTGAAATAATTACACTTGTACTGTTATGGAGGTCATAATTCATCCTCATTGTCCTGAACTTTCCCATGTGAACAAAAAAAAATGCACTCAATATAATACACTCATGCAAATGTCCATAAAACATTTGTTGTTCGGTGGGAAGCATGAATTAGGCCCCACTCAGTATGTAGAAGTGATATCCAAATCCTGTGATGTGTCCTTTTGAGGCACACCTAACAAGTTTGCCCATTTCTGATTAGCTCAGCAGAAACTGTGATAGTTTACCTTGATAAATTAGAGGAGGCAAGATTTAATGAACGGAACATGGGGGTCACCTTTGTATCTTGGGGTGATACAATAAGAAAAAAACAAACAGATTTTTCTTACTGCCACATGCCTCTCCTTAATAATCAGATTTCTCATCCTCCTCGTAATAGAGGGTGCACAGAATCTCATTACCTTCTCTAGCTGAGGGGAGAGAGGCAACACTTCTTCTTTGACTTCCTCTGTAAATCGGGGAGGGGGGGTGGTAGAGAAAGCATGGGACACACAGAGTTCTGCTTATTTGCACATACATCGACATCCCCTTACAGATATGTAAATGGCTCAGGCAAAACCCAAATGCTAAAGTCTACACCATTAGTTTTCCACTTCATAATCTCCACATGGGGCCGTTAGGGGGATAATGTACCATACAATACATGGTTTACTTTTAATTACTAGGGAAAACGTATTTTGAGATGAATATTAAATCTAGATTAATGTGGAAAACCTCCCAGCTCTTTGTAAATGTACGGCTCCGCTCCTTTCAAAGAAAGAGGGGAAACAGCCAAAGCAGTCCACTTGAGAAAAGAGGAAAAAAAAATTTTTTTTGATTCAAGAGGCGTGAAATTGTTAAATGGAACAATGGGAGATCACAAGTTTATTTTTCGACAAAATAAAGAGATGGTAAGGTAATCTTTTCACCAGAGAAGAGATATTCACAGCACTTTGAAACTTAGACACACAACAGACATACAATGTTTCTGAGAATTGACTTCACTGGTGTAACTGTTGTTTTCACTAGTGAAACAACGATCGATTAGCTGAGCAACTACAAGTCTGATAATCGAGGAATTGTTTACGGCAAGCATACATGTTTTCCATGTCCACTATCTTAGCTGCTCAAATGTGCTAAATAGAGCAAAACACAGAGTGCGGCTGATGCTAATGGGAATGTCATTAACTTGGCAGGTATTTGGTCACAAGCCAAAGCTTTCACCTGACTATGGCGCTAAAGCAAACTAAGTTGAAACTGGAGAACCGCCAAAGTCAGAAGGATTTGTCCACTGGAGAATACTGTCCCTACTAAATTTCATGGCAATCGACTTGACTGGCCGACCAACTCACTGACACCAACATCCCATAAACCATATCGCTAGCATGGTTTAAAAAATATACAAAATGCTGGTTCAAACCTATAAAACTGAAGAGCCTTTGCATTTCTCTCTTTTAAGTCATGTGAACCATTTTAATTGTGCTAACCTTGAACTTTTGTACCTCAGTGGTACAAACAGTTTTTCACCAATTTTCACAAACTAAGCGATTCATATGCTAATTTAAAAAAAAAATTACAGGTATACTGATCATGAAAAGAATCACACCCTTTGTTGGACTGATATCAAAAACTATTCTCAGTGTGTAACATATATTTTACGACTCAACACACAGCATTCATCAGTGTCATTTTCACACAAACTCAGACTTTAACACGTTTATATTAAACAGAAAATTCCCATACAGAACTTCCAGTCTAAATTCCTCCTGAAAAAAAGGCCCTGCAGTGATATAGGTTTTGAACATCAGTCTTCTTCTGAGGTTTAAAAAAAAACATCTGTTTGATCTCCTTTGATCACCCTTCAATCTGACGGACCACAAAGTAAAAGCAAAAAGGACAGCTCCCTCCACAACCCGAAGTGGCACAGTACAGTATAACCCTCCGCGTGCTCTGCTCTCTCTCAAATGCCAGACTTTATTGCCACGTTGAGCCCTGGTTAGACCAATCTGCGCACCTCATATCCCCCCCACCCCGTCCCCTCTTCCTTTGTCATAAATCCATCTTTCCAACATCACAAACTCCCTTGATCAATACGCTGCTCCTTTTTCCTCCTTTAACTCGCGAGCGCACAATGTCAGCCGAGCCTTTACAGCTGAAGGGATGTTTGTTTACACGTCTGTCAGTGATGGTGCTCCATGTACGCCGCACAAGTGCCTCTTCTTTCCTGAGCACATGGAGTGTTCCCACTCCCCTAAGCGGGAGGTGACAAAGCATTTAGCAGCTCCTCTACAGTAAGTGACACATTTGGCTTCAGTTTGCATTAAGCACAACAATTAATGCATGTTAATTCTTAATTATGCTAATTCCATTTGAAACGGGCTGCGAGGTTCTAACAGGGTGGCTGGGTGAGAGAGGATTCTTTGGCGACGCGGGGCTGTTGTTTTCTCTGGTAACGCTCCTAGCACGTTCACATGTCCTCTGGTGTTAGGAACCCTTAATGAGGACGGAAGTTCAAACATGACATGCTCCTGGCTCATAGAAATAATTGGGCTGTTTTTTATCTGTCAAAAAAAAAAGAAAAAAAAAAGAAGCAAAACAATGCAATTCATTTGTATGCACCCCTTCCAAAATTTACAAGGGCACTTTCAAAGCACCATGACTGTTTTAACACAGAAAAAGCAGTGGTGCAACCACGACAGTCTGAGGGTGATTCAAACACATTTAAGTTGTACAAAACATGAATAAACTGCTCAGCGTACAGTGTAGTTTTAAGTCAGCAAAGAATACAAACTCATGATCCTCTTTTACAAATGCAATTATTGGAATTATTAAAACCTGACAAAAGAATGAATGAATGGGTTTTTTAAAGTTTAAATGGCTCTAAAGGGGTTCAAGCAGGCAAATGACACTTTTAGGACGCTGTATTTCGATTTGTACTATCGATGATCAATTCAATCTCAGTGCCATCTCGCTCAGAACCCTCTCGCTCTGAAATTTGTATTTTTTTGGGTTCAGCCACGTGCGCGGTCATAGCTTCACACACAACATCATAATTCCCCTGAGGAACACAACAAAGCGATCTGTCTGGTGGGTAATGTACTGTACACATGTGCTGTAATGAGATACAATTAAATCAAACCAAATTGTGTGGACGACTCAGTGTTTCTAATTTTTGCTGTTAGCAGTTTTCAAGCAGATCTTACAAAAATCAGATGTTTGTGTCAGAAAATGTGTCTCCACGTTTCTTAAAAGTGTGCCATCTTATTAGCTTAATTCCCCAACCAGAAACCTGCAAAATGTGCACTTTTGATTTTACCGTTCCATAAAATGTCTCTAATTCTCCTTATTCTCTTGTGTTTAGGGTATTCAGGGGAAATGAACAAGACATGGTTCGCACTGTTAAAGACTGTGGCAGTCGGAATATTTTACCTGACACGAGCTGTGCAAGTCGCATGACACAACCAACCCAACCAACCACAACTGGGCCATTAAATATATGTAAATGAAGAGAAACACAAGAGAGCTGGGTATAATAGCACGCACAAGGGAGAGATGGATCCTGGGTAGTGATTAATTTATTTGATGATGCCTCTAGTGAGGAATTTTAGGTCACAAATGAAGTGACAGGATGACAAATTACCATTTTAAGGAATTTACTGGGAATCATTAATGAACAATTGTAAGGTAGTTTACAGCAGGCAGAGAGGATGGAATAAATGTAGATCTCTTTCCTTATCTGAGATAAATTATTTTATTGTTTTTTTTAAATCACACTTTCAAGAGAGTCTTATATGAAATGCAGGAAGCAATTCCGACTGAACAGCAACTGTATTTAATATAGAAGGAGGCACAATTAAATAGCTATTTGACTGAAGTAGATACGAAGTCATCAGCTTGTTAATCTGGATAAACACAGCTGTGATATTAAAGTTTCTGATCTGCAGTGGCAGTCAAAACCACGCTCTTATCAACATGAAACTTTGTCATTTGATTTTTAGTCTCGCCCAATGCATACAATGATGCATCGAATCTGTATCACAGCTCTGTCACTGCTTCCAGGATTGCAGCTATTAAGCTTCACAGAGCGAACGCAGTGACTTAGGATGCTCTGTGTATCATACTGTTTCTAACTAGTTAAAGATTATTCAGATTAAACTGTAAATCAACACCTATAATGATGCTTTATAATTTCAAGCACATGTCTAATTAAGAAAGGGATTATGCAGAGTGATGCAGGGCCTGGCACATTCCTTATAGGAGGAAATATATAGATTGCTTCTGGCACCTTTTACACAATTTGGGTTTGTCACTGACAAGATACATCAATTCATTAATTAAAATTAAGTTCATGTGTAAGAGACGGTATCATAGTTTATTTAAGTGTTAAAGGAGACAGATGCTCTTTCAAGAGTCGCTGTCAAGCTTGTCTGTCCTGTTCACTTTGCTGCCTTTAAATGGCTTTTAAAAGCCAGTGGTAAAAGAGAGCTGAGATGACAGGAGGAATCTTCACCGCATGTATTAATTCGACAGATTCCCTGATTCCCCTCCTGGGCCCCTCTGGAGGACCCGATGCTTCAGCGACTTGATGGTGCATTACAGTAGGTGTGACAAATATCTTTGGTTTGAAAGTGCTAGTGGTATGTTGGTTCACAGATGACATGTCACTGGGACGTCTAAAAACACTCATAATTGCACTTTCCAAAAGGGAAGCAGTGTCCCAATTTGGTCCATGCTGCAATGACGTGTCCCTGAGAGGAAGCTACTCTGTGTCTGATATCGTTATATTTGTTATATGCTGGGCATCATACTAGAGGAGCAGATTTCACTTTGATTAAAGAAATTCAAATCGAGCCGCTGTGTAGTGATACAAAAAGCTACTGAAAATGTTAAATGTTGCCACTGAGTGCAATTTAGCTACTATCCAGCAACTATATGACACATTTATACAACAGTGTGGACTATTTGTCAGCTGGAGTCAAACTTCAAACAAATTAAAGGCACAGTGTGCAGGATTTATACAAATCTGTTAGTGGAAGTAATATTAAGAATTATAATTTCATCGAAGTATAATCACCTGAAATTGAGAACCGTTGTGTTTTCACAGCAGGAAAATCCTTTGCTCTTCCAGTTCCCTCATCTCATGCTCGATGGATTGGGATTTGGACAAGGAGCATGTCGGTTACTAATAAGTGGCTAAATGAGACAACAGAGGTTACATATGGAGAAAGGAGATTCAGGATGTCAGCTTCAAAGAAAGGAGACAACAAAATACTTATAATTCACTTATAAAGTGCTCCACCCAAAACATCTGTAAATATATAGTATGGCGCAGATTCCACAGATTATTATTTTAACGTCTTAGTTCTGCTAGTAAGTTAGTTAAACTGCAGTAAAATCAGTATAGGATCTTCAATCGCAAATATACAGTCTGATAAACAAACCTAGTGCGAATTAACCAGAATTCTTGGAAAGGGACGGCTAAGGAGTATTCAGTAGTTTGTAATATGCAACCTCACCTCTATATGTCACTACATACTGCACCTTTAACATGATTCTTACATGAAATTGGTATATCAGTATACCTTTGGTTCTGTCACTTCCAATATTGTATTTTGACAGGTGGTTCATCACGGTTCATAATTGTTAGCTGCTGATTTTGTGATTTAACACTTTTTACATTATTCAATGACTCCATATGTTACTTTGTGTGTTACTCTCTATTGTACATAACCAGCACTATGCAGGCTTGTTCAGAAAGGGGGAAAACTTTTTCTGTCAACATTCATAAGTTTACAAGGCTCTGACGTCAATATGCGCACGATGGAAATTGACAGTGTGTCTTCTAGCCATGCCGGTCACCAAATGTCAGTCAACTGCTGGCAGGAGAAACACCCACCCAGAGGCCTGCAGCTTAGACACATTTCCCACCAATATGTTGTAAAATTGTTTCATCCCTTTTCACAAAAAAAGGAAATTACACACAACAGGTGCAGCAACATTAGAAAACTTAAAAAGCTTAAACTTAAAACTTAAATAGCCTCATCTGTGATTAAAGTGTAGCAACATACTCAGTGCTTAGTTTCAGTGGGACAGCAGGAATTGCTCCTTTTCTTGTATTTGAATTCACACACTGCTGCAAACCAGGCAGGGACAGAGTATCTCACACAATACAACCATCATGGGACAATATCAACGTTTTCTTGACGTGCTTCTCTTGATTTATGTCACAGGACAAAGAAGGAGTGCGCCCAGATGCCTTTCTCTGTCCCAGAAAGCATTAGATCAAATATCACAGAGGAACGAGTTGGTGTTTCAGCGATAGATCTGGGTTATTTTGCTCACAAGTTTCCTCTAGATTAATTACATGAATGATTACTTTGCTCAGAAAAGCAACACTCCTTCTGAACATAAGTCTGGCAGTAACACAACAGCCTATCACAACTCACTGGTGCAGACACAGCCTATTTTTGCTCACTACATAAGTATTGCATTAGAGGGAAACGTGGAAATTGGATGCTGAAATTGAAAAGTCTTCTTTGAAGAGCTTGCTCCGCAGAAGAATGGGCCATTTTTCTTGCTCTCTTTCAACTGCCCAAAAAAAAAAAGCTGATTTATTGATTATCTAATGAGGTGGTTAATCATTTGTCAAGATGTTTGTTGAAACCCAGAAGAAGACGATGCGTGTTTCTCTTAAATGTTTAATTTGAATAATTTGCTTTTGAGAGCACATCTGCTGAGGGGTTATCAATTTATAGTTGTACTTGACTATTTTAATAGGAGTAGGAGTAGGAGTAGGAGTAGGAGTCAAGTAATAGGAGTACTTGACTCCTATTACTACACAGGAGTCACAAAAATCTACTGTAACTTGAACTTCTGATGCCTATGTGATGCCTTTATCTGCATCTTCCTTATCTTAAAAGATGTAAACAGATACTCCAGATACACATTGATGACAAATAGACAGAAAGCGAGACACTTCGGCAGGCATATACACTAGATATGGAATCCATATCTCCACTGCAAAGCCTTTTTTCTGTTTTGTTATTTTAACCAGTGAGACATGGATACTCTACCTCTGTATAACCTCTGACCAAACCTCTTTGGTGTCACAACTGAATGCATGAGTGACCAGGGTAATGTTCACACTCTGCATTGGATACACATTGCATGTACCATGAAAGTGACTATGAGCTTCTTTCCAGATTGTGCCCAATTTCATGGTGCTCTACACACACAGCATCAGTTGATCACACTGATTTGCCATATACTGTGTGTTTTCTGTACTTAAAGGCACTGCATTCCTTGCGATGGACAGTAACAGTAACAATATCATTTTGAAGTTACAATCTCAAAGATTCTTTTTCCTATAATGATAAAATAAGTAAATGAAGTGTTTTTGGACCTTGCTTCATCATCTGTGTTCACTGATCTTTTATGTGTTTGTTCGGCCACAGTAGCCGTTTACTTGTGACACTAGTGTAGACCAGGAGAAATACTGTACACCACTTCACACACAAGTAAGATGAAGAGCGAGTCTTTTGTGTTGAAAGCCTTGTTAAAAGTCTCATTGTGTACAGCTTGTGATTTGTCTGGAAGACTTGCTGTTTACGCCAAGGTCATAATATTACAAATGCAACTGGCTTTCATCAGTGGGCCGCTAACTCCGTCAGCATTGTGCTGCCTCATTCAGCATTAGTGATGTAACATTTACGTAAATGAAAATCTTCTTAAGTAACACCGTGTGTCCTGTAAATAGGAATTATCACAGTAATATATCTAAATAAAGACAATAACAGTGAAACATGATTGCATTATATCTGTGCCTTTCGTGTTTTAAAGCTGTGGCCATATTGTAACATATCTAACGAGAACCTACTGAGATCATCTCTCCCAGTGTTGCAGTAAAGGTGAATATTCCCTCTCTCTGCTCCTCTCCTGCTCGTGGCCTTTGTGGCGAGAATAATAAGCTGGATTCAAGTGATGTGTGTGGTTGTGGTTTGATTAACCTCTGCTCCAAGCTGTTGCTCCACACAATATCATTGCCTATTGACCTGCAGGTGCTCAGAGGTAGGGCCGGTGCAAAGGTCTGGAGATGTGGGACTCGCGGTGAAAGCAGGCCTCGGCCTAATTGTCTGTTCTTCGTAAGCTCAAGTTATTGGCAGCTGCCACTGTCTCAACCGTCGTAGCTCCGGCGAAACGAACCAGGGCCCGCTAATTGCAATGGCCTTTTCATCATCTCAAATCAAACACTTTCATACAAGCCAGGAGAGGCAGCATCCTCTCGGACCATTAGCGAAGTATTGTAAGTATAGCGCTGGGCTCAGAGCTGGACAGGCGCATCACCTACACCACTCCCAAGATGTTACGCACTCTCCCTCGCTAGCTGTGGGAATATTTAGCACACAGCCCCATTGACCTCCTCTCTCTCTCTCCTTACCTGAATGCCATAACCTGATTTTACCAGTCATTTAAGGGGGTGGTTGGCAGGAGAGCGGCTAGTGAATCGGATGGTAAGTGGTGGGGTGATGGCGGTGTTCAGCGGCGCTGGATTGTAAGGGAGGGCAACTGGTCCTCCTGACAAGAGATCAATACTGTCCTCAGAGTGGCTGGAGTCAAGCTGCTGGGTCTGACAGGGGGCCGTGTGGCGTAATTGGATCAGGGGGCGCAGCAAGTCGCCTGCCCACCCCCCTTCAGTACTGTCACAGCTGTCACATGTCATCCCCCTGCACTGCTGTCACCCCAGGAGGCTAGTGGTTCTCTGCCTCTCCCCTTCCCCTCTCGCACCCATGCAAATGTCCACTTAGCAGATGAATGCCGCCGATATTAGGCACATTCTTCATGCTTTTATGCAAAAGTAAAATCTATGTCATTTGAGAATTTCATGGAAATAAAATCACCATTTATTCAGAGCCCAAAGAGTGAAACCGCCTGTAAAAAGTGAAAATGGTTTGGTTCAGCTTATTAAAAATGGAAAGAAAATAAGGCTTTGGAAAAACAAACAATGAGGGAGTTGAGGATTAGAGGAAATAAAAAGAAAATCGAAAGAAAAAAAAACTTTATAGACAACATACAGTAATGAAAAATCTCTCACCTCTATATTACCTCATATAACTCACCAGTAACACTTAATCCAAAACTATTGATTGACTGATGTGTAAGCTCGCAGAATGTCTGTAAATTGAACCGCGCATTGTGAGGTGTCAGGGTGTTTTCCAATAAATATTGTAGCACCATTGTCAGATATGACTTAAGTCGATAGATCCTGCAGCATAAAATGGACCAAAAAAAAGATGCCCAGTGTATTAATTATCTTTATTCTAAAATGAACTGCATGATCACTTTAATCTGTCATTTTTCAGTGCAGCACAAGGGAGATGATGATCGATTTCAATAGGGAAGACTGTGTGCTGTAAAGAGACCATAATGGAGATAATGATTGTCTGCTGTTAATCTAGCCAGTGTGGATTCTCCGCTTGAAAAAGCTCCCTTTAAAAGCAGCGCTCTATTCAATTCCTGGAGGAAACTGTTTTGTCCACCGTGACTAAAACGCTTCCCAAATCTAACTGTTTGAAAGCTTCAGTAAGTGTTACCATTTCATCAAGAAACAGCCCGGGCGCATTTGGAATAATCACGCGTCATGTGACAGACGCGGATATTTGTGACTGCAGACATCACAGAGCTGGGCGGATTAAAGACTGGTTAAACATTAAACAGGAATCCATATGTAAATTTACAGCGCTAATTAGGAGATGCTGTCTGTGATGTTATCCTCCAAGAGACTCTCTGCCCTCAATTTTCACACACTTAATCAAATTAAAAGCTTAGGAGCAGCATGATTATCGGATTATCACTGATACATGTACAATTCCTTTTAGTTTGGGCAAATAATGGGCAGATTCTGGTACAACCCAGCCAATGGCTTAACTCACTGTTGTTTGTTTTAGATGTCTATAGTTTGGGGAACAGAAAAAAAAGGAAAACCACTTCTATTGTGTCATATTGAATTCATTATACTTTATATTTCCTAAAAATAAATCATGCTCATCTTCATCTATTAAACAACAGTAATAACGCATATAGAAAAGACCTTTTTTTTTTTTTACATTTCTGTGTCATCAGAGGAGATCTGATGTAGACGTCTCTCATGGCATAGTTCAGGTGGCACTGCTTTGATCATGAGGCCTGAAGACTTGTGGACCTTGGGGGCTTTTCACGCAGGCAGGACACGATTCGTACATGCTCGTAGGCGCGCGCACCGCGAGGGTTAATACACTAAAAGAACATGCACAAGTGCGCTCACATAAACACACGGGTGAAGCTGAATCACCGTTTCGCTGATCTATGACAGCCAAGCCTCCTTCTGGGACTGCACGTTCACCTTGGCAGTCTCAACGGTTCAGCGGCCCCAAGGATGTGGTTAACAAATCGGGAGAAAGCTCGCCAACTTCAGGGCGGTCGCAGGCTTGTGCTAAGTGATCTGTATTCCCTGTGAATCTGCTGTTCCTTAACCCTGTGAAATTAAGAACACTTCCTGAAACTCGCCCCCCAGACCTCTCACATAATACAGAATTCAAAAAGCACCATGCATCAGTGTCCTTGTGTAATGTAAGAGGGGAAAAGCCAGCCAGAGCAGAGCCAGGCATTTTCCTCCTCACACACAGTTTGTAAATCCTTACAACTATTTACATTATATATACAGTAACGCCTTCTTACTGTTCCTCAATATGCCAAATAAGGTGGCTGTTTAATTCCACCCCTCCCTCATTCTGTCTCTCAATTTTGGATGCTTTTCTCCACAGTAGGAATTCCACGAGGCCATACCCAAGTTTTGTCAAAGTGTTTTGTGGACATAATTTACCAGATACCACCTGCTGTAAGACAGTTAACAGTAAAAAGAACAAGGCTCTCCGAGTATCGAGGAAAGTAAAGATTGGCAGGTGAAAGTGAGGCTTACAGGCTGACCTACACACAAGACCTCTTCATCCGTGACTCATAATCACTACTCTGGGGGAGTCACATGGTCTGCTAAAAGGCAGCCAAAGCCATTATGGGGGTGCTTAAAACTCCACTTAAAGATCACTTTATAGCCTATTACTTTAACTGTGGTTAGGTATTTACATGACACCTCCAGCAGCTTTTTGGTTTGGTAATACATTTGCTTGTGGGTAGAGCATCTTATGTGAATGTCTGCTGTGACAAAAGTAGTCAACATCGAGGCAATCGCTATATAAAGGTGTAGTGTATTTCCACTCATCTGCTGAAGATCCCAATGTTTTATTAAAGGATACGATGATAAAAGGCCAAATATTCATACATGCTCAGGAACAGTATATTTTAAATATCATTTTATATAATTTTATATATTTATTGTTAGAGAGAGAAAACACTGCCTTTTTTAAAGCACTACTACTACAAAGCCTGAAATGTTATATATATATATATCTTAATTTCTTGGAAGACATTTGTATGGTGCCATGAAATGCTGCTGATTTTACATTGTATATTGCACGACCAGGGCCTGGTCCCCCAGCAGGGTAAGCTTGGATCAGTGGAGACAGCCCCTCCCCTGGGGTCAGCCGCGACCGCGCGACCACGCCACTCTGACGTGACGCCAAGCTGGGGCGATGGTGTGTAAATAAAGGGAGAGAATTGCAAATCTTGTCATGGCTGCAGCGAGCGGAGCAGCTCGAGCAAAGATGGTTGCCCGCAAACCTGACTGGGAGGTGGTTTGTGGCTGTGTGTGGAGGTGGCTGGCTGGCTGGCTGGCTGGCTGGCTTACTGGCTGCCTGGCTGGGGAGGAGAATGACTACCATCACTGCCTCCCCTCTCACAGCCTCCCTCTGGCTTGACAGCTCAGGAGCAATTCACCCGGCTGCTCACTGCTGACATATGACTTAATCAACCACATGTGCGCTAATGAATGGCCATATGAAAACAATTAAAGCTATCAGAGTGGCCATGGCAGGTATTCTGCTGTTAACAATTCAAGTTCATTTCAAGTTTGTTTTTTTTCCCCTCAGCTGCTTAATCATATCTGAGAAAGTATGCCATAAAGTAGTTGACACTGGTCACTGACAACTTCCAATTACAACTTTCACTTTTCCCTGCCTCTTTGAATGTATGGTAGATAATCGCGCTAAATAAAAGGCCATTATCAGGCATTTTCTGACAATTAAGCCACAGATGGATCAAAATTATTATTTTACTTCAATATTTCAATATCCTGCTCTGTGTGAACCCCCATGCATTGTGCAAATGTCTCCTCAACAAAGGATTACAATCAATTAAACATTTATGGAAATGGCATCGCTTCCTGTAACGCCGGGCTATTTCCCCTGACATTTTGCACCTATTATATTTTCAGACATTTGATGATGTTCCTGACTCATACTTGGACATTTTGATAAACACTGACATGGACAAGGCTGAGACAAGGTAATTGAGTGCATGTCTCTGTTCGAGACAACATCTTGTATTTCCCCCACAGTTGGACGATTACAATAAGCAGATCCTAAAGTTTGTCAGAATCTGTGAAAAATGTCACTAACTAACAAATCATGGGCTAAGGACAGAATAATTACAAACGTTTCATCTATTTCATTTATGAGACACCAATGCCTGTGTTGTGTTTTTTTCATACAATTTACTCTTAATGTGAGATTTGTACCTTAAATAACATAAATGTAAAGCAAATGTAAATACAATGAGCACTATCTTTTGCTATCAAATGTGTGTGTGCGATTATTAGTTTTTGTTTCTTGCATTTCCATTGAACTTGCATTCCATACTTTCAACCCGCAGCCTGAAATATGCAAACAGAGTAAACAACACACGTAAATTTGTGTAGGGAAAGCGCCTATAGGCTGAACCGGCAGACACCTTTACTTCTGAAAAGATTCATATCCTCTGTTTATCATTCATATCTGTGTTTATGCATAATACCATTTCACATTATATGACTCAGTTTAATCAACAGGATTTACGTGAAGCAGACTCCTTTTCTGTCAGAGTTTGTCTAATATGAGTGAGGCCATGGGGAGAGGTTATCAATGTTTGCAGGTGGGTTTGCTCATAGATGAGACTGTGATGAACATCTCACCTCTCCATGTGGAGCTGATTTTAATTCACAATAAAAAAGCAACTCACTGTCACTCAAAGGTTTGAAGTTCTTGAATATTTCACACAAAGTTGTTTTTGTCGCTTTTAAAATGCAGCTAGTAAAGCTACCAAATTATGAATCACACATTATTAAGTGTATATATAGCTTAGGGTTGTAGCTAAAGATGATTTCTATTATGAATTAATCTGCCTATCATTTTCTCAATAAACTAATTCATTGTCTGGTACCTAAAATGTCTCACAATGTTGAAAAATACTGATCAGTTTCTCAAAGCCAATGTCTTGTTTTGCCCACAATCCAAAGACATTTAGTCATAGAGAACTAAAGAAACCCAAGAAAATATTCACATTTTTCTTTTAAAAAAAAAAAACCTATAACGGTTGACAAATAACCGATCAATTGACGAATTTTTGCAGATCTGTCATATTTTATTGTGTTCTTGGGGTGGTCCACCATCTCACAGATAGAAGAGCAAACATTACTCTGATGTATTCATTCAACAATAGTAATGCACTATTTTAAGAATAAACCTTGAAGTCTTGCTTGCCTTTATGCATTTGTACATTGACGAAAGGTCTATAATTCATGCTGTTATTCAGAAAAAATAAGAGTTTTGGATAAACAGCATGGTTCATTCCATCATAATTCTTTATTCAACTGGCATATCATGGAAATTTCAACAGTCATAGCAGATTAACCTTGCGTGTGCTTTCTATGGGCTCCTCTTTGATACATTTACATGCACCCTGATCAGAACTCTGTTTGGTAAATTATTTCATTTCCATGTTTTTTTCTCACCAGCTTGACCTTCCTCTTGCAAAATAATCACAACTGTTATGTTGGAATATTTAGTCATAGTAATTATATAAATAATGAATCCCTTGAGGTTGAAATATCCTCAGTGGATCATGTGCAGAGAGCATGTCTGAAGCCCGTCTACTAACCTACTGTTTAGTGCAGGCTTCATATGCAGAGCGTTTTAAAAGAATCACAACAGGAAGGTCATAATAGGTAACACAAAACAAGGTGAAATAGGTATTTTCATCCTGAAACCGCCTCCCACTCTAATGGAATGTGAAATGTTTGTTGCAGTGGTGTAGTGTGAAAATGTCATAACTTGAGTCCTGGTTTAAACTCACAATCTCAAAGGAAAGTCAACATCAAAATGGAATTAGCATATGTTTTATAGGTTTAAATGAATCTTATATTAGCCTTATAGTAAAAAAAAAGGAGATACTGAAGGATATTTAATCAATAACCACACTTTGGTAGAAAAGCAGTGCACAAAAAGAACGATGCACAGCCATCTGAAATCATTGGAATCTGTCAAATTAAAGCACACAAGGTAGTACTACTTTAGCTTCAGCAGTCATCAGTCTCCAACAGCATTCTGAGTTATTAATTAATGCTGATAATCATAGGTTCATTTTCCATACTTAAAACATATTTTTCCCTCATAATTACAAAAATCTAAGTGATAAGTATCTATAATTGACATCATAATTACTTTTTTTTCTTTGATGAATGTGTGCACATGTGACGAATTATAGCTAAATCAGAAAATCAATGTGACGGCCGGTATTTGACTGAACACTCAAATCCCACTTTTCCTCCCCAGATAATGATACCTAAATGTCTGACTGCCAGACAAGACAAGAAAAAATTCTGCAATAACCTCAAGAAAACAAAACCGAGTTTTTGTACACTTAGTTCTTTATATGGATTAAACAAACAAGACGTAACGTGTTAGTGAGCTTTAGAGATGTTGACAAGGGGATTTCGTTACCTTTGGAGAGAGCCCGGCCAGATGTTTTCTCTGTTTACACTTTTTATATTAAACTAAGCTGACTGGCTGCTGGCTGTAGTCTCATATTTACCAAACAGGCAGGATAGAGGTGTCAATAATCTCATCAAACTCGTAGCAATGAGGAAAATAAGGTCAATTTCCTAAAATGTTGAACTATTCTACAAGGTTCTGGATGGAGTTTCCCTTTAACTGTAATTGAATGATTAAATGTTTCTCTCTGTAGAAAGTTATAATACCCTGGTTCAAAGCTATCATTTAAACACCAAAAAAAAAAAACTGTTGTCAACTTTAAAACAAAATAGTGAGAAAGTGCTTTTGTTTTGTACATTTGAGACAAACAATAAAAAACATGATTTATTGAACCATGTGCACCTGGAATCAAAATCCATTTTCACAGCCATCTGTTCTAAATGAAGTTTTTCTTCATTTAGAACCCATTCTCATTTTTATTAAGTGCTATTTTTTCCTCCATGTAATCAGTACTTCACACAGCAAACATGATCATGCAGTGAACAGTTCTTCTGTAAGAAGGTTTCTTTATCATAAAATGTAACTGCTCTGACTAGCTTTTAACACTTTTTGTCTATCACGCCGTTCGGCCACGTATCTCTTGCTGCCTTTGAAACGAGCTATGATGTCCTCTCTGCAGCCCTGACAGGAACAAGCAGTACCTCTTTCCATGACATGGTTTGTCCTCTAAAGCAAAGTTGCTGACATTGTTGAGGGATGAGTGAACACCTAACAGAGTCGAGCTTGTGATATGCTTCATATTGGGCTCTATTCACACCACTTTAAAAAGAATTAGTAATGGTATCCCCATGTCTAGCGTGCAATATACAACTGTGTGATTACAATATCCATATGCACTGTAGGA
This sequence comes from Amniataba percoides, assembly GCA_037176925.1. Taxonomy (NCBI): domain Eukaryota; kingdom Metazoa; phylum Chordata; class Actinopteri; order Centrarchiformes; family Terapontidae; genus Amniataba; species Amniataba percoides. Next base: position 9,396,612 of record JBAJHX010000043.1, on the reverse strand, counting down.
CCCAAGGTATGTAGAGGAAGATAGGAATCCTCCATACAAATATGAAAATCAACAGTGTCCCACTATTCCATATATAATCAGTCAGCCCACTGCGGGAAGAGATATCAACCTAGCTTTCCATTTGCAGATAGTAGCATGCGGCGGTATTAAGAAATCACCCTGAATGTGCCGGTGTAGATAACTGAACATGTTGGGTGTCTACGGGAGATATATTTACACAAAACAGGGAGCAGACAGAGTAGATCTAATTGACTAGGTAGCGGTTTGCCGAGGTTGGTGCGGCAGGTCTCGGAGTCGAGTGGATGAGGGGCTTACAGAGAGGCCGTCAGAGAGCAAAAGATTAGTGCTGACGTCTCTGCCACATCAATTACAACCCGCTGCTTGGCTGGGGAGAAATCCCCACCACTGTCTCTTCAAGGCCACCAAGCACAAACTGGGTGTGTCAGAGGTCATCCAGGGGAGGAAGCGCGAGGCCTTGGCCCTCCCAGTGGGAGTCACTCCTGTGGGCTGGTGGTTCGGAGTCCCCTGTGGAGGGAGGTGCCACAGAGAGTTTCACAGCAAACACCAGAACTGTCATTCACCGGAGCCACATGGTCCGGCACAGTAGGAGGGGAGTGGCAAGGATGGAGAATAGGCTCTATTTTATTTCATCTGTTTTCATGTTGTTGCATAAAAGTGGAACAGTGTTCTCATATCATGCTACTTTGCTTTTGCATTTGCCTTTAGCACACGAATCCTTCAAATGTTTTAAGACGTGTTGAACAAGCACAGTCCACAATAATCCCCTCAATTGTACATGCTGCAGAAAAATACTGCAGAAAAATTGTAGACAGATCAAAGAAAGTTCAGAAGTTCAATAAGAAAGATATATTGATACAGATTATTCAATTATGTGAAAAGCCAGTCAGAGTTGTTTTAAGGTTTTCTTCACACTGTGTTCCTTAGAAATAGTCTGTTATCCTGGAAATCCTTCTGTCATTGTTAGGCCATAAAACTGCAGTGATACATTTAATTGGCACTGCTGCTAAAACCAAACAACCTCTAATTCTAAACACTACGGACTCCAAAACATATCCGACTCAGCTAACATGAATGTGATGTCTTGGTGCGCTGGCCATCGGGCCAGAGCGGCATGAAGCCATCACACAGAGTTAGCCATCACACAGAGTTAGCCTGCCTACACTGTCTGCCTGTTGTTGTTGGAGCAGTCAGAACCCCCACCCCAATGCATCCAGATCTGCATCCTTGTCGGTGGGGGGCTGACACCAGGCATTAGACAGCGGGGCCTCTGATAGCACCAACACCTTTGCTTTCGGCCTGAACCCCTACCACGAACCTTGACCACCAGGCAGAAAAGCATCCGTCTCTCTAGACTGCTGGACTGGCTTTATTTCAGCTGCGGTGTGAAGAGAGGATAGTTTATGATGTCTCAATTTTTACTTTTTCTTCCCATATTTTCATCAGATTTTACTTAATTTTATTTTGGAATATTGACTACACTGGCATTATATTTACATCTACTAGATCTACTGTCTACCGTAAACAGTAATTGTAAATATAACAGAATAAGATAATCAACTTGACTCTGAGATATCATACGTATAAAATCAAGCATAGAGTCAAAGCGATGAGGCAATAAGAAGAAGAATCCTTTAGTTGCCTAAACAACTATAAAACAGGACTTCAGAGATACAGAGAATGGGATCATAATCCCATTAACTTTAATTAGATTTATGTGATGCTCACCTTTCTTCTGTGACAACAAATTAATGATAAGCCAAAGAGAATTAAAACAGTAGTAAGTGAAACCCTTTTCTTCCCCCCAAGGCTCTCTACTGGGTCCCAGCCTCACCTAAAAGCTCATGAGAATTTAGATCAAACCCCTCCTGTGTAGAGCTGAGTGAGACCAGCCATAAATTGCTAATAGACTAAATGAAACGAGGTAGGAGGCTCCTGCTCTGCAGCAATTACCCCTTAGATGTAGTCATTCATATCCCTGCGTGTCTCGTTTCATCAGGGCAGCACCGGCACTTTGTCAGGCTGTCTTTGTTGCACAGCTCCGGGTTGGTTAGAGGACTGACCATGGTACCGATATGCAGGGGAGCATTTGAAACAACAAAGTGCCGTTTGACTGGCTGGCCGTTCACGAGAATGGCTCCTCTTCCTGCCTTTCATGTGGCATGGGTTTGTATAATCAATTATTAATCAAAGTGGCGTTTTGAAACTCAAACTCAAAGACACGTCTGCCACACTTAAGTGTCTCCCTGTGTTTTTTATTTGCTTGGCTGCCTTTTCATGGCTATATTTATGATGCTCTTGCAAAATGTGTTTCTGATGAGCTGCTATTACGGTACACCTTCATGTAGGGGTGGCTTCATTTTTTGGGTGGGTGATTTATACTAGACAAAAGGACACATATTATGACCATGAATTACTACAGCATATCCAATCAGATTACAGTACTTAAAATGAAAGGTTGTTCTGTTTATTAATAAAGCCATACCTGCAGTATAATCATACAAAGTGTTGCATTTAGGTGGCTATTTGAACAAAACTATTAATGTCTGCCAATAAAAGGCAGTTACAGTCAGTTTAGTTTCTTTTTTGAACTTGATGTACCACATTGCAGTATTACTTTCAGCATGTGAAAAAGTTCTGTTGCATAACAATTTAGCTCCACTTTACAACAACTTAGAAGAACATTTTTAATACAACTAAAAAAAACAGTCTGGTGCTACTGCTGCTAACTTGAAAGGTCAACTTTCATGTTGTAAAAAAAAACAGATTATCAGTGATCATATCTGTTGTCATAGTTGTGCAAAAAAATAAAAAATAAAAAAAACTGATTATTTATTATGAAAAAAGGCTCAGCTAATCAAGTTGATTATTTGCTACATCAGTAACTTGACACTGATGCAGAGCTGCCACCTTTGAGTGTTTATTGCGCCTTCTAGCCTTCATATAGTGTCTATACAAAGATTATAACATGAGGAACACATCTTTATGTAGTTTAAGTGTAGTGTTTCATTCTTTGTCCACAAAAGGCAAATCTTCTTCAAACTGTAAATATCAGGATGGAAAACCTGACATGTAAATCATGATTCATTAATCCTGTTTACCCTCAGCTAGCACAAGATAAGGAAACTCTAGCTCCCACAACCCTCTACACATGTTGTATCGTTCACTTTTCTATGGAATCTCTCTGAATAAAGGCCCTATGAATAAATATTGTGCCACTTGCAACTCAATTCAACCATTTGATAAAAAATTCATCCATTGTTTGGGAAACTCCAACTCTTCTGTCCACCTTTTATTGTTAGACAAATTGAAGTGTGCACTGGGAGGGAGGCCAGCGGTAAACACAGAGAATCTATTTAGCCATCCCATTCCGGGGCTGAGAGGAGAGCCGGGCCCTTCAAAGGCAGAGGCAACAATGTGAGTGACATCAGGTCATCCTGCCTCCTCACAGTCACCTGGCTGATAGAATTGTTCTGGGGGGAGATAGGAGGGACCTGTGAAGCACAGCTTTTTTGTCATTGCCATATCTTATGATTGATGGCTCCATGGCCGCAGTGAATCTGCCCTTTTTAAATAATTTATGTTGCCCATCGCTATGGACAAGTAGCTTATAACCGGGTTGTTATTTTTCCATTGACTGGAGAGATCAATACTTTAAAGACATGACATAGCCACTAATGAACTACTTAAATGGCTCTCTGGAGTGCAAAACAATTGCAGTGTTTACTCAAAGCAAAGACTGAAAACAGGTTTATTACAACACTGCATTGTGAAGTTCTACTTTAAGGGAAGACAAAAGACACAAAAGGTGCGGGCCAGAGTTGGGGTCAGTTCACTTCAAATTCACAGTACAAATGGAAATACACTAGAACATTATACAAAAAAAACTGTTTGCAAAATTCGTATCAAACTAAATCTGCATCTTGACAAGTGACCCAGAAGTAATTAGGTTGATTAGGTAAAGGTTTACCGAATAAACAGACAACTGCATGTAATCCAACAAATAAGTGGTGTAATTCCCTAAAATAGTCCAGTAGAGTTATGTGTTGTAAATCAAGAGGCCCTTGCTCATTCCCCCTCTAACAAAGTGACAAATTAGCCGAACAATAGTGTTTGAATTCTTATTAAAGTTGATTAATTCATATCATTAGTTGATCGCACAACAGCTCATAAAATATACTAAATTAATTTCTTTACTGTGATTAATACATGAAACACTTGAATTAACATCAATAAATCAATTTGTGAATCAATTACATGATCATGTTTAAATACAGAGCTAATAGTGTACATTAACTAGCGGCGTAGAAGTGATCATATATCATTTGGCATTCCAAAGAGGAAGAGCAGAGGAGCATCCTTAAATGATCAACGATGAACGGGATCCAACTCTGACCTTAATAGGTCCCAATACATTTTGCACGACGCTGTTACTGTGAAACCGGGGTAAGTTATCTACCACCAGGGTTCCATGTAAGCCATGCTTCCTTTAATCTCAGATTTATTATATACGACTGATTACACAGTTCCTATCAAATAAGTTACAATTAGCTGCTGAAATGTAGAGGCGATTTTGAATTACAACAGCAAAGCCTTCGCAAATGATTTCCATCAAAGGCAAATTATCATTGTATTTGAATTGTACACACAGATCAAAGCTAATTTCTTAAAAAAAATACAAATAACCATTTTTTTTACGTTATACAGTTAATTAATTGTAAGTTTTTCCATATATGTTAAGTGTACTGTGAGTGAAGTGGAGATACTTCAGACAAGACGCTTCATCCAATTTAGCACTTGGAAACTGCCTTGTAGAAGTGACTGCCTGCTCTATGAACAAGCCAGCTATGAAAAGCATGTCAAGGCTTCTTTCTGGTTGCACTGTGGAGAGGTACAGACATCGCTGCTCCCTCGCTGGGCTGCTGCAGGTGTGAGAGGTCCTCTCAACCAGCTGTTGTGTGGATCAGTCAACAGAGTTAACGTGACACACTTTGTAAGAGAATTACACCTCTACCACCGCCAGCTTTGGGCCTATATGGTCTTGCTAATAAACCTGGACCTTGTAATGGCTGTCTGATCACTCAAACGTAGGAGCAGCAGCAACGGGAGGACAAGGAAATGTCATCCAACAAGGATAGAAAATGTACCTCCACCTTTGTTTAAGGTTCATGTGGGCTGAGTTTGATTGGTTTCTGTGTTTGTGCCAGGGATTGGCTTGTTACATGTTATATGGGCACAAGACTTTTTTTTAACCACTCAGCCCTGATAGGAACCCAGCTACACTACACTTTAAAGGAGCAGGGCTGCACTTGAGATGACGGAGGAGTAGTACATGGAGCTGAATAGAACATTTGCAAGAACATTAAGGTCCATTGCTGATATGCAAAAGAACAAATCCATGAGTTTAATTTAAAAGTGGTGATATTTTCCATTTTTGTTATTGTCAACAAAAAAACAATAATTTGATGCTTACACTCAAGCCCCTCGCAAATTCCTATTTTCAATCATGTATTTGGTGCACTAATGAATATGCACATTGCCAGGAAAGTGCTTGTGAGGACTGACTTAAATAATAAATATATGACAAAATAATAACAATAAAGTTAGATTTCACAGCATGTTTACAATGGAGCCTATGGCATATACATGTCCTGTATATAAAGTTTTGGCTACAAAGGCAATTACTTCTTACTTTTTTTTTGTCAATAAATTCTATCAAAACAACAAAGCCAACGTGTTGATCCTAATAATCAGATTTAATCTTTTTAAATGTCTTCATGCTCAGTCTGTGGTTAGTATATATACTGTATATATGACATTGAGACGCACATGATGACAGATGATCAATAATGCATATCACTGTTTGAAGTCCAATGTGCCGATTAATGTTAATTTTAGCCATTTGCATGTCTGATTTTTCCCTTTTGTTAAGGTGGATTTTTAAGATCCTAATACTAAGCATCTGAAAACCTCCAGGGCCAATTCAAATGCCACTTAACGAAATCACTGCCTTTGCTACAGATGTAAGAGCCACTGGCCTCTTCTATCTTCTCCCTTTGCTGTTCCCATTGACTCAACTGATGTATCTTGTGATATTATAAAAAGGCATACTTACAAATGCATAGCTGAATCAAAATGCATGCCAACTTGAAACAATCCATTATTATACAGAGGATTGAATTAATTCCTTCTCTTGCACCAAGAATTGTGTGATGCCTCAGAAGATAATTTGCCATGTAATTCTTTTCACCTACACAGATGCACCAACATACAGTACATGTTTTTTTTTTTTTTTAACCCTGATAACGACCGTTAATTCATCAAGAGTAAATAAAATGTTTAGTTGGGAAGGGACATTAATTATCACATTCATCTGCTTGCTGTTTCCAAACTGGGCTATAATGAAATGTGCTGTAATAGAGATTGCTCTTGGGGAGGCAAGCCGTTTATGAATCGCTAGAGGTGCAGCAGCTGCCTTCCCCCTTGAGAGATAGAAATTTATGCCGTATACCCCGCTGATTGTTGAGAAGGTAAAGAACCAATAGCAGCATGTTCAGAGGTTTAATTTAAAGTGTGTTTCTCACTAGGCTGCTCACAACACTTAATTAAACTCTGCTGTTTTGGCAATGACAAATGCTGTGGTGCAGGAGGAAGCTGGGCTGCTGTGACTGAGAGGCTTTTGTAATTTCTTTCATGTGCAGCGATGGCCAGATCCAGGTCAGAAACTGTAGAATTAAAGAACTAAACAAGATTTAGACATGGGGAATGGGAGGGCAAGGGGGTGGGCGGTTACAGTCATTTCTTTCGCAGGAATACATCTATTTTTCTCTCTTTTTTTGTGTGTCCTCTTTCTCATTTTTGGAAAGTTTTGTCATAGATTTATGAGGGTCGAGCTTCTGTGCCTGATTTTCTGGGCTTATTGCCTTTCACACTGTCGTTTCCCAAGCCCCGTGTCTGCTTGATGGAGACTTCATCAAGCAGCATATTGTTCCTATTATTTTAAAACGGTCTGATCTTTCTATTAAGTCTCTTAGCATGAGTCTTGATTTGCCAAACCATATTTTCACCAAAGGAAGCATTACGTTTAAAATATGCAAGTAAGTGTGAAATTTAACTTCAGAGGTCTAGCACACGAGAACATCAAACTCGAAGCAGTCAGCAAACTGACAGGGAGTGACTAATAGCTTTTTGTTTCTGGGTAGAAATCCAATTCATGCCAAACAAAAATCTTATTTTGTTTCTGTAATGGTATGACTGTATTACTGTGCATTTCATGATATCCATTTAAAAGGTGGAGCCAGTCTAGCACATAGCCGCTGCAGAGCTCTGCCTGCCTCTGTGTTATGAAGTCGCAGAACTCTGGCTACACTACCAGGAAATAACCACAAAGATGCCTGCGAGGCACAAACAGGAGCTGGAGCATTTCATTCAATAATGTAATCCATACTTTTAAGTAAAAGACCTCAATTCTTATGTCCTTTTTTTATTACTTGAGTGAATGCTACCACACATTATTTTTCTGTCACATGCCAATCTTTTTTTTGCACAGGGCTTTATCATAACTGTACAGGTAAACAATAGTTTTAATGGCTGTGCAGCCATGAAAAGACAAAGTCACCAAAGGCTGCTTTACCACAACACAATCACCAAAAGCATGTAAACATTTTTTAAAGCTCATATTTCATGGAATCTTTCATCACATTTTAACATTTCATCTTATAAATACACCAATTATCAACAAATATGTATCTTTTTTTTGTTGTTGTTTTTTTATGTGATAGTGCTATTTATAGCTCAATCAAAGGGGCACAGTTGGCAAATATTTCTATATTAAACTGTGAACACTCATCCTTGCAGTACACTAATATACATGGAGAGACATTCAGAACTGTCTTTATTGTTGTATAAAAATTATATTTATCAGTTCATTCAAAAATTTTGTAATTCCAATAGAGGTGAAAAAATGTTTTTGCTAATCCTGAGCATTGAAAGGATAAACAACACGAGCATATGCATACAGAAAAACAAAACTGTATTTGTATTTATATAGTATTTATCCTGTTTTATATAGGGGAAGCAAACAGCTCCATATGTATTTTGGTGTTCTGTAAATGCCAGGGAGACACAGCAGCATCCGTTGGAGTTAACGGTGCAGCACTTTTGTGTTCAGTAGCACAAATCATTAATCATGAGGCCGGCCATATTCTTGTAGTGCCTGTGCTTTCATTACTGGGCCTAATTAAACAGTTCTGTGAACTGGAATCTCAGATTCCTCTGTTACAGATTATCATTAATTATGGTGAAAGTGCTCAGAGATGTTGGACTCAATTATATTCTGCTCAACCCTGGCAGCGGGGTGATTCATTGTTCTGAGCACTCCACAGCCGTACTGTCTCTGCTTATCACCAACCTCCACTTTTGTAAATTGGGCTCTGCCAGCCAACAAACTAAGAATTATGTGCTGCTTTTTTCATTACAAACATGTTGGAGGAGCACAGACCAATTAAGGGTGGGATATTTTGTGTGGAGTGATGAGGCAGGCATTGGTGCAGGGAGATGGGGGTTGGATGAGGGGTACTATGGGAATGAGCTCACCATGCTGAAGTTGTGGCTTTATTACCATGTGTGGTGCAGCCCTCCACCAGGTCTATTGACTGATTATGCTCAGCATGCTTCTTCAATATCTCAAAGCTCTCCATATTGTAACGGTAAAATTAGAATTTGGAATGAATATGATATTGATATTTCAGTGCAAGTACTGTACATACACACAGCTTCCCATTGTCTTCAGGGAGGGTTTAAATGGATATTTCTATTGTACTGGAAGCTCTGAGTAGGTATGGCTCAGAGGAAAGTGTTAACTTTTCATAATATTTGTGTATGACATGCAACTTTTCATGCAGCTGAACAATGTCAATATTACTTCTATGGTCTTATGTAGGGTACGTGGGGGTCTATGATGGAAACAGTGTGTGAATGAGATTATTGGCCACCTTTTTTTAGGGTCAGAGAATCGAGAGGAAAATCTGAATCAAAGAGAAGCAGAAGTTCCAATGGTAAGCTTAGGCCTTAGCGGTTTGCACAATTTCATATGCCACAGTAGGTAGTGATTTTAATATATATGAAAATCAGCCAGAGCTGTGTGCATGTGTCTCTTATAATATCACCGGTGGGAGATTTTCACTGCCTTACAAAGCAGGACTGTTTTCGTTTCCCCTCACTACAGTGTTGTCTCAGTGCGGCTCACAATCAGATAGCTCTCTCAGTTCCATTTCTTTCAAGAATTAACGCAGCTTGCAGTGAAAGGGTTACAATTTGAAAGAAAAACAAAGCAAAATCTGAGATGTCAGAATTAAATTTTACAAAATATTTGTTTTCTCATAGCTCCTTAAACTATGGTTGATCTAATCCCATAATTCCCATGGCAGAGGAGCAAGAAATGGGATTTTTCCTTCTAGTGACATAGCAGCAGCTCATTGAAAATGTAATACACTACTTCCAAGTCACAGGTCAGCTGGCAATCTGAATTTTAAAAGGACTGTGAATAATATTCTGTTTTATTTTGAAAATGAACTTTGTGGCCTCCATCATGAATCCAATATATGTCTTAATCTTCTGGGCTCTTGAAGCCCACAGCTCTGGAAGAAGGCCTTTGACTCCTACACCTAATAAGGAAATCACTTGTTTTCTCATCCGTCTTCCCATCTTTTATGGGGGCTGACACAAAACAGTCCTTTATTTCAAAGGTAATTGATGAAGCATAAGATGTTATATAATATTAAGGTTTTTCTCATCCTTTCCACATACATTAAATGATTGTTATGCAAGAGGCCTGAAGCAATAATATACCAGAAATACACAAAAAACATTATCATTTTTATTTCTATTATTTTTATCTCTGTGCATTTGTATGTTTCTGTGCACAGTGTACCTCAAAGATGAAAAGATTAACATCTGAACATCTATTGTTATTCTGAACTGAACATGGCTGACAGTGGCAGTGAATTTAAGCGTTAATTACGCACTAACCTTTTCAGAATGGATATTTAGACACGCTTTGTCCTCCGACTCTGAATGTTCAGGAAATGAAAACATCCAATGACCAATCAGTATCTCCTCACATTAGCATAGTCTTTTAAAGCCTAGTGCCCCAAAACATGCCACGGAAATCCTCTCCTATTTATCTTAAAATAGCCACTTAACTTTGACTGACACTAATTCTTACTACACGAAACTGTAGAAACCCCTTCATTTCCCCCTTCTGTCTCTGTCAGAAAATTACAAAAGACAGAGTTTGTGATGTCCCCAGTGTGCAAATCCCTTTATTCTGTCAGATTACAGCATTTGATATGACGTAGTGAGGCATTCTGGCCTCACATGCCTGCCAGAAAGAAGGGACCTGTCAGCAGCAGGGGAGAGCAGTGCAGATCATCACTCTGACTGATCCACAGGCCCGGAGACTGTCATCTCCTCCGACTGTACAAGTCAACACAAATAAAAGTGAGGAAGCAAAAGCCATAATGGCTGGGAGAGATCCAGGCTCATTGTGGCCATTACTTTTATTCAAACCTTACAGATGACATGATGTGAAAAATGAGCCTGTGTCTAGTCGGGTGCCCATTAGTGAGTGAGCACATTATCTCCCCTTTTTCACATTGAATCTCCCCCCTGCATGCAGTGGCAGATGCTCCAGAGGAGTCACTCACTTTTATGGGCTTTTGACTGCCGTACTCTTTTAAATACAGGGGCCTGCACCAGGCAGAGATGACGTATGGCTGTCAGCGCTCTTTACCTCACTGACAGATGCCTTCAGTGGATTCCTCCTTAAACCTTCTGTCTGAAACTAAGGGGGACAGCTAACCTCTTCCCTCACAGAGCAGACAAGCATGCATCAAACTGATTATTACAGCAAAGGGGGTGATTTCTAAAAAATCTCTATTACCAGACAATTACAGTGCAATTTACTTAAGTACAGTCCAAAGGCAATCATGAAATACAATTCCAAAAAACCCGTAAGAATGATACTACAAAGGGAAAATTAAAATGTAATATATCCTGAATTTATAATGAGAAAAAAATATACAGAGCAAACCAGTTCCAAATACTACAGCATATTTTATAAAAAAGTACACATTTTGGGAAGTTTTGGTGTTAAAAAACATCAAGTCCAAGCCCCTTTTTCCTTAACACCTTTAATAGTCGTTAAAACACCTCCCCCAGCTGATGAAGGAAAATCAATTACTTTGTCAAATCACTGTGTTCCTGTCACATTGTTGTGGCTGGAATTGACATGACGAACAAGTGCTTCCCTTCTCTGCTTCCACCATTATATCTAAGCTGTGAGAAGTTCACATCCCATGAAAAAAATAAAAAAAATACTTGCATGGAGACATTTGAACTGATATTTTTAACACCCGTACAACACCCTGATGTACTTGCTGGCACAATCTCTAATAACAACAGCAAAACAAAATTACAACCACTTCGGCTTAAGTTTGTCATCACTTTCTCTAATAATGCTTAGTGAATAAATACAATGAGATCTCCATTTACAGCAGCAGAAACACATGTATAATGCCTTTTCTTCATCCCAGCAGCCAGAGATGTACAGCGGTACAGTGTGCCGCACAAACAACAACTCACAAACAGCTACTCAGCAGTATGGAAACACCACCACTCCCAAGGAAGGTTGAGCCCATATGAAAATAACACATTTAATTCTACAATGGGAAATAAATGCGGTACAGTAATATAGAGTAAAGGTTGTGGTTAGTGATGGGGAGTCCTGGCTTCTCTCAGGCATGAGTATGAACCAGAGCCGCTTGGTTCAATCTAATCTCTGACAAGAAACAACAAGCCTTTGGGACACCCCTGCGGCCCACCTCTACGCCGCACAACATCATAAGCAGCTCAGCACAGAGGGGGATAGATATACTGTAGCTGTCAGGGGAGAAATATGTTTCCATTTTACAACTTCAGTGGCAGAGGAAGACCATACAAATGCTCCTGTATTTCCGCTCACTACTGCTCACTCGTTTGAATCTCTCTCCTCTCTCCTCTGCTGCTGTCGGTTTTCCCTCAGTACACAGACTCAAGGGGCTCCCTGGTGATTGCGTCCCATTACTATCCTGAGACTGCTCCACAACGGAGCTGCGCCGCCAACGCCCCCCTCGACACCGCTCGTATTCCCACAACTCCACGAGTCAAGCGGTGCGGGGCAAACAAGATTTGGTAGCCAGCGCAGTTTTAATTAAAACTCATGGCTTCACTGTCTTTTAACAGAGTAAGTTGTAAAAGAGATCATGATACCAACACACACTGAGAGTCAAATAGAAATCTTTCTGTCTTTCTTTAAATGGTGCAACTTAGTCGTGAGCCTATCATAGACATATAACTATAGGCATGCCAATATGTTGGCCAATATGTCAAAAGACACTGAAGTAAAGAAATGTCTCCATTACATAGTTTTTTCCCACCAAAGAGCCAAAATGTTTATTTTTCAACTGTTGAAAGGTCACACTCAGTACATATTTTAGTTACTATTCTTCATAAACTTAAATTTAATCAAAGTTTATGCAGAATAAATAAAATTATATTGACTAGAACACTGTTATTGAATTAATTTAAACTCTTAAATATCAATATCGCATCCCCATCAAAAGTCAAGAAGCAAGGAGGTGTTACTTTAAAAACTTATGCTAACAAACATCACTGCTGAAAATGAAACTTCAACAGAAACTGAATAACAATCCTAATTTTGGTGGTGGGGTTACATTATATTTAGACAGAGGTCAGGGTGATATTTAACACCACTAATATTGAAATATCATAAATATTTGGTTATACAAAGCACCTTATGCTGTAAAATGATTGTATGGTGTGTTTAAAAAATAAACAGTGATTGTCCACATGGTTCACTATTGTTACAGTCTGTCTGCACTGTCAGTGTTTATCCAAATATACCAAGTTACTATGATTCCACAAGGATCTCAGGCATGATTGTGCTAATCACCTGACACACCTGATTTCCTGATTCATTTTCTCCATTCATCTTGAGCAAATGTAGCGACAGCTTGCAATCTGTTTGTTTTGAGTTGTCAAAAAGGAACCAAAGGCATGTATCAACATGGAATAAATGCTACTGCAAGATGTCACCAGCTGCACGTGATATGATGAATTACAATCATATGTTAATCAGCCAGAGTTGCAGTAATGGGTTGTTTACACGCCGTTCCATCACAAACCTTCTTGGACTGTTTTCTCATACACAGATACGGATTCTTGAACAGACAGGAGTACACTAACGTTTGCAATACTAATGAAAAGATTAAATGTTTTTGCTTTTATTGGTTTTATTTTGTTTGTTTTCCAGCAGCATAGGAACAACTAAAAATGCATTTATGAAATAAGCTGTGCCTTCAATGAAAAATTAACAGAGTTTGTTCATGCGTTTATAATTACTTTGCCTGAATCTGCCCGCCTCTTGGTGTTGTTGTTGTTGTTTCACATCTATGTAAGACAACTGCTACCACGACAGGCTGACAATATTGGAAACCCAATACTGTTTTCACCCTTCATCACTCACTGTATTTCTCAGCGACACGCATGCAAAATCATATAATGTATGTGTGGGTGTGTGTGAGTCTATTGTGGAAGGTTGGCCACAGAGCAAACAGCAGTAGGTCCAGCAACAAGGTCAATACTAGCGTAAGTACCTTTTTATTTCCCCAGCCACCCACAGTGTTAGATCCTGCAGTTTGTCCAGAAAACTTACTAATGACTAGCGTCGCCTCACCGCTTCACTATTGTTTTCCTTATCCATAGGACAGTGAATGAGGAAGATCTAGCAGGTATGTACAGTAATTAATTGACACTGATAAAAGAATATATACATGATCTGTAGCCCATTATCCAGACATAAGGGATTTAGATGTAAAAAAAAATCTATATTTAAGTTTAAAGCTATGACATTTACCTATTCCAAGCCTGGTCTTCTCATAAAATGGACAGTAAAACAGTTTTCCTTACTAAAAGATTTGAGTGTGTTGCTACCTTGGAGTAGATTAGATAATATTTGACTGTTCATCTCCTTTATAAAGGATTTTATATGACAATATCTACTAATTAATTCTGTCTTCATTTAAAAACTAACCTTAAACACAAGTTTAAACAGTAACTATTAAACAGCAAACATTGTTATGTGTCTACATTGACAAATTCTAACTAAGTACAGCTAAGACACGTAAAACTGTATATCATGACTGTATCCAAATTCACATGTAAATCATTTGACCGGTTTTCAGGGACCCTATGTTCCCCTACTGTGCACTGTATCATACAGAGGTGTTAAACAAAAAGAATATAAAGAAAATTCTTTGGACAACAACAAGTAAAAGGTGACATGATGATTATACATAACATAATTCCAATTAAAAGACTTACTGATTTCATTTTCCAGGCTAATCTCCTGACACTTTAGACAAAAAAAAGCATTATCCATCCAGTCATGTCGCAGTAAGCAGGTAACTGGATGGACTCAGAGTTGACACAAAAGAAAAAAACACATCACCTGGCACTTCTGGTGGTGCTGCTATCTGACCTGCATCATGTCTGACCGGCACCTTCCTCAGTCATCTCAAACATGAAATACACTGAAGTACAACAGCAAAGGGACAAAAAGTTTAGCTGACTTGAGGACTTTCAGGACTCGATCAGTGCTGCTCATTGAAAGTAGCCATAGTCTTCTTGGGATTTATTAAATAAGTGAAACTGCAAACAAGGTAATATTTTTAGGATTTTTAGTAATTATTACGGTATATGAAATATGTGGAGGGAGGCTACTGTGAGTAAATAAATGAGAATCAAGAGTAAATAGAAACATCACAAGCACAGACACACTTATAAACTATGCTACAACTAAATTGCCTCCACACTTCATGGGCTCAATATGCGATTTAAAAGAGCCTGGCGGTGGCAATATTCCTCTGATATGGTGTTTAGTTTTAATAGGAACCCTCAGCTCAAATATGAGCTGACAAACACGGCAAGACAAACACAGTCTCTCTCCGGCAATGAAATATACACTATCAAATAGACCTGTACCTTTTTGAATCCACTGTGTGGGTGAAACTAAAGCGCAGAACAAACAGCATTCTGATATGGCTTTGAGGGTGATAACAGCGTCTGACAGGGTGGAGAGAGCAGGCTTTGGGCTCGGTACGAAAACACAACCTGTGATTGACATGATTCCCTGGCCTTGGAGAAGTTTACCTTTTAATAAGAGCTCAGAGAGGCCCTCTCAACAACCCGGTCCAGGCTCTCACCGACAGCAGGCAACGGCTGGGGAGGTGTGTGCACGTGGATTTACGTGCATGCGTGGGAGGTTGTTTGCGTGTGTGTGCGCGCGCACGCGTGTGTGAGCGTATCGATGCGCACGTGTGTCTATGCCCATTTGTAGCAGATTTCAATCAAGGTTTTCAGCCATGCCCAAATATCCCTTCTCTTTTGGGCCAAGTTGTTTGAAGAAAATGAGTGGATTCAGGATCAAGAGCCTTTCTGGAGGAATTTAAGTCTGTTTGAGGATTATGACTTCTTCATCCTGTACAAAGCCTGCGGAGAGAGCTATATGCTAGCCCTTGGAGGCCCGGCTTACCGATGCATTCCAGACAGCGATATAGACGTGATAAAACCCAGAGAAGACATCACAGTTTTGGGCACAGATCTTCAAAATAAATAGGGGAGTTGAAAACTTTCCAGCTTTACTCTAGAGGAGCAATTTTTTTTTTGACGTAACAATATGCATGATAAAAACTTTGTTATGGATTTCCAGTAATGAGGCTCTACGAAGGCTTCATTAGTCATACGGCTGATGAGCGGACTATGTCAGCAGCACAGCCAGCTAGGTGTGGATCATCTCTAACAAGGGAGCTCTGATAAATAAGAAAGAGACCAGTGAAGAAAGGCTTTCCTCACATAAATGGCTGCAAAGATGTTACTTCTAACCATGTCTGCAAGCCCACTTACTGCCCAGGCAAAATTCTGTAAACATTTCACTGCACTTCAAACTTGGTTTCCTGCCAGGGCACGTTTCTCAAAGTCCACACGCACTGCTGCAAAAGCCACACCTCCTTTCATCTGACTTATGAATTACAATTAGCAAACTAACACATCCCCTGCCAGCTCTGATCAACGTCTTCAGGTTTCAACCAAACCCTCCGCGGCATCGACAACATGCCGGGTCCGTTTCTGAGAGATGTCACCACTGACCTAGCCTCTGCTGAAAAGCCCAAACAACTGCGAACGACTGCCACTCCACAGAGCCTTCATTAGTTATGCAGCTGGTGAATGAACCGTGTCAGCGCCGCAGCCAGCTTGGTGTGGATCATCTCTGAGAGGGAGCTCAAATCTGTCATTATTTAGCCTGTTTACAGCGTAACCTGGAAGCAAAACAAGAAATCAATAGAAAATGGGGACAAATTACTGTAAGTGTCAATATTTAAGACAGCTGAGATAAAGGGCTCTCAGCCTGTAATAGATTCTTCCCATTTACCTTAAGCTTATCGAGCAGGGGCTTCGTCAATTGCTGATAAGACCATTAGTTAGTTGTTGATAAAACAATTTAGTATCATTATATCTCTAAATAAAACAAATGGATGTTGTTCAATGGATAAGATCAAGATCCAGCAATTACACTGCCAACTCTCTTACAGTATATTCGTTTTTTTTTTTGCTTTTCTCTTTGGCATGAACTAGTGTCATCCCTGTAGCCTACCGTCAAACAGATTTAAGAATTTATGTATATGATATAGAGCAAAATGTGTCTGTAAACTTATTATGCAAGAAACAACCAGCCTTCAGACACCAAGTTACCTAAACATTTGCCATCAGAGACATGGAGCATTTAACCTTTTGAACAATTTCATAGTCTGAAATCTGCTACCGTATCATCAACCTCTTTATTAGACTGTTGAGTCAATTAAAGTATTATATAATTGACTAGAAATATTTTAGGTTGAGGGCTGTGATGCATCATACTATGGTAGACACCACCCATTCAATTCAACACTTTTGAGAGAGATGCAGACACACTGATCTCTCCCATCAGTCTCAAGAGTGGCAGCTTTGTAGAGAAGGTTACAGGACTTTGTTTGACCCCAGAGCAGTGTGACTCTTGGAACTGTGGCTCCGCTGTACTTCACACTTATGGCTTTTGTTCTTGATCAAGTGCACCCACTCCCATACAAAATGCAGCCGAACAGACAGAGCGAGGCGATCATCCCGGGCAAAGGAAGCCGCGAACGAGCGGGAGAGAGGAAGTAGCATCTCCTACAGACAGTCGCAGCAGGGGATGGACTAACTATAGTCACATCAATGACTAACTCTCACAGCAAGGACACCTCCCCTCACTTTGAAAAGAAAATAAATTAAACAACAAAGGGGGACAGTGACATTCACTGCCTTTCAGTTTATTGCACCAAATAACTGCTCGTCGCACGTCCAGCACAGGATCATTGTCGAGCGAAGCGGCCGGTAAGACAACAGAGGAAATGAAAAAGCATTTTAAGAGCAAAGTTTCCTTCCCAGCAGGAATGATGATTGCTGTATGGATTTGTAGATGAAGCAGAAAAAAGTTCCCTCATCTACTGCCCTAATATGGTCATTCCAACACAGGAGGAGACCCATCTTTGTACTTCTTCATGCATTACATACACAATCAATAATGGAAAAATACACACTGCGAAAGGCCTTAGTCGCACTGCCTGCAAACGGCATTGATAAATGATTTTGTGCCAGTTATGACAGCAAGGTGCATGCAGTGAAGAGAGTAGAAGGCCTTTTTAATAGTGCAAGGAGAGAATTAAATCAAACCCAGGAGGGCCTCCACTGGAAAGGAGAGATGCTGCATCTCTCTGCTCTAAATCACAGCTCTACTTAAGCCCAGCCCTCTCTTTCCCCATTTTTCTACATTATCAGAGGAAACCTGTCACTGCTGTCTATGGGAAAGTTTACAAATCATGATTTATCAGAGAGAGGATCTCTAAATACCTGTGTGAGAAAATAAGCATCCCCTGCATTATTATTTATAGGCCAAAAAGTTTTTTTAGTCCTCCTTTTAGTTAAGAAAGTGTCGAAAACATTGCATATATATATGTTTACAATGAATTTTATACAGGAAATAAATGTTCATTGAAAGCCTTAAAATATGAAAATATAGGGAGGGAAAGCAGACAATATAAAATATAATTGTCATTTTCACAACAGCCTCTGTGTACTTAATTTATGTGCAAACAATGTGCTCCTTTCAGGTCCTCAGTGTAAAAACCTGCAGGACACAGCTCCTTATTATCTCAGGGCAGGAAAAATATAAAAGGGGGCTTAAAAAAAGTGAAAAGTTTCCAAAGGTCAAAAATTAATCAAACTCATTACCTGTGGAGGAGAAGGATCCTGGTTGCTGCTAACTCGTTTAGCAGATTTAACCTCTATTTTCTTTTCAAAGGGGTGTAGATTCCCAAAGGACCAGACGTCCATGGCTTCTCATTTACAACTGGATAAGTGAATCATAACGATCCTCGTAGGCCTGTTTCTGGAGACACAAATATCAGAGTTTTTAGAAGCAGAAACAAAAAAAAACCCAACTGCAACCAACTCATATGAATGTATCAAGAAGAAATCATTAAACTATGCCACACTCAATCAAATACTGCATCATTTGTTTTGAACCCTGAGACTTTATGCCTCGAAAAACCTAAACCACAACCCAGTTTCAAGACACTTTTGCAGCACAAAGCCACACCAGCTGGGGAGAGAAAATCCTTCTTACTGGCCACCAAGGCCAGTTGCTGCCACTTTATCCACTAAGTACTGCAGAAGAAAAGCGACAGAGCGAAAGCTGTACGAGGAGGAGAAGTGAACTTGGGGTGATGGGCGCTCAGTCCACTGTCTGGTCTCTGCTCATAACGCAGAACTTTCTCCAGGCAGGAGCTTCATATCGAGGGAGCACACGACGGCAGACAGAGGCAGATGGTTGGATACGTAAGCCTGGATAAGCAAGGAGCTTTTCACATATTGGAAATATATTAGGAAATCATTACTGCAAATATCTTTAAAGTACTTGGCTGTCAGCTGGGAGCAGTGTGTAAATACATGTTGCTGAGTGGAGACTGATGTCGTCAAATGATGAAACCACGTGTATAATTATTAGCTTATTATGTCTGTATGTTAACAGTAAAATATATGTGATTCAACAAAAACAGCAATTAAACAGCTAAAACACACACAGAGAAAAGTGTTCTGCACATGCGCATTAACAATTAACAATATTTAACATGTTAACATAATTTCCAGGGAAATGTTAAATATTAATGCATTTGTATTATTAATTTTGCTCCCTTAACAATTCAGTTTCATATTTTACATTTCTATACAGTGCTCATCTGAAATAGGAAGCTGAAATTAATTTATTCTAAAATCAGGATCAGTGTAAATTGTTTTCTCACAGGGAAAAAGATATGAGACAGCATTTAGGGTAATTTCTCACGCATAAATGGCTAGAGCCTGATTTGAGCTGATTTGGGTTGTTAGGTTTACGGCCTAAACGTGCCGAATGTTTGACGGTAAAATTTTGACTGGACACAGAAGAAACACCCACCATTCAGTTTAGTAAAAGTCCCCACATAGTAACACTGTGAACTGCTTTTTGGATCTGATTAAACCAACACTAACTATTAACCTCTTACTCTTACATCCTCCCCTTTAAAAAATAATTGTTGTTTTTTAGATTCTAAATGATTTTATTTAGCAATTAAAATCATTTTAGGTAATAAAAAAATAACAGAAAATGAACAGTGACCACAATAAACTGCATTTTAACATGTTCGACCTCGACATAAAAAAAAATTTTGTATTAAAGTAGTATTAAAAAATGTGTTTAACTTGAGTCTTATTTTCTTCACCAGAATAAAAAATGAGCATTAGAAGAGAAAAAACAAGAAAACGGTTAATGCTCAAAGGGAAGTCCAGGCTGTAAATGTGCACAATATTCCACATTATATACATGTCATTTCAGAGTGCACTCCAAGTGACGCAGTGTCAAATCTGTGTGACAGATTTAGGTGAACGCTGGTGAAGGGAGCCCTGCGTGGGGAGAGCGGCTTAGGGCTGACTCAAGCAGCCAGAGCGCGATCTCCAGCAGGCAGAAAGGAGCCCCGCTCACCGCCGAGCTGCCGCCTGTCCGGCCCACCAACGCTGACAGCCAAGCAATAACCTGACACCATTGCCATCTTCTGACTACAGTCACACATGACTCTTTGTGTCAGCTTCACGCTCGTGAACTTCAGACCAAGTTAGGAGGCACTGTGTTTGCCCAAGATTGAACAGAAAGCAAAAAAGGTGAAATTGTAGATGGATACAAAGTCCAAGTGCCTTTTGCAAATAATAAGAAACATAAATATATGAACAAACGTAATAATCTGCAGACTGATTTGGTCTATACACTTAAAACATGCAGAGCTTGAATTGATGAGAACTGAGACTTGTACAGTATGTGGAGGTTTCACATGTGGAAATAGTATCTTTGCTTATTTTTAATGTTATGTCTCCCTCTTTTGGTGGCTGCTTGAGACAGACAGCAGGAGGCAGCTGTTCCTGGTGACAGTAACTATCCCCTTCATGTAGATCATTTGAAAAACGAGAAAACGAGACTTTTGTAATAGCAACCAGATAATTGTATTTTAATGAAAAACTGTTCATCTGAGCTTTTGTAACTCTCACACTGATCAGTGTTTTTATGTAGTAATTAAGAATATGCAGTGAAAAATTAATTTAAATATTCTACTGTTACCTAAAATCAATAGGACATGAGAGTATTTTAATTCAACATGTAATCACATGTCAGAGTTTTCTTTACCTTTGTGATATTTGATAAAAAAATAAAGTTAAAAATATGATGTCACTAGGAGCTGGATGCTGGTAAGGTGGTTCCCAAATCTGGGAGCTCCCTGACATCTAGTGGACAAAATGTAGACTGCTTTCAGTGCAGCACAGGCCAGTCACAGACCTCATACTATACATTTGAATTTACACACATACACATGGAAAAAATATTCCTATGGACTACCGGAACAGCCAGTTATTACTACTACTGTAATTGTTTTTGATAAACAATGACAATACCCCACAGCACCCATAAAGTCCTATTCATATATTAATTGTAAACTGTAGACCAACATGCTTAAAAAACAGAAAACTATGTTTTGCTCTTAATGACACGTTCCTTACAGGCATATATTACACTGTCATACCTTTATAGTATATTATTTAGATATAGAAAGATTGAAAAATGCAGCCCTTTAATACCAACATGTCTATTTGTGCTCGTGGATTCTGTGTTGCTGAGAATTGGTAAAGTTACCATTAGAATAATGAGAATCTCTCACTGTGTTTGTTTGCAGGTATTAGTCCTGGAAACATAAATTACTCTCACAGACTCGACGATAAAATCTGATGCTACAACTTTTCCTTACACAGTTAGTATCCACTGCAGACATATTTATCTGAACTGTATTATATCCATATTCTCTTCACACCTTCAGTTGATGTGAACACCTTAAGTCGAGATGAACGGTGCCATAAAAGTCCTCACTGTTGTCCAATCTGTCTATCAATATTCTCAGGCAGCAATTTGAACACAGCACTAAAGCTACATCCAGCAGACGTACAGCTCAAACTTTGCCAGAATCAATACAAGGGTTTTGTTGGTGCCTGATTCAAGATTGGAAATTGCAAAAGTAATTGAGGCCAAGAAGATGCTAATTAGAGGTAGCTTTATGCGGTATGGGCCAATAATTGTTAATTACTAAGACATGCAGGTTAAAGGCTTAATAAATGTGATTTTCACAGCCTTCTAAATATTAGCTGAAAAAAAAAGAAGCAGGCTGCCATGCAAAAAAAACACGCTTTTATAAAAGCTGAAAGGCACTGCAACAGGACAGCAGGTCTTATATAGAATATAGTACACAACAGTAGCCATTTACCACTGCCTCCAAAACAGTAGAGTTTTTGAGGAAGTGAAATTAAATACTTATTTATCAACAAACAATACAGGGACTCAATAAGCATTGTTTTACTTAAGTTAGAACCAAACCTTTTTTAATCTAATCATACTCACATGCCCATATGAACACTGAATGAGTGATAATCATTTCTCCCAGTTATACTGTCCACAAAGAGTACAACATCGAAACGTCTCCTTTTGTGTCCGAGTTAAACAAATCATCTGGAGATCTCAGAAAATGTCCTTTTCCTACAAAGTTCCCTTGTTGTGTTTGTACAGATACTATTTCTTTGCTGATGTATTTTGAAGAGATAGTGCTGCAAAGAAGAAATCTATTTTTTATTCATACCAGGAATTTAGTCCTTTCAAGGGTTAAATCAGTTATGGATGCAGCTGAGATTGTCTACCTTCAATTAATTGTATGAACTCAGGGCTAAAGTCCCCAAATATAATATTGCTGTTCCCTTACCAGAGCTAATCTAATACATGATGTACCTTTGCTGTCGACGGGATTAGATCATTTAATTAATCCCAGAGGGGAAACTAGTTTGGTCGTACATGCACGAAGACAAATAACAGGCAGGCAGGTTGGACAGGTCACAGCACGCAACAAAAAGGAGATCTTATAGTAACACGTATTTCAAGCAGACATGTAGCTCAAGAGTACACCAGCCACTGAGGAAAAAAAACAAGTGTAAGGATTTGAAGTAAACAAAAAATTAAGCTAAAATAAAGCCATGTTGTGAATGGCCATTTTTCTCTCTATGTGTACTACCACATAAACTGTGTGAAAATACTCAATAGATCAGTGATGTTAAGGATCATTAAAATGCTCATTAGTTGCAGGATTACACTCAATGACCTTCAGTTTGAACTCTCAACCTGGTTCTTTGCTTCAAAACCTTTTCTAATGAATCAGGAGTCAAAACATTTATACACCCCACTTTTTACATAGATAGTAGGTAGTGAATTAATAAATATGGACTAATAGCAGGAGTACATGAGTACTTTGATCTTGAACTTAAATAAAAACAGCAATACCAAAGTGTAAAGATACTCTACTTGAGTAAAAGTGCAAAGGTATTAGCATCTAAATATACTTAAAGAACTCATTGCATAATCCATTTGCAAATAATCTATATTATGATACTGGAACAGGGGATCAAAGCTGTTTTATCTTTAGCTACACTATCGTATCAGTATTTATTTTTTTGGCATTATTAATCTGAATCCCCCAAGTATGGACTAGCTAAAGTTATCAAATAAATGTAGTGATGTACAAAGCCAAAGATGAGCCTGTGAAATATAGTTGAGCAGAAATAAGCAGGAAATGCCAATCAAAGGCTGTACCAGCACTCAGAAAACAAGACACAAAACATTTAAAGTGTCTAGCTGACCTGTTTCCTGTTGAAAACCGCACCAGTGTTACAATCAAAATATTTCCGCCTTAGATTATAATACTGCTTCATTAAAAACAAATCTACAGGACCTTTAAGCTGAAACAAACATGGCGGCCACGTTCAGTCTGTAGTTATGGCGACGCTAAAATTTAACTCACCTGATAGTTTTAATGCTCCACAGTCACAAACCTGACTCAAACAAACAAATAAAGCAGAACACTTAGCGCTGTTTTGAACTCCTCTCCACATTCTCAAAGGACTCTTCTATCGAGGCTATTCTTAATGTAATTAGCTGGACGCAAACATATTCCACAACTTAATTGAAGGTGACCTTTGACCCGCCATGACCCCGCCAACAGGAAGTGACGACTAACATCGCCATTTTTATAAACTTTATTAATAAACAAAATAAATAAATGTATTATTTTTTTTATCTGGGGTTTGTTTGTTTGTTTCTTTTTTAATATTTCATGTTGTAATCATTGTTATTATATAGCTGAATTATAATATTTTCTACTGGGAAGGGAAGTAATAGAAATGTCTCTCCAGGAAGAGACATTACTTCAGGACTGCTTCCATCGTTGTCTGCAGACATAAATTGATTTTTTAATACAAAATGGTGAAACTATAATGTGACAACTGGTTTGTGTTGAATAATTAGTTTGAACATAATATGGATTTTTAAAACACTGAATCTGGAAATAAGCTCAAATGTTCTGCCGACTAAAACTGATTTATGACATGTTGAATGTTGCAGGTTTTCAAAGTTGATCCAATAATATATAAGATACAATATTAATGTACATAAGATAAATGAATTATTCTGCTGTTATTATGTTTAGATTACTCAAAACCTACAATTCAGCACCGGGCACTATCCATAGTATGAACCTGTGTTTAATTATGAGTTTTATTTTGAAGACAGAAGAAGAACATCTTTATTAATTTATTTTTTTTATTAGTTTTATGCATTTATTTGTATCCATGTTCTTCTTGGTTTGTATGTGTGTTGATGTGTTGATTTGCTCTGCACAAGGCTCCCCAAATCTTTGTGGTTCTTTTCAAGGTCATTTCAGTTTTATGCTGTTTTCATATTTGGTCATCTTTTATATCTGAGTGTGTGCTGCACTTCTGGGAATGAGATGCATTGATGTCAATGTACTGCCTTTGCCTTATCACATAGAAAAGCTCTTTTCAGCCATTGTTACTCCCACGATGCCTACTGTTCCTGTAAAGTTTAGGCATTAAAATGCTATACAAGGCAAAGGGTTAGCACATATTCCTATTGCGTGGATGAGTTGGCCTTGAAGCAACAGGTGAGTCACTAAGATGTCTCAATAACTGACACAGTGTCTTTTTCCACCTAATCCCTCAGCTGCTTTTGTTCCTTACATTTCAGCTGCCATTCTTCATCAGCTTTCATTTATTTCTCTTTAATAAAAAGTTTAACAGTTGCGCTTACACTTGAGCTGACAACTGGCTTACTTTCATCTCTCACTCTTCAGCTGAGAGTTCAACTGCTTGTCGTGCACACACATCAATAGGCACCCAGATTTTAACCTACTAACTGACAGTTTAACTACTTTCAGTTCTAACTCTTAAAATGACTTACAATGCTCATATTTCAACCATCTTCACTTTCCATGCAACTGAAATTTAATGTGCTTTCAGAACTACAGCTAATTAAACTGCTTTTGACTCTTTCTTTTCAATCGACAGTTTGACTGCTTTTAGCACATGCACTTCAGCTGATTTCAGTGTCTGCATGTCAACTCCCACCTCAGCTGGTTTTCTTATTAAAAGTTCAGCTATTTCAACCAACATGCTGTTACATACCAACTGACACTTTGAGTTCACCTTTGATTTAACTGGATTCATTATTTGTGTTAGTTAAAACAATATTTCAACTTCTTTCATCTCTTGTTTCTCAAATGACAATTTAATCTCTTTAAATTACTTTCTAGCCAATAGTTTAACTGTTCTCTGTGCTCAGTACATCATTCCACATTTCATTCACTGTATGGGTTTAAACATTTACTGACATTTCAGCTGCCTTTATCTCTTACCCCTCCATTGACACTCATACTGCTCTTACCTCAACTGTTAATTCAACTACTTTCTACACTTACAAACTGAAAATTTAATGCATACGGGGCTTCATCTTGAAAGTAACATTTCCAATGCTTTCAGTGATTACACTCATCTCTAACACATCATCCTTACAGTACACTTAAACTAATACTTTAAATCCTTTTAGCACTTCTATTTCAACTGACACTTCAACTCCTTCAAGTGGAAAATGAATATTAAAGCCTTTTCTAATTCATTTATTGCAGTATTGATCCAGTGATTACCTCACCTCTGGAATATGCTCCCCACAGTTTGAGGTCTAAGTCGACCTAAAGTTTTCTTACCTGAGTCTGTCACAGTCATTGTGAGGCTCAATTTGTCTTTTTAAAAAAATCCCAGTTACATAAATACTGGAAAGGAAATTTTCATACAGCACAATTGCCAGC
Source organism: Amniataba percoides (assembly GCA_037176925.1). NCBI lineage: Eukaryota > Metazoa > Chordata > Actinopteri > Centrarchiformes > Terapontidae > Amniataba > Amniataba percoides. The sequence goes on along the minus strand of JBAJHX010000043.1, from coordinate 9,370,627 downwards.
ATATCAACTCCCATGGTAAGACCTGCCAAAACCATCTGAATAAGTGTATTGCTGCAGCAGAGCAGAAAACAACAAGACAGTTTATACAAGCATAACTGGTCTTTGAATCTGGCAAACAAATGAGTCTGTGAGCAAAGGACATATCAGCCCAAAGTAAAACAATTTGTAAGAGGACAATGCAAAAGATGGTCACTGAGAAGAACCACTTACTCGCTGATGTGTGTTGTGATGAGCTTATTTCATATGTCCAGTGATTTGTGAAAAGATCTAAACAACCTGCCCTGTGTCACTGAACCACAAACAAAATCCATATTCCCAAACATCCCTTCTGCCTGTCTATTTACAATCTGTGTTAAAATATCTCAGAATCACACGGTTCAAAACTTAAACATATCTGAGGCAAATGCAAAGTCCATCACATCTGAAAAAACTTCTGAGGCCCCGTATTGCTATATAACGAACCTGACAACCTTAATGTGGGGTGCTGTCAGTCATGCTGCTGCCTGTCTGGGCTGATGGAGGCAAACGACGAGCATATGGTGACATATGGCCTGAAACACGGACTGCATTCAGTGGACTGCACAAGCTCGCTTCATCTTCGACATGAAAGTGGCTGGGGAGAATGAGATTTGAGACCCTGGAGGAGTGCAGGGAATCATGCTGAGGTCACCAGCTGAGCATCTCCAACTGAAATGCCTGAAGCTCAGAGAAAGATGAGTAAAGACAGCACGATGCAAAAACATGTGTGCCTGTTGACTCACCTCTGCTAATATTACAATTTAACTGGAAATGTTCCAGATATCAGGCACCATAAGATTGCTTTCACTTACAGACTATACCATTCTGTAGACTTCACAGAGACTATTTAAGATGGAGCACAACTGTTGTAATGTTTCTATTATTGATACAAGAAGGAATTGAAAAGAATAACACCTCAAAGCATCTCTTCAGGTTGAACCGTGCAAAGATGAAATTCTCCTTCTGTGCATTAGATGGCACTATTGTCTTAATAATGTGGCAGACAAATCTACAATCAAATCAGAATGTTCTCAAGTCAGCATTACTGAGACAAGCAATCAGCATAACTGTTATCAACAAGTAGAAGGTGGCTTCTATTTTCATCTAAAAGAAGCTGCATGCTGTGCTTTATTATGGTTACAGTTTCAGAAGCAATGGGTGACATGTTCATTTAAAGACTTGGCTGCCGAGCAAGAGAAAAAAACTGTCAAATGCCACAAAGGACTATTGAACAGAATTGGTTTGGAACATGGTTCTTGCAGAATGTTGCAGCAAATCAGCAGATGATTGTTACGATAATTAAACCAGTAAAACCTCCTGTGAAGAATATGAAATCGGTATCAGTAGACTATGTTGCTCATGTTCACTCAGAAGCAAAACCCATCCAGGCGAGATGTACCTACATAATATTTGGTGATGTGTCTTCTTCTTTTTTTCCTTTTTTTTTTTTTCTTGCGATACCTCCTGACTCTGTAATGGCTGGTTGCTTTGCTTCAACTACCTGGAGTTAATATCGCACAAGCCCGGTCTTGTCATTTTAAATGAAGATGTATGGTGCTAAAAGGCTTACATCCTGCAGCCACTTTGCCTTCACATGTTCTTGCTGTGCTGAGGGATTACCTGGCGTTCCCATTCTCATCATGTATGCTATAGGTTCCCACTTTTATGAAGAGCAGCAATTGTAAACACGCAGAGTGTCTTGATTGTGCTCATGAATTATTTGCTATTATTTGATCATAGAGGAACAGGCTTTGAAAAGACAGATCATGCTAATCCTATTTGCTAGGAAATATCTGTCAAGGTAAATGAAAGTGTCAAGCAACCTCATTATAAATGATTCAGAAAGCAGAAGACGTATTTTGTGCATATGAATACAGTGTAGAAAGCATTTACAAATCTATACTGTGTGTGTGTGTGTCTAAGAATAAGACTAGAATAAGAATAGAGATATATATTAACTATTTGATGTCACTGAATCAATCCTTTCTAATATTTTATCAGACATGTGAAGCCAGGTGTTTCGATGTATAAAGCAACTGTACAGAGAATTAAATCATTTGCAAAATGATGAAGCACTTAGAAATATTGACTATTGAGGATTTGTCTCCTAGCTTTTCTTTTCACTTGCATTGAAAAACGTGATTATATTTCATGTGCTAAGCAAGGTTTTTGACCCGAAGCCCTGTGAAATCTATTCTGAACACTCTGCATTACGTGTATTCAGCATCTCCCAAATGACAAAAACAAATGCTGTTCCAGCAGTACAGGCTGCATAATTGTAATGCCTTCTGCTGATAAGCCTGCTGTATAATGGTAGGGTCTGAAAATTCACCAATCTGACTTCGGGGCTGACAGTTGACAACAAAATGATCACAATGGTTCCTCCACGCACTTGAGATCAGTTCCAGGTGTACAGTATGAGCAGCATGGGGTGTCATGAGAGAGAGAGAGAGAGACTCTCTCACAACCCCGACAGAGCAAGGTGGCCTGCGCTCCACATCAAAATGGAAAAATCTTCTACACCTGACAGAGCTTGTCTGACAGGAGAACTGTGTCTCATTATAGGTGACTCATTATCTGCTGTACGTGGTGTGCGTGTTTGTGTGTGTGTGTGGGGGTTTGCCTGTGTGTCGTGTGTGGACATTTATGTGATGTCACATATTCCCTTTGAGCATACGAGGCATTGTGTTTTATCTAAACATGCTGTGAGAATTAAACGGAAGCCAAGTTTTATAAAATTGCCCCCAAAGTGACAACGGGGGATGAAGAGAGGTCAGCGTTTCACAAAACGTGACAATTCTCTGACCTTTGCTGTGTGTCCATTGTAACTCGCACACATCCTCACATTTCCTTTAAAAAATGTGACAGCCTCTCTCTTTCCCTTCCCTTGAACTTTCCTCCTCTCTATGTTCACAGGCGTATAACTCTGTCTGCTCTTGGTGTGGCTCTGTCTGTTCTCACCCCCCAGTTTTCTGATTTAAAAGGTGGCGTGGGTCTGCGAGCACAATACCACATTTTCCGTTGGAGTGGCTGTAAGGATGATATTAATTAGCATAATTGCAATGACCATGTGGACTGAGATTATTGTGTGGCTGCTAGGCTGTCTGTTCTATTGTAGCTCCTCTTAGAGCCTGTGGATTGCTCATTGACTCACCCAGCAGTAGCGTTTCCTAGCAACGCCTCTTGAATGTACTGTACAGTACTTCCCCATCTCATGGGCGCCTTTAATAATCTGCTTTGCTATTTTCATGTAAGCTTTGTTAAAAGATTTATGGTGCATTTGAAACAGTGCTTTCTTTCCCTGCTGCTGTCCTCTTGGTGTATGGCAGTAAACACTGTATATTCATGGGATAAAATGTGGTTTACAGCAGGGATTTTCTGCGCATTCCTCTCTGCAACAAGAGCACTGACATGATGCAAGCATGTAAGGACTCCAGTTCATACAATGGGGGTGAAAAATGCTGACTAGCATTCACAGCTTTTAATGATTTCCTCAAGAATGATAGCAGTGTGTTCTGCTGGAGAATCGCTTTGACCTGGGCAATTCCATTAATTGTACCGCACTCCTGATAGACAGTTTTAATAAGTGAGGATAATTTCACCAAGGGACCTCGTTGTCATGACGAAGTGGGGTGAATGCATACATCACGGTGTTACACAATGCAACCACGCCGCGGCCTCATTCAGGTATATTCTGTTCTAGAAAAGCGCCGCACATTTCAACTCATAACTAAATGCAATAGTCCGGGATCAGAGGTTCACAGCAACAGTCTATAAAAAGCAGGAGTGCATTCGAGAGCCGTGAGCTGAGGGCAGTCACAATTGAGGAAGGTTATCTGTTTGCAGGTGATGAATCCTGGCATTACATGTATTGTTGTTGCCCAAGTCCTGCTGTGAAATTTATGGCCCATATAGAGGCTCCTCATCATACGGCTGACAGGCAGTATATATTCTCCAGGACAGGAGATCATGACTCCTGATGCCTTGTGAAATTGCGACTGAGATGTCTCTGAATCACCATGCAGGGAGTCTGTCTGCGTGTGGGTTGCAGACCTCAAAGCTTTGGTCTTGGCATGGAGCTGTGTTATCTATGTCCTTGTCTTTCTTGTATTTTTATTCTCCAACCCTTCGCCTCCGCCACCATACCTTTATCCAGGGTGATATATATGGAACCCCACCACAATTATTCACAGAGCCCTCACCCACCCCTCCATGCACAAAGATGTTGTTCAGGGCTTTACCAGCTCCCACAGTCTCTTACTAACTCAACATGTATAAATATTAGGGTCTACAGCTCCTCAGCATGCAGCGGGGAGCCCCTCAGGAGCGCAACATGTTTCCCTGCATGCCGTTCACCTTGCTGCTCGTCCACCTCCTCACACTGCTTTGTTTTATTCATGTCTCATACTGAAGTTCCTCTCTCCGATCATCCAGAGCTAACCTAGACCCGTGATTGCCGCTTGACTGCAGCAACCAGCATCCTCGTGTCAGACCCGGGGTTGGCTCCTCTAATTCTGTTTCAGCTCTTTTCCTCCCTCCCTCTCCCTCTTTCTCTCTCTCTTCACCTGTTTCTGTCCACTGCTTTTCCCTGAGGTGAGGAAGATGTTGTCTCCCATCTGGCTGACTTCACAGCAGACTGACAGTCTGTTGCAGTCCTCTTGTGACTCCCTGCTGCATAGTGTTCAGACCGCTGAAAGAAGCCCCACTGACTTAATCCAGGCACATTTCTTCTTTTAACGCAACCGCACACAGCTTGTAAAATTTGGAGAAATTCTACTCTGTTGAATTTGGGGGAAAAGATCCTTCTTTATCCTGGTATAGGTAACACGCAGCACATTACTTGCTGTCTGTGTCTGAATGGACCATTTTATTAAGTGTCTGGGATAATAAAAGATGTTAACTGAGTGTGCAGTGCAGATTTTTTTCCCCCCTCCTTTGAATCGACAGTCATCTTGCATGCTTAATCGCTCTTTAGCGTCAGTGACTGCGGGGAAGAAATGTGACACTGATATTACCCCACTGAGATAAGATTCTCTTCAAATCTGTGCCTATATTTAATTTGTTTAGCCCCCCTCGACATCACATTTGGAGCCACAGTTTTACAAGGGTTTCTGAAATCCTGTGACTAATGGCTGAGCATATGGCTTCCAGCATTAGTAAATGTTCCCCCCCAAATACTCTCCAAACGCATTTCCTTTTAATTCACGTTTATAATGCAACAACTGAGTGCTGTTTGTGGTGTTGCTGCCATGATCTGGTTAAGAAAATATCCCCTGTTTGAAGGTAGATTATGTGCCCTATTTATGTAAACAATGTCAGATCAAACCCTTACAGTAGATGTGCAGCATAAGACTTTGCACCGCAACCCTGCAGTATGTTGTAATTAAGTCATTAAGAGGCACATTTTCCTGGACCTGGACATGTCTGGTGTTAATGAGCCACCTCAGCTGTCCACCGTGGTTACCTTCAAGGCCGTGTGGCTCTCTTTGGGGCGAGGATAAAATGAAACGAGGAAGCGTGAGTCAGCAGTGAGAATTCGCAGCGAGGTGATTAAAGGTAGTAGTGAAGGCCCTTTCTGGGAGCAAAAGATTAAGACGATGCTGCTCTCTCATCTTCCTCAAAGCCAGAGCCATTTGATGTGGCCCCTACAGGCTGCTCGTCCAGAGCCAACATTTTCTCGGCAGCAGATCACAAATGAAAATACACATATTCAAATATGTTTTGATGAGAGTGGCTATCATTAGACGATAAATTGAAAGATTGGCTTGGCACATCACAGAGTGCATTTGAAATTCCTCCTGCTGAGGATCTGGAGACGGAGAAGATTTCGTGTGTCCGCGGCCAAACATTTGTAAATATATAAAGTAGCATAGTACTTCTGACACTGGTGTATCAGACATTTATATAAAACGTGCATTTATTTCTCCAATAACAGTGAGAGCAGAAAACATGTAAATAGCGCTGAAATGATTCAAACGAAGGGGCAGCGGTTCTAATAATCAATCCTAACAGTTCTGATAATAAATTGCTAATTATTTTGCAAGCAACAATGACAAATATTATTTGGTTCCAGCCTCTTAAATGAGATTATCTGCCAGCTCTTTTCTGTTCTAATCATTTTCTTTGTTTATTTCAGCCTTAACATGATTTTTCTTTCAGTTTTTGAACTATCATCAGTTTTGTTTGACATTAATGTTAAGAATATCCTATCAACATCACTCTTGTATCACAGAACAACGGTCTATTCAACAATTTTTCTAAACTATGAATAGCACAATTATCCAAACGTTTCCTGAAAATTAACCACTCGGACTTTCTGTTCTTTTGTATCTTTTGTTAGGATTATAGTTAAGGTAACATCTTTGGATTTTTAAACAGTTGCTTGGACAAAGAATTGATATTAAGATGCATCTTCCCACACTGGGAACTTTGAATATTTAAAAAAGTAATAATGAATGATGGTGGTCCTTCGTACTGTGTTTTGATACTTATGCTGTTTAAGCCTTTGACTCTTCCCTCTTGACTCTGCTTGGCTTATCTTTAGTAAACACAGTTCCTGGGGTGACAGGCCTTAAGGACTTAAAATTTATAATCCTTGCGTTGACTGCCTTTTCCCTATATGGTGATAATCTGTACCTTATCGAGGGAAGGTCAGAGCCCGTTCAGAAACCTAGAACTTGAGACAGCTTGTTTGTGAAATTCTGTTCAGTGTCGAGATCATAAATTGTGTATGTGACCATGTACTCTGTGTGTACAGTGCAGTATGTACGTGGGCGTACGTGTTGATGTGCATGTTTTTATATTGTACGGAGTGAATGTATGAGCAAATGTGCCTCAGAGGCCTATTACATATTCCACTTCCATATGTCCCTCATATATTTCTCAGGGGGATAATCATGTTAGAGTGAGTCACACTTGACCTCCCTTGCAGAGGATTTAAATAGATCATAAATACTGCTGCAGTGTGGTCAAATCACTGATACGTTACCACCATGTCACATCTCTGCTGGATGGCAAAGTGGTGAAATTCTAGTGGCCTTTAATTTGTGCAAGATATTTTAGAAGGATAATTATTCACGGTCATTGTCAATTTTAGAGGCGATGAAGCAAATGATTCGGATAAAAGATTGTTTTGAAGGCATTCACGCAGCCAAGGTCTCCCTCAGTCCCTCTCGTTCCTCCTTTGCTTTCACTGATTTCCTGATGTAGAGATGGCTATTGTACTGTACATAGATGATGCCATTAGCACAGATACATTAAACATGAGGCGGGCACTGGAATAAAATGGAACAGATGGTAAGCATATTTTGAGCTGAGCCAGAATGAATAATTCCCTCAACTGATGACACAGCAACGGCAGCAAACAGCTTTGAACCCCCCACCCCCCCCACCCCCCCCCACCCCCCCACCCAACTTGTTGTGAGGAAAGTTTTAGTTTGGATGTTCAAGACACCTTATCTTTTTGTCTCCATGTCACAAACGCTGGAATAACACTTTTAAAGAGATTTTTTTTTTTTTTTTTTTTTTTACCAAAATAAAATGCAAAAACATGTCAAAGTGTGAAATTTCTTAAAGGAAACACTGTAAAAATCACAACACCCACAAGCTCACCCTTAAATGTAATCCCTTTTAGCTTGCACTCCCTTCTCTGGGATGATCTTTGGTTTACCTTTGTAAACAAGCTGTTGCTGTGTGTGACATTCTGCTTTTACAGCAGCTTAGCTTTCCAGGTTCAGACGCTGGATGTTTGTCCTTCAGGGGACAGTTGCCCTCAGACCTACCTGTCAGTTTAAATAAGAAGTGGCAGAGCTTTTTGCAGTATATTTCCTGGAAGTACTCAGGGTATAATCCATTCCAAAAAATTACTACGTATTAATTGAGGGTTTTTTTTTCTCCCCAGCGAAGTGAGGTTTTCATAAAATGTTCATATCAAGCCCTTATATATTTTTTAACCAATGCTTTGCAGAGTCCATGTAGAAGTAATTCGTCAAAGAGGCGGACAGAGAAATGGTCAAGCACATTATGTGGAGGCTCATTTTTTTTCCGCATGAGCTCACATGTCCAGGAATCGCCCTGGTCTTTGTCACTCCACTGGTCACCAACAAATCAGGCTGTGACCTTGCGCTGTCGGCCATCGGCTTTAAAAAGCTCACCACCGTCCGCAAATTACAGTTTAGTTCACGGCGCTGGCGAACATCAACATTAACTCCTTCCTGCAGCCCATTGTTAAAGTCTTATTTTGTTTGCTTATTGTTTACTTCCTCTTTCTCGACGGTGATGGGCTTTGACATTTGATGATGGGGCAACCCCGTCCAACCCACCGTGGTCATTAGTTCTGCGGCGTGGGGATTTTTTTTTTTTTTTCGCAGCAAAGTTTTGTTTGACTGCATTATGCATTACAGTTGCTGAATGATTTATTCCATCTGACAAGTAGCCCATAATTGAATGTAGCCTTCAAACGCAATGCTGTGAAAGCTATCACACTCACCCACGTTCGACTTCATCGCCTCCAGGAAGCCTATACTCCCCACTCTACCCCAATTAAGATTGTTTCTCTGTGTTATTACTTTCAGTATAACTCTCTAATAATGAAATACAGGGAAGATGGGGAAAGAAAGATGGGTCAAATGTAAGTCTGAGCAAACCAATTAACTGCTGTTTTGTTTTGTTTTTTACAGCAAGGCTTCTCATAAGAGTTTTTGTTTTTACTAGATGTGCAGGCCACTCTTTCAATTGTCTGCACTTAAGCAGGTGAAGTGTTCCTTCCATATTTGTATGTATGGAGATCTTAAACACCACTCAGACTCTTGACTGCGGGCTAGAAACAATTAGCCTATTTAAACGACTGTTTAACAACAGTTGAATTAAAAACCCTTTCGTGGAGTATCTGAGGCACGTCTCCTTTGGATACACCTCACACATGCTGGAACCTTGCGTCAAAAGTGACCTTACCTCCCCCGGCTTATCTTTATCTTCATTGTCCTACCCCCTGTCACCTATTGATCTCCCCGGTCCTTCAAAATAACAGCGGGGGGAAGAGAATGAGGCTATTTTGTGCTTACATGGCCCCGGCGAAAAAAGTAAGACAGAGAGGGAAAGAAAACAGTGCTTCATTCTGCAACATTTAGTCCAATCAGCTCCCCGAGGCTGAACGCCGACAGGGAGGCTGGGCTCCTGTGGTGAGGGAAAGTGGAGGCTCGAAGCTTACTCCTTATATAGCATCAAAAATGCATGTGGGTGAAGTGCATTATGAATTACATGCAGGGCCACGTTTAAGAAATCCATATAGCCTATAAGCACACGACTGCTCCACGTCACAGCTGACTGGCTGGCATCTTTATCGTGAAGCGTCCAGCGTGGATCATTAGCAGTCTGGAAAATTCAGCCAAATAGGCAAGAAAAGAATCAGACTTTCATTGTTATATATGCACATTTAGTTGCCTGCAAAATTATGCACTAGGAGTACATATTCTCTGGCCTTATCTGCTCATAAGGGATTGCCGTGTTTTAGCATAGCGGAAATTAACCGCATGAACATAGTATTGTTGTAGTAACTGCAGGCCAAGTGAAAGAAATGGGCAGAGATGCTCAAATTCATGCTGTAATTGCCTATTAGCCAGCAGCCAAGTGTTTGTGTACAGCGAGCATGTAAACACCTGACTACCTGGGGAAGAGTCCAACGCTGTTTACAACCCAGGTACAGTAGCAAATGGAACACAGCGTAGGCTCCTGAAATATTCATCCCCCCCGCCACAGCAGACGGTGAAATGGCAACGAAAAAAAAAGACAATGATGAAGCGAACGACCAGCAGCAGGACAGAGACTTTGCTCGGCCAAGTGAAACCACCCTTGAATCGACTGTGGGTTTTATTCCTGCTGATCAAAATCTAGAGAGAAGACATGAATCAAAACCTCCCTCCTCTACAGAAAAAAACCCCATACAGTCCAGAAAATAAATCTACATTTAAATTAAAACATGTTAAGTCCTGGCAACATGCGGATAGGATGTATTCTGGTTGCAGTTGCTAGGTAACAAGTGCTTCAGGGGGAAACCCTCATTATGAAGTATTTAAAGCGCATCATTAATTGCTAATTTGCAGATAGAAGTATTTCAATACTTATCTTTAATACTATTATGCACGTCAGTAGCAGCTTGTACTCATTTAACATCCTCCCATAGTTAGATCTAAAGCGACACGAGCTCGTGAGTTGCCCCTGTGAAACGTTTGGTATTGTTTTTTTTGCCACATGTAGGATGTGTACGAACTGCTGGATGGGACACGGCGTTGCACTGCGGCTGGATCAAAAGCCTTCGTGTACTGCATGTCACGCTCGCCGAGGAACAGAGGCACACAGCTACGTACAATCTCTTTCGCATAGCTCCACACTTATCAAACAGTTGCCTCCACAGCCAGAGCTGAGGATGCAGCCGAGAATCCGCCACCCTCGTCTGAACAGGCTTATTTTTAGCAGGCATGGATTGTGAGAGAGCACTTGTTTTATTTCAGTCCTACTGGCTCTGCCTGAAGCACCACAATTATTTGGTGCCCTTCGAGTATGCAGAGTCATTTTCCTCAAGTGTACATCCACCACATGGATGAACAAAAGGTGGTAGGATTTATGAAGGTTCACTGCAGCCCACAGACACGTTCCTCCTGGACACGATAAGCCTAGTTTTTTATCAATCTGGGATATCACTTCAGTGAGTTAATGATGGGGCCATTTGTCATAGCTAGAATGGAACTATTTCACAAATACACACACATTGTAATTCTTTTTTTAATCCTGTTTTTTTTTGTTGTTTTTTGTTTTGTTTAAATGCACAAAGAAGTGAAGGGCACAAAATCACTGCACGGCGCACGCACCAGAAATGAAATTAAACCATAAATCATTCTTCAGTGCCAAATTACTACACTAATGAGTTTCAAATCATTTGCTGCTGAGGATCACATTCTCAACTGGATGACATGCAGTGGCTTCCCGTGGCTGGAGGGGAAAGAAGAAGAAAAAAAAATCAGATCCTGCGCTGCCCGTGCTCTCAAAACAATATTTTTGGCAAAGGAGGGCGACAGTTGCTTACTGATCTTAGAGCAAACATGAAATGGAAGGGAGCAGATAAAGCGAGCATCAGGCAAACAGGCTCAGTATTCTACAGAGAGAGTGGGCTCGGTGTGATGTGTCCTCCTCAGCTCCTTTTTCCCTGCGCTGTTGGCGACTAAAGCAGAGATAGATTTTGACTCAGGTGCAAACTGAGCTGTTTTGCAGACGCCCACACCAGCCCGTTATCTTACAAATACAATACACCAGAGACAAGGCATCTGTTGTGGCTGTGTGTGTGTGTGTGTGTGTGTGTGTGTGTGGGTGTGAGGATGCAAAAAGTATGCAGGGCTGTGTTTGCGCGTCTGTGAGTGTGTGGATGTTTAAAGCGAGAGAAGACAAACAGATGATGGATTTTTTAGCATCACTTGTCCTCTGCACCTTTCTGTTACCATATATAATGCAAACTCCCAACAATACACTGTGAAAATATATATAAAAAGGGAGGGGGTTGATCCCTGTGTAAACGTCGGCGTGCAAAAACACTGCGGCGTGCTGTCTGGATGGCGGCTGCATTAGGCTGTGGCAGCTGTTTCCACAGTGAATTATCAAACCTATTTGTATTGCCAGGATGGGAGCTAAGGGATAAAGAGGGAAAGTGTAAATGTAAAACAAGTCATGACAGAATCTGACAAGAGACAGAAATATCCTCTCTCCCCCTCTGGTGTTCTCTTTTACACTCTCTCAACCATTTTAATCTCCCCCTTAATACCATCCCTTCCAGACTCAACTTTGATCACTGTCATTTTGCAAACTTACAGGATTGGAAGGATTGAGACAAATGCATTATTCATCCCACACACCAATTTGGGTCCCCTCTGCTGTCTGTAATGCACTTCTCTCATCTCCCTGTCAGTTTTGTCTTTTGTTCCGTTTGCTCTGGCGTAGGACAGCATTAATCTTTGGGGATCTGTAATGGACTGCAAAGTTTAAACCAAAGGAAAATATCACGCACAACTTTGGCACTTTAGAGAGAATATACATGTATATATTCATATAATACAATTTGCAATATTACGCTGAAATGTTTTGACTAGCTGATGTTAAAGAACACAGCTGTTGCGTATTGCTGCAAAATAGCTGATTGGAGAAAACACATACATGAGAATGACTTCATTCCCACAAGCAGCGCCCCTCTCTTGTAACGTGACTTCGGTTTCTGTTCGAGTGTCAGAAGGCATGTTGAACAACAAACAGCAGCACCACCCGCGTGTTTGTTTCACGGCGCAGATACTGTCTAACCATCATCACTATCGCCTTGAGCTGGAGTGAGCACCGAGCCGCTCGACCCAACCTGCACCTCGGTAAATCACACCCGGAGCTCATGAGTCAGGATGAGAACGAACTGGAAATCAGCACAGAGGCCTTGGAAAGTTGATACACTCTCTAGTCTAGTAAGTTAATCTGACGACTTTGAAGGAGATCGCCATGTAAAAGCTTTTGACAAGCCAAAGCGTGTGGCGGTGACAAAATCTGACAGTCAGTACAACAAGGTTACATTTGGACCCAGCAGCTGGATTCGCTCTGACAGCTGACGGGGTAACATGAAGCTACTGGACTCCCAATATGTGATAAAAACACAAGGGATGATAGCGGGAGTGTTTCTGATCTTGGGAGGGGAAAACACCAAATTTTCATCCAAGAATAGCCATAAAAAAAAGTCTTCTTAGTGGCTGACCCAAACCTTTGTGATGTGGCAATTGGGGAGACTGCACCTGAAAATTTCCCACATCGTGCAGCGACGTGGTGGGTGGGTGAAAACGTAAAGGGGGGCAGATGAATTTAGTGTCTTTTGAGCTCTCTCTTTTCATTCTTTATACATCACTTTCTGTCACATTTCCAGGGTAAGGCAGAGTGCAACACTACGAATGCCTTCCAGGAAAGACCCTCTGAAAGTGTGCACGGTTATTCTCATATTTAAATAATCTCCTCCCTCTCTCTCTCAAGGCCAGCGTTTCACCTTCCAGTGAGAGCTATAAACACTTTTCCTTTCCAACGTGGTTGGCAGACACGTGATGCAAACTAGCCTTTTTTTTTTTTTTTTTTTTTAAAGCTGCATACACTGGAGTTAGTTGGTCCTAGAACTCAAGAAAAATGTTCGGACTTTAATTAGACTGTCATTTAATTTTACTGCATCATAATCCTGGCTGGCAGCTTGGCTTACATACACTGACAAGCAATGTAAGCAATGACAGATTTATGCTGTATTGTCTGTATTTTCAAATGGTATATTTCACTTTCACCATGACAGGAGAAAAGCCTTTCGGGATGAAGTCTAACCAATGTGGTGTGGCGAACACATTTCTTCAGAGTCTCTGGAGTGTGAATTTTCCCAAATCTAATAGGGCAGAACAGTTCTGCAAACATTTGTTTATGGTGATAAAAATTAAAATGCTTTTATTAAATATGAGCTAATACATTTAAAAAAATGTACCAATGTGCAATTAGCAGACTTCTTCACAAATGTCATGGCCCATATTTGATTTTTCATTGATCATCGGTGCGGGTGCCTGGAATGGGTTTTTCCTGCCACCATGGAAAAAAAGCATGTTTTTTTTTTTCTTTTTAAAATGACACGATGAGACACATTTATACATTGCATCTGACAAGTCAAGGAGGACATTTGTCTTGTCTTCGCAGTATGCCATACAGTGCAAAGTCACCAACAGTCCAGTCTTATGTTGCCCTATTCTTCAAATCTGATGCGTCATGTGTCATCCCATCTTGACGCTGACACATAGTGATGTGGCGCGAGGAGGGCGAGAAGTGTTCGAACAGCCAGTCAGCATGCCATATTTAATTTTGAATGCCCAATGAAATTTCACTCTCATTGTCTTTTTTTTAAACAACAAAGTTATATTTGACCATTTAAAACTCGGAACACTCTTTCTCGGGCGGTAAACAGATTTGGGCCGTTTAGGGGAACCATTTGGATTCAGTGGAAGTTGTGAAGGGGAACGGAAAATGCTGCCATTTCGCTGCAAAACTGCGTTTCATTTGTCCTGTAATCGGGCAAGCAACGGCAGCTGCTTTCGTCGCCACAGGCTGAGTCTGTGTCAGATATTATTTGTCAAGAAACCCGATAATGGAAATTATAAAAACATCTCCGAAATAATTACATTTTTCTGCAATGCTAACAAGATTTTAAACTCTGACTAACCCTTTTCTTGCCTCCTACAACAGTCCTCCCACATTTCCAAATACACTTGAGTAAATTATTTTAGCAATGAGATGCTATTTCGGTGAAGAGGCATTAATGGCTCCGCTGGAGAGACCTCACATGACACAAGACAAAAGAAGAGCCCAAAACAAAGTGACATTTTGGAGCAAAGATCTCCATGGTGATAAAGGGCAATTGTTTTCTGGCAGGGTAAGTGCTGATTTAAGGTGGCCTAAAGGGATTTGCACCCCCTCTCTCCAAGGAGTCAAGAGGATAATGCCATCAGCAGTTTTGATATTCTGATCCATCCCATGGGTTTATTTGAGAGATTCAGAAAAAAAGGGTTATCTCTGGATGGAGACAGAATTAACCCAACCGCCTGTGATCCCTACAGCCATGGCACTGACTGACTCTCTCTCCACACGCCCTTAAAGGTGCCCCTTGAAATACAGTATTTACACAGCGTATTTGACAGCAGCAAAGAGTGTACTGTGAAATATGAACAGCAGCAGTGATTACACAGGGTATGATCAAAACAATGAAAGCGCTAGAAGAAAAGACTTCAGGCAGTGACAGTGGCTCTGTGTCGATGTGGGATCCTTTATCTGGCACAGTTTTTCGTCCAGATTTAGAAATAGATCACATCAATTTGCAGCGCTGCGTGTGTTGTCAATAAGGCAAGATAAACGTGCAAAAATAGCAGGGGCGATCCATTGTATTGTGTGTTGAATCTCTCTTTTTTTTTTTTTTTTTTGGAAAAGGTCTACAGACTGTACAGCTGACTCTAAAGAGATACAATCGTCTGCATCTCCACCCCTGAGATTTTCAACAGGGTTTTGGTCCAGTTATCTACCGGAGCACATGGTCAGCATCGGCCCTCATAGAAAGTTTGCACTGATCGTCCATGTATGTGATTTTTTTTTTTACCAGGGCTGTCTATGTCATATACACGCTGCATGTGCCTGGATGCATTTTAAACATTATTATTGAAACAGTGGCGTGGATTGTTGCTTTACCCTAAAGAATTGCATTTTGACATCAGCAGAACGGTACCACTCTCACATCTGTACGGCAAACACGAAGCCACACAGCATGAAACAGAGGGAACCAGCGAGCTTATCTCTTTCCAAAGTGACAAAATCATCGTCTCTAAAGCTGATAAATGAATTTGTATGAACACTGACGAAACAATTCACCCTTTTTCAGGATGTCCACATTTAAACAATACAACAGCCCATTTTTTTTAACAGAGCATACCATCATATACTATCTGACAGTTAAAGTAACTTTGTATTTAAAAGCCTGAGCTCTTCATTTATAATATATACATATTTCAAAATTCATATTGCTTTGAGGTGCAGGGCAGATAACAGATAACAGTTCCTAGAGTGGTTTTATGCTGCACTTTTTTCGTCTGCAGGGATGAGTCAACAAACTGATCAATTTCATCACTTTTTGCTGTATTTTGCTTGTATAATGCCGTGTTTGTTTGTTTTTTTCTATTCTAGGTAGGAAATCTGCAAAACTAAAGCCCTGTTAAAGATTTGTGTCTCTACTAACTGTACTGCCTCATATTCTTTACCACACGGGCGTGAGAGTGGTCTCGCGCTTCTCGTCAGACTCTCAGCAAGCGAGCAAAGGAAGCGTATTTCCCACATGTCAGACCGTTCCTTCAAGCCGAACGGTCGATTGCTCTGCGCACAGCGATTTGAATCTGTTTAGCTGTGGGCGATGATCGGGGCTTGTTACGCCGGCTCTTAGCAGCGAGGCAAGTGCTCTGTTTGGTCTTCCATCATTTTGACCACCCCCTGCAATAAAAGCATGTTAATAACATTTTATTGATTCGAAGTGGAAACGCATGCGTTACATCTAGTCAAAGTAGCAAGATGCTAAACAGTTATGTTAGATCTTTATTCCTGAAGAGATTGGGTATCATACAATGTCTTTGATGCATTTAGAGAAAACCAGATTTCATGGCATGGATTCAGTAAACAGAATGGATATGGGGCTGTGGTAGACCCTGTGGCTATATAAAGATTATAGTCATTATAATATTATTGCTTTCATCACAGAGGAGGGAGATTATGGGCCCTTAAGACAAAGGTTATGATTTCCTCACAGGCCCACCTCTAAATCTAACCAGTAACACCTAAGTTGAAATTCTAATGGAGTTTTTTGTAAGACCACGCAGGCCTACTGTAGATTAAGTTGATTTTGTCATATAATGAAACAAAGTGATTGCACAGTACTGAACTACTGCCTTAAGCAGTTAATTAATGTTAAAATGCCCATAAATGCTTTCTAATATCACAGGGTATTATATAATGATTGCTTTGTGCTTATCAAGTACAAGTATTGACTCTTTCAACTTAAGTGTTACTTCAATAAGCAAGTGAAAATTGCGTAGCATTGTGCCCAGTTCAGACAGGTCATATAATGCCAACGATGCATTTCCAAGTGGAAAATGCACCGAGTAGCAACATATTCTGCATTTGATCAACTAATAAAGTCATAAAATCGCACATGGTAAAATAGCCTATATATGAAATACCAAAAATCCAGCTGTGAACAAACATGAAAATGGAAACAAGGTAATATAGTTAAGGCTAAACATCTTTGTCTATTACCTTTGTATAGCTAAGTCAATAAGAGGAGCATGCAATTAACATAACATTGCCACAATTTTACATTAAACAACAAAAGCAATCAACTCAAAACAAATGTGTGTGTCTCTCGTCACCACAAATTAGAGCCATGTAATGTAGGTTTTCCACGTTGTAAAATCATATGGCTTTGTGCAATTTTTCCACTGTCAGTAAATTCACTAATGAAGTTGGTTTTGTAAAATAATATATCAATAAATGTCATGCCAGAAATTATTGAGATTCTGTTCTACATGCGCTGTTTCTTACATGCCAGATTGTGCTAATTGTACATCATCCTAAAAAAAATATCAGAGGTCTTTCGTCATAGCATGTACACTTACATCCAGGGACAAATGTGCTCAATTCCATCACCCTACTTTATATAAGGTATTTGTGCACATATTCTACATTTCTTTTAATATAAGAATATTGTCCATTAATAAATTAGGAATAGTACAAGGACTTCAGGGAGGGGGATAAAGGTGGGTGGCATAAGTTAAAATATGTTGCCTGCTTTATGTAAAGCGATCTGAATTCATCTTTCTGAGTTTGGGCGGCAGGTGTCCGTCCATCCTGCCCCCTCCTCCCCCAGCCAGCCGCTGCAGCTTGGGAGGCAAGTCCGCCACTGACTTACTCATGGGCTCTGTACTGATCTTGGAGGCCTTACCAGCCTGCTTATCATCAGAGACACCGGGCACTGAGCTGATTCGCTGCAGCTTCATGGGCAGATCTCCAAAGCTGTAAGTCATCTCTGAGGTGGTGGAGCTCATCCTCAGCAGCTTCTTGGGCAGGCCGTCCCGCCCTGTGATCTTCTGGAGCTTGGTGGGCAGCTTGGTGGTGCTGTCATTGTCCTCCAGCGTCTCCAGGCAGTCCAGGGAGCTGTTCTTCTCCCCGCTGTTGCACAGGGACGGAGCCATGAGGGGCGAGGAGAGCAGCAGGGCCTCCTCCTGCTCCTTCACGCTGTAAGGAGGGGTGGGCACCTCGAACGTGGCGTGGAACTGGGAGTAGTCCACCTTAAAGAAGCCTTCCTCCAAGGAGATGACCGGGAAGAAGCGGTGTCCCCACAGAACTTCGTCCTCGGTGTAAGACGTCCTCGCTTGGCAGGTCATCCCTGTCAAAAGGAGAAAACAGAAAAGATCATTAACTGGATGAACTATCACATTCATTTCCACAAATGAATTTTTAAGGCTTCAAAAATGGTGGCAAATTATGAGTCATTGCGTTGCCACAGCCCAACACAGTAGAGACTACCATTTTAGGATGAAATGTGTCGTGACTCTAGTATTAAACAACAGAAAGCTGATTTAATTATATGCTTGGCACTCTTCCATAAGAACCAACAGCACGGTATTCACCAGGATTCTTGCTATTTTCAGATCACAAGGCAAACAATATTGCAAACAAAAGTGCCTCAACAAGTAAGTACTTACTGTATTACACAGCCAGCTGCCTAAATATAAAAGCTTAATTGATTTTTCACTTTCCAAACATGATGTTTATGAGCAATTTCCAACTTCAGTTATCTCCTGTGTGTGTTTTTTTAAAAAAAAGCCTAATTATTTAACCATATAAGAACCAATTCATTCTGAAATTACTGTTCATAGGGATCTGCCTATGCATTCAAACGTACAACATTTTTTACATTAGTCATTTTCTTTTTTTTTTTTTTTACATGAGGTTTCACATGCATGGCAAAAAAAAAAAAAACAGGCCATCGATGGAGGAAAAAGTAGCATGAGGAGGAAAACCTGTTTGTGTTAGCTGTCAGCTTCCTGTAAAGGAACACAGGAATTCTCCACATCACCTCTTACTTGCTACTTAACAGTTCGGTCCACACCTTCAGCTTGGCTAGTAGCTACAAAAGATAGAGGATTAAGATAATCAAATTGCTGGGGAGGCAAACCCAGAGGAGCAACGGCTGCAGGCAGAGGCTTCAGCACCTCGGCTGTAGCTCCCACTAAACATTTCTTTGGAGCTTTCTGACACAATAAAGGGAATTTAATTTAATCCAAAACACAAAAAGTAACATGAGGTATCTGTTACGTAACATTGTTCAGCTTGAGAATAACCAAAATGAGTGTGACAATTTCGTTCAGAGCGTTAAATTCTGTCATTTGGAGATTACAAGTTAAAATAAAATATCCTATTTCCCATGTTCTGGGTTTGTGTGTGCGTGTGTACCCTCACGACTGCGCTCTGCAAATTCAGCACAAGATAGAAGATTATGATACACTTTGAATAAATTTTCCCTCACAGGGGGACTCTGAATTAAATCCCTGCTTAAAAACTCCCCTCACGTCCTCAGAAACAAATTAATGCAATTAACAAAATCATGAGGTTTGAATTAATGATCAACAACATGTTTTTTTTTCCCCCTGTACAAAGTTATTGGATGCTTATTAGCGATTACTCATCACCATTATTCTGCAGCTGCTATAATGTCTGCCTGTGCATTATATCATACTACACTGCTTACAGCAAAGCCCTATTCATCTTAGCGTAGTTAGCGTGTTCGCTGGAAAAAACATCTTTCACTTCTCCCTGAAAGTGATCATGGAAAATATGTAATTACGTTTACTTCTAAAACAAGACACTAAATTGGTTATATCAGTACAAAAAAGCCCCCTGATTTCGGCACGGAGAAATGGCGGGGGGTGAGGGCACTCGTGCTGAGGCTTGTTGAAATCCATTAGGAAATCAGCGACTGCAGTAGGTTATTATCACATGTTTTAATTACCAGCTTAATATTGTTCTTGCAGCGACGGTTGGGTCCAAACTAAGACGGAGCGCTCGTTCACGGTGAGACGCCGCCGCCTGATTGTGAGGTTGTCATCATCCAAACTAGAGGCATCTGCGATTCCGCCCGATTCCCAAGGTCATAAAATAATTCACTGATAACAGCTCTGTACACAATTGCAGATGTGCAAGAGGCTGAACATCAAGTGCGTTTGGGGTATTCAATGTATTACTTCTGCACTATTGCTTCAGAGTCCCAGAGCCTTTAGGCATATGGAAGTGTGCTGCAGTGAATAAAGCGGGAAAAGCTAATGAGAACTTTAGGGCCAAAGCAGTTGAGAGTTAAGTGTGAATGGAAATCTTATTGCATTGTGAGCCTTTTAAGATGCCTCCAGCCAAAACATAGTCACCATTTGATCATCAACATGCTTACATATACTGATTCGGAGAAAACTGTGGTGCAAAAACCAAAAAAAAAAAAAAAAAAAAAAAAGCTTCCTGTTTGGGTTTTATAACAGCTACTTAATCACCACCACAAATCAGCCATACATGCTTTATTGAATGGTGGGAGTCGGCGCTGCGATGTTAACAGGATGCAGGACTGAAACATCAATGGCAAACGTAACCTCTGCATGATAAAGAAAAAGGGGTAGAACAAGTGAAGTGAAATTGCGCCCGAGGCGGAGCGTTGCTACAGTAATACTCTAGACCTAGATCTATTAATAATGCTCTATTGTCCCTGCAGATGGTGTAGGAGTTACTGTAAGACCTCTGTCTCTGGGAGTCCGTGAACCCTGTAGGCCCGGGGCTGAATCCCCGTTCAACCTGTTTCCCCTCCTAGAGCCGCTCAACACTCGAAAAAAGAAAAAAAAAAAGAAAAAAATCTCACTCGTGTTTGGTCTAATCAACTGTACCCTTCTTCAAACACTAACAATGGCACTAGACTTAATCATGGTCATTAATATACATTTAATTTCCATACATTACTCAATGATTGATGCCCGAGCCGTGCATAATTACAGACGCAGTTGCATCACATGTGCACAATTGTGTTGCAGCAGGCCAGCTGTTCCGTGACACCCACGTTCACATGGCGACAGCAATGAACTGCATGCCTCAACTTTCTTCGAGGCCACGACACAGTTCGATTGGTGGAGGAAATGCACCGGTTATGTGAGAGAATGTGTTAGACAGAGACCTCAAAGTCACAACACAGCTCGGTTTAATGGCTAAAAATAGAACGGGAATAAAATGATAAATAGAAAGCAAAAATTTTCTAGAGTTACTGAATATGATTCCTAAAAATAGGAATCCAGTCAAATGAGAATACCCATGTCGGTGTGTATTTCGTATTACTGCTAAAGGCTTATGTAACTCTAAAACACACGCCTGCCCAGGACTCAGTGTTTCTATGGAAACAAAACTGTAGGAATGTGTGCATGCGACAGCCATAAACCTTTTCACTGCTGAGTCTGGTCAAAAGTAAGAGTGACAACACAAAGCGAAAGTCTCTATTAGATCACGGCAGTAAAGAAAAACATCAAAATGGCTCAAAATGGATTTTCCTCAGAGGGCAGGGGCAGATCATCCACACGGCTGCAGGGTCAGACCAAAATGGTTTTACTGTCACTGAAACGTGACCTTATTACAACACGCAGAACCCCACCTTTGAGCACCGCTGCCTTTTGAGAGAGTGGTTAAATCACATATTATGGTGACTTCTCATAAGTGAAGGCGAGTTCATATTACAAATATCATCTTTATTAAAGCACGGAGAAATAACATCTATCACTCTTACAGTGTACTACAGCGTGCTTTAGATCTGTGTCTTATCTTCATGGCAACACACTCTGTATCCATGTGAGCATTGTGTCATGAACACTTACACGGCAGATAAAAAAAAAAAAAAAATCCCATTTTTTCCTCTGTTTGCTGCTGGGAACATGCGACTGTAGGATATCGCACCTGTGAGGAAAAAAACACCTCAGATGTGTGGTGTGCTGTGTTGTCACAGTCAGTTAAGGGTGTTGGTCACACCAGTTAAAATAGTGAAAACCAAACAAGCTCACACACAACTTCAGATTGTTTTCTGCGCACAGGGCCACCTGGCTGTCTCTTTCTTTCAAGTTTATTTTACGGTGTTTTGGCTTTATTCGATGGCATATGGAGAAACAAAGGAAGAGAGCAGAGGTGGTGACAAAGGTTACTAAATCTGACCGGAAACATCACGGTTACACTGAGTGCATGTTTAACCACACCTCCCACACCTCAGTATATCTAATCAAACATAATAGACAATAATCATAAAATATACATGGCCTGAAATCAGATATCAGTATTTAATCTGTATCACCACTACTCTTTGTCTTTTGTGTACCTACAGAGTGTCAACTTTTAATGAACCATGATCAGAAACAAGATAATTTTCTTGCTGTTTTGCAGGCTCTTTATAATGTATAATATATGTAAATTTAATCCAATGGCCGTGTTAGCTTTAGGCAACAGAATATTTTCAGTCCATTTTTTACAAGCATTTAATCATTTGGATAATCTGAAAATCTTGAGAATCCTGAGAACTTTGGATTCATAACATGTCAACACAAAACAGTTATAATATTGTTCAGTGTCTAGACACTTGAGATAAAATTAACCTGCCACCACTTTTCAGTGAAATTAGATCAGCAAAAATGCAAAAAATAAATATATGCTTCTCAATTCAATTTTCAATTTTCTGCCTCTCTTTTTCTTTTCTAATAGGGATTTAAAAAATTGGGGATTTTTGACTCTTCTCAAAGAAGAGAAAACTATTTGAATGTGTTGCAATGACCCCTGGGCATTGATGGTGGGAATTAATAACTATTTTTGGACATTTTCTAAACCGAAAAAATAAAAATTGGTTTACAGAGAACGTAATTGTCAGATTAATTGCTAATTAAAATAATCTTCTGCAGCAGCCCTAAACAGAATGAACACAATGGCAGAAAAATCAACACGGAAGAAGATTCATTCATTCCTCAATTCATGAATAAAAAAAAAGAAAGGAAAATACAGTTAAACCACTCAAGCTCTATTGGGGGGAAAAAAAGAAGAAAAAATTGGGAGAAAAAAACCCCCACTGGAATCGGCAAAGAGACGATCACTCATTCAACCCATTAGGAGAGAAATTTGTAACTCTGTGGATCCATTACACTTCTAATTTCAGTAAATGGTTATCTGTTCCCCTCTGTGACTCTGTATAAGGCAACACCAATACATTTTAAATCCTCAATGGAGTGGTCTCTCTCAATAAAGTGCCGCACAATAAGATTCAGCGGCACCACTGTTACAAAGCCGCAGCACATACACCGTATATGTGTACATGGACGATCAATAAATTACAAACTGTGCCTCGTGTCAGCACTCGTCAACATGGGACAGTATCTGAAGGTTCAGTTCAAATGATTGTCTGCCAAGTTAAAAACCTTTTTTCTTAAGTACCGTTTAAGTCAATATTTGACAATGGAAAATGAATTAATTAAAGGTGAACGCATTGCAATAAAAAAAAATTTAAAATGCCTAAAATGGCTTGTGAAATGGGTCTGAAGGGGAGAATATGACTGTCTCTGATATTCCCCTCAGCTTTATAGAGCAATTTAGCATCTTTCAGCTTGTTGTTTTGCTTTTGGCCATAACTTTACAATTTTGATTCACTCTTATTGCCCTTATCTGCTTTATTACCAGCAGCAGCAACACGATCTGCTCTGCGCCCAACAGCAGACAATGTTTAAGACCGGCAGGTGAACATGGTGGAGCATTCGTCAGCTGAAGAGCCAGATATTTCCCTACAGGAGCTGATGGAGAGCTTTAAGATCTTAACCGAGCTACAGGGAGAGTGAATGGTAGACTTGCATTCGCCAGGTGGCCAGAAACATGACTGAGTGAATGTTAATATTGCTCCGTGTGTGCTGTTAACATAATTAGCAAACTGTTGTCTGCCAACGCATTTGCTATAACAACTTCATAAGGTGTAAATATGTCAGAGTAAATATGTTTACAGCCCTCAAACTGTCAAAACATCATTTAATACCGCAAAAAGTGACAGAAACAAGTATTCGAGTAAAATGTACTCAATGCAGGAACAGGTAACTAATTCAAATAATGGTCATATTTCCTAAAACTGTCAGTATGTCGTGACACTAGTACATGAAAATCAGGCCTGAATCATTTGACAAGAATCCACCAATCAGAAGAGAGTATCTGATGGGCCGATGGAGAAATAGGCTTCGCTCCACCACACAACTCAGAGCAGACATAAAGGTGTAAAAACAACAACTGAATGACCGTTAACACAAAAGATCAGTAAAAAGAAGAGGAGCACTGAAGAAAAGTGAGCTAAAAACAAACAGTCAGACAGATCGACACCATGGGCAGGGACTCTGGAGGCAAGCTGGTGCAAACTGTAGAGAGAGGAGAGGGGACCTAAAACTTATACTTGCTCTAATTTTCAAAATAAGAAGACTTCTGACTATCAAACTATTTGCTGTAAAGTATAAGAAAAAACTGAATGTTGTAATGGTCCAGCTGTCACATCCTGTAGTTTTTACAGTGCAGACAGACAGTTCACTTCAGCTTGGCATTTAACGGCACAATTCCCTCCAGGCTCGTCATGGAGCTCAAGGATCGGGTAATAAACATCTTACTGTGCAAGTGCCTCCTTGACAGGCAGGCCTCAGGTGGCGAGGGTGGGCGGACGCACCTCTTCCACCCTCATCTTTCACACTAGAGCGCCCCAGGGCTGCGTTTTGAGCCCCCTGCTGTTCTCCTTTGCCTGTGTGGCCATTTCCGACTCCAGCTCCAAGTTTGCTGACAAAACAGCTGTGCTGGGCCCGATCACAGATAACAATGAAAAGGCCTACCTGAATACAGCTGAGAGCCGGGCTGTCTGGTGTCAGGCTTTCTTTTTCACTCCATAATAGAATCAGCACAGCAACTTCTGATCGTCAGCGAGACTAACAAGATGATAGTGGACGTTGTTGAGAGGCAGGACAGGAGCTATGCCCCTCTTAATATCAGCGATATCGCCTCGGTGGAGAGTTGGACAGCTTCGAATACTTTGGCGTCCACATCGCCGTGGGCCTGACCTGGACGCTGTATTCTGACTCTGCGGTTCAGGATATTTACACCAGACAGTGCAACAGTGAGGCTGGAGGATCATAAAGAATCCTAACCGCCCAGATAACGGCCTTTTCTCGCTGCAGTCGGGAAGAAGATACTAGATACAGCAGGCCACGACTGAGAGGCTCAGGAGGAGCTACTTACCTCAGGCCACTAAAAGTTTAAAGGCAGAAACTACATAAGTCTCCCCCCAAGTATACACATATATTTATTTATATTTATACTGAGTTTAAACTATTTTCAATGCACAACTTGAAGGAACTGACTATTGAATTTCACTGTTACCATACCCCATACGATTACATGTGACCAAAAAAAACTCGACTCATCGATTGATTTGGGGGGTGTCAAACATCAAACAAAAAGGACATCCCATTTCATCTTGCATACAGATGAATGAAAGATAGAAGTAAAAAATTACAGTCACATTATGAACAAATAGCTTGACATGTTGCATGGTACAGTTTAGTTTGAAGTATTTCTTTATAAAGCACAGCAAACTAAACTGACAGTGCCGAGGTTGCGGGGTACATGATCTTTTTTTAGTGGCCAATGTGCATTGTAATCCTGCACAAAGTGTCAAATCCCTTCAGAAGTCCCACATCTCTAAAGTTCGCCAGGCAGTTTACCGCTCTCACACTGAATGCAATATCCATGTGACAGCATGAGCGGCATTAGAATAATCCCCTGCTGAATCCACAAATTCAAGACAGATGAAAAAAAAAATGCATCTCATTAAAGGTACATTTCAGTGGGCAAAGAACAGAAAATCAGAGTATTCTGCATCGATGTGTGCAAGTGTGTTAATGCTGAGATGTTTTTTTTCCCCATCTCCTGCAACAAATGTGTTTTTAAATGAAATCTGTGGTCGTAATCAAAACAAGAAAATCAAATGGAATTTCCAAAAAAAAAAAAAAAAAAAACGAAGAGGACTTCGGCAATGAGTGTACAGCGCCGAGATGGGATGTGTGTCTGGAGATTACAGGTGCTCTATCTGCACTGTACAGCGTGTGCAATATTTCACAGACTGCCAGCTGATTCCATTATTGAGTGGGGAAAAAAAAGGCGGAAAGAATAAACTTTGAGATTTAGATGCCCAAAAGCCATCTCGGCTTGACACTCTAAATAAATGCACTTTTCCTTGATAGCACAGAGCTGGCTGCTTCTCTGGTCTAACAAAGTGAAGCAGCCGCAGAGTCAGCGGAGTGACAGCAAAGATAAAATGGGTTCTTTGGGGGCTGGAATAGAAAAGCACTGTAAACTCGGAGGCAGCCTGCCAGTGTTTCTTGATAGTAGCTGGAAAAAAAAAAGAAAAAAAAACCTAAGTGGTATTCACAGACTCGGTCGTCTAAAAGAAGCTCATCCAGGTTGTAGGAGCCTGAGGATCATATCCGTTCGGTGCCCGGCTCAGTCAGATTCTTAGCTGCAGATCTGCACTTGACACACTGAGGACAGAGTCGAGGGGGGCGACCCGAGAGCAGAAATCGATTTATCGCAGCTCTGTCAAACCGTTTAGGCAGGGTCTCAATCTAGTTTTTTTTTTTTTTTTTTTGGTGGGGGAAGAGGGGGGTGGAAATCAGTGCTATTATATGACTGAACAACCCACAGGCGCCGAGCAAAATGACACTCAAAATTGACAGCTATGTGGAAATGAAGGTTTATTCAAATGACTTCTCTAGATGAACCCTCACAATGCGAGTCACTGAAAAAGGGAAGGTGGGCGTCGAAGAGTTCTTCGCAGCCTCCTATTTAGTGACAAAATCACCAATAACCTCCCTCTCTCTTTCTTTCTCTGTCTGCCTGACTCTCCCTTTCACTCAGTCACTCAAATGGTCACACAAAAACACACACACACACACACACACA
>JBAJHX010000043.1:9289059-9329551 GCA_037176925.1 Amniataba percoides | reverse complement strand
GACAGGGGGTACCAGGAAAAAGGAAGTTTGGGGATCAATTCAATTTGGATCATTTTCACCTCAGAAAGAGTCAAGAAAAGAAGGGAAAGAAGAACAAGCCCCCCCCCCCCCCCCCCCCCAACTGCGCCTGTCTACCTCTGAATCAGTCGTATTATTCACCTACAAGTCTTGAAGAGTTACTCTGCTCTCATGTGCAGCATCTGTTGGCCTTTTACATGACAGAACATACAATGAACGTCCACAGTAGCTTTTTTAACCATTTCTTGGATCCATTGTCTGAGCTCATGGGGATCAATACGTTGCAGAGTCAGTGCGGTTCCAGGCGAAATCCACCTCTCCTATTACCCTGTAGCTCCCTGTGGTTTACCGCATCATATCCCATGTCCAGTCTGAGCCCGGCAAGCCCTACTGTACAAACGGTAGCTTCTAAAAACAGCACCAAGGCCTGACATAACCGTTTCCAAATGAACGATTGCATGGCAGCGCAGTGCAACGCTGATGTGCCTCCGGGTGTTGTCTGCAAGGCTCAGTGACTCAGTCCTCTTGAGGGGGACAGACAGGGGAAGATTTCCCCATCAGTCACCAGGCCCGTCATAATTGCCAGGTGAACGTTTGCTACAGCTTTCGCGGGACTCTGGGCTTTTATAATGAGTGCAGGGGGACACAGGTCATCCACCATGCATCCTGGCTCTCATTAGGTGGAAAGGGCTATTCACATATTTGCAGAGCAGAAATAAGACTATTAGTTTGGACTGGCCAACAGCCAGCCTGCACGGTGAGCCAGAATTCTTTTAATTGCTGTCTTTCACTGATATACCCACTGAAACAAAAAGTTTCACCACAACTCTCGTCAAAGTGTCTGTTGTCATTGCACATTTAGAAAAAGTAATTATCCACAGGACACAGCGGGTCACAATGCTGTGCAGTGTTTGTTACTTTTAAGGACCTAGAAAACCTCAGCTTCAAATCAAAGTATTTCTGTGAAACGTGAAATATAATGACTGAATATGCAAACAAATACATTTCATAATGTTTCATGAAGTGTTTAAAAGTCAAAATCTCACCTAATGAGCTTTATCAGGGCTGCATGTATGTGTTGTGATTGCATTTGACCAAACAATCCGCCGACTGTCATCAGTCTAAATCAGATGTTGCTGAATCTTGATAGGTTGCAGGATGAGTGAGGCGACGTCAGCTTTTTTTTTTTTTCCAAATAAGTTCCACCTACTTCAAACCATTGAGAACAGAGAGGAAAAGAGAAACAGCAATCTCTCATGTTGAACAACCAAATGTCAGCGGAAAAACTGTGTGATGGTGTGGGACGCCGTCACTCACGAAAAGAAGCTGGTTGAGAAAATATATTTTTTCTTCTTTCATGTAAAACACTGGTAAAATATACCGACTTACAGAAGTGCATTATTCCCAGTTGTCATTGTGCAGTTTTTATTTCTTTTTTGTGTTTCAAATAATGAGGTTCAGCATCAGTAATACAGTCTCAAAGAAATTACACAATATGGCATGTGATGTAAAGACGTGCCATTGTGATCGGCCATAAAGGAGTCTACAGAAAACCCTCATTTGAACCATCGTTCCCAGCTCCACAGAAGCGTGCTTCTCATTCTGCTCAACACATCGGCTTTGTCACTGACAGCCAAATACAAGAAAGAGGTTAAGGTCCGGGCTTGTTCTTGTCACACACCAGGAGGCAGCTGACGTGTAACACAGTGCACTAAATTGGAATATATGCAGATTAGGTCTTATCTAATAACAGCTGAATTTGTAGAAGCTGCACATTTTGCTTGCACAAAGTGAAAAGGCTGTTTTTTTTTCATCATCATCAGCTTTTCCCACAATGAAGCGCCATCTTTTTTTTAAAATCATCATCATTGTGATTATACTGCATATGTTTGGTACTTCTCAGTGCAAGTCAGGCTTCTGTTAGCCAATGATGAGGAATACTTTTCTGATCTTCTTTAACCCATTTCACAAAAATAGCCCCGGCAAAACCTGATGGGCGGGTGGGGATGGGATTGATTTATTAATCTAATCAGACCAATGTAGGACACAAGATGCATTTGTCGTCCTCTCCAAATCAGCCAGGATAGCACTTGAGGTCATTCTCCGAGAAGATCAGCCAATCACCTCAGACAATCTTCTCTAATTTTCCATCTTCCTTTATAATCTTGACAATCTGAGAGCGAGCAGGGGAAAACCGCCTCAGCTTTGATGTTGGCGTTGATGGATTTGTTCTTTTATTTTCCCCCCGACAAATTTACGACTTCCTCGCTAAAAAGTCTCTGTAATCTTATTTTGCCGCTGCAATATCGATTTCTGAATTTTAAGCAAACAATCCCCATCTCGTGCAAAGCATGCACCGTGATGATTCCCCACTCTTGCAGTAAATCAGGCTTTAACATGATCTGAGGCATGTTCACTGGATGCTGAAGCACTAACAGGCTTCTCCTCCATGCTTGGCGTGTAACGTGAGACCATGTGGTGGATGAGCAGAGCTGCATCTCTAAAGCAGTGGTTCCACGGGGTACGGCAATTGGGTCAAAATATGGAGCTTCTGAGGGACGCATGAGATTGTCAGCATCTTGTGGTAATCAAAGGACATTACAGCTGTTCATGAGTGACTGTGAGAGAAGCAGCATTTAACCGCAGATTGAACCTTCATCGGAGGCAAAGCCGCATCGATGATTAGGATGATACCTTTTATAGCCACGAGGAATTACTGTAGTTACAGTCCTTAATAAGTGCACTTTAAAAGCAAATGAAAACATTGTGCTCGGGTAGTCTGTTGGTTTTTCTTCCCCCAGCTGAAGCGAGACCTTATTAGTTGTCGCCGAGGTCAAAAATAGCATCCGAACAGGAGTGTTTTTGTGGAGCAGCTCCTGGAGATTGATGATTGATTACTACACAATTACTGCTGAAAGCAGCAGGGCCCCTCCTCCTAATCACTGCTTTCGTCGCTAAAAGGAGATTATCACATAGGAGAAGCTTGTTAGAGCCACTTCCTCCCTGCAAATCAATAAAAATTACTCAAGAGATTGCAAGCATACATCAGAAATGTCTCATCTGAATCCCTGGGCTGGCTCTGCACATTTGAAGACAGGTACTGTACACTGTGTGTGTGTGTGTATATGTGTGTGTATGTGTATGTGTGGGTGTGTGCCTCCTGTGGCAGTAGATCTGACCCCCACCAAGATGCTGGCCTCAAACCATGTCTAATTAAAGCTGCTTTTCAATGCAGGCGCTCTGGAACTTGAGGTCCCCTCAACAATTAAGTGCAGGATTTCTCTTCTGGTCTCCAGCGAGAAGAACAGGCACATCCAGAGGGTTGATTATCCTCCTCTCTCTCTCCCTCTGCCTCTACCTATTATTGGATTCACTTAGTTGATGGAGCCCCATATATTGAGCAGGGAGACACAGACGGGCCGGCATACAATCAAGCACACCGGAGACACTCAGAGAAATAGGACAGAAAATGTATACCATCGTATTTGAAGTCGAGGCACGAAAGTGTTAAGAGCTTCTTGTCGTGATGGTCTAATGGAAAATGGTTAGAGAGACGGTCACATAAGCAGAAGGTAAGCGGTTCAATTCCTGCTGCGGTGTCCTTGAAGGTTGCCTTGGATAAGAGCATCAGCGACATCGGCAAAGTGGGAGCTTTTGTTTGAGGTATATAACAGCAGGATGATCGAAAAGTGTTTATTTACCCTTAAATGCATGAGGGGGGTTCACCTACAGCCCTACATAAGGTTCAACACGCTTATGTAAAACACATTTTCAACGCTGGATGAAAATACGACGGCTTTAAATGTTTCACAGCATGGCATCAACAGTAATTCACCCCCTTTTTTCACTCATTGTCATCTATACATGTAAAAAAACCCTCAGTGATATCTTTCATTGTATCCTTCTGTGTCTCATGTCTGTGTGCACATTGTCCCACAGGCGACTGTTACTACTAAATGACACTTACCAAACACAAATTAGTCAGCACAAATCATCATTGTCTTGTGCTCTAATATATCTGTGGCCTCTCTGCTGACATTGTTGTACTCGTGCCCCAATCCTGCCTTTAAATGCTCCTGACTGATCACTTGGCTCAGAAAATAAAATTCACATCATCAGCTACTTCGGGCTTAACTTCATTTTCTGTGCTGTGCTTCAACTACCTTGAGGTACTTCGCTTGAGTGTTTGCATTTTAAGCTACTTTATACGTCGACTCCACTACAGTTCAGAGAGAAATACTGTTCTTTTCACTCCTCTACCTTCATCTGACAGCAACAGTAACTAATTACTTCTCAAAATAAGACACTGTACACTGTGAACTCTACAGATTTTATCTCACAACTCCCCAGATTAATCTTGAGACCCTCTGGAGGGGCCTGACCCGCAGGTTGGGAACCACTGGATTAAACTATTTGACTGGATGTAAAGTATAGAAACTGGCTGCACCCGGACCAGCTACGCACTGATGCACTAATATTAACAATCCAATAATGTAATATATAACAATTTATTAGTCACAGGCCACAGTTACTTAAAGAAACTTTTGCAATTAGTTTATATGCATCAGCAGCACACAATGGGACCAAACAGGAAAAGAACATCAATACCTGCACGCTGTGAAAAGAAACAGAGACTCTCTTACCTTGGAGAAAAACAACAGAAAATTGTACAAATATACAGTTTGAGGAATAACTTAAATGCTGAACTGAATAACACGGGCGAATTAGAGAGCATGTAATTTGTTTCTCGGTCTCCGAGGACCCGGGATATGCTTTTTACGGTTTCAGACATAGCCACAGTAATACGTTTCCTGAGGTTAAATGAGTCCATGCTTCATGTAGTGGAGAACCGCTCGGCCTCCGTGGTGAGAGGCTCTGCGCTACCTTCACTGGGCCACAGTGAGACACAGATAGCCACAGATAAGACCTCCATTAGTGCTATTATTTTAAAGCATCTCACCCCTTAATGGACTCCTCTGGCCCAGCCACAGACCCACTATCTTATCCTCGCAGGCCCAGTTAGCCAGCCTGGGTCTCACTTACAACAGGTGTGAGACTGTCTGAAACCACAGTCGGGGCCCCTGCTGAGAGTGTGGTGAGGCGCTGGCGTGTTGTCAGCTCCACAGCAACAACTATTAATACCTCCACAATGGCTACCTCAGAGAGGATCGCAAATATTTGGTTAAAAAGCCGATAGTAAAGGGGAAAAATTAAAATCTACACTATATAAACAGCACTCATGTGTCAGTTATTAAAAGGGGAATACTTCCCTCCCGTGTCCTGCATTCAATTTGTGCCATAAACCAAATAATTTAACAGTTTTCTTTTCCTTAGAAGATTGTTTGTGGTTGAGGTTTATGGATAAAAGGTGGAGTTTGACATTTTGGGAAAAGTTGAACTACACTTTTATTCATCATGTCTCTACTTTAAATATGAAGCTACAAGAAGCAGAGGGTTAGCTTAAAGACTGGAAGAAGAGGGGTGCAGGTAACTTTCCCAAAATGTCAATGTTATTCCTTTAAACAGTCCAGTGAGTTAAAATCAATAAGTTTTATCAATTATCATGAAAGTTTTTTTGTTTTCATATAAAAAAAGACTAACTATGCTTGTTCCAGCTTCTAAAATATGTCGATTTGTTGTTTTTCTGTTTTGTATCAGTATATAAATATCTTTGGGTTATAGGCTGTTAGCTGTAAAAAAAACCAAACCAAACAAAAAAACAACTGATTTCAAAGAATCACGCTGAGCTCTGGGAAATGGTGATAGACAGTTTTCCATTTCTAGGACATTTTATAGAATGAATCATGAATCAGTGCATTAAAATATTGAGAAATGGGGTAATTGGCTACAGTAATGATTAGTTTTAGCCCAGTAATATTCACACTTCAAAGCTTCAGTCGGATATTCTCTGTTCTCCATGTGCATTGCCCTCTGTTGACCCTCTAGCTCTCCCTTTTTTTTCTATGTCCCATTCAGGAGGAGTAATTTTGCCTCTCAGATTTTAACAAAGCCAGAGTCACCTGAAAGGTCAAGCCTCCCTTGCTTAAATGTACAGAATAATGAGCCGTGTCAGAAGTACCTTCATCAGCTGACAATGGCAGGTTCCTTTACAGATACTGGACAAAAGAGGAAGATCCAATTAACATCCATTACAATGGAGTTCTTATGGCATCCTGTTGTACGCCTGTTGTCCACCGAATGACCGCCATGGAAGACGGGCTGCAATTTACCACCTTTAAAAGCCCACACACCGACGCCTGATAATGAGATGTACGGGGGTCTTAAAAGCTTCAAGAACAAGGTTTATTAAACAACTGATGTATTGGTGTGATGTGCTAGTGTTCACATTTCCATCAGTTGCTTGACACGGAAATTAATGCTAAATCTATGCTCAGTCAAAGTTTGTTTTTTTTTCTTATTTCTTCTACAAAAAAAGGCAAAATGTACAAACAGGTAACATCACTTTGCAACCAGTACATTGAAACATTACATTCCTATTTTAACACCATGCACTTTAAGATAATGAAAAACAATAAATGTGTGTGTGCGTAATACGAAAGAGGTGATTGAATTTTAGTCTGAATGCCAAGCAGGCACTTGGCAGGGATTCAGTATTCAAGCAGCATTGATAGTATTTCACCATTAGTTGCTCCCCCATGTGCGCTCGCCTAAGGTCCTTTAGGTAGTCTGAGAATTGGTTCCGTGGGGCCGATGATGATTTCCAAAACACACCGCAATTTCAAAACCCAAGGTAAGCACTGGTTTTTATTACCACGATTCCAAATAAAACACTGCAATACCTCGTGATCTCTTTACCATTCAATGTCTTTTTTTTTTCTCTGAGGAGTGTTCAAGTTTTACAGCATCTTAGAAAAATAATTGGTTCTGTATGTACAACAACAACAATGGTGATAGAAACATGTTAACAGCATTCTGTACAGTAACACATGACGCCTGGTCCTGATCGATAATGTCGTGAAAAGTGCTGATGAGTGAGAGCTGATACACTGAATACTGACTTTACTGAAATTAAATGTTTGATCAAGCATTAATATGACGGTGATAAATTCATGGAGATATGACAGTTATTTAATACCAATATGCTTTTTTTTTTTAAATGAAAAAACATTCTCCTTCTTCAACAGCAAAATAAATAAATCATCTAAAAAAAAACCCACAATGGACCAAACACAAAACAACTTTCTAAAGGCACACGTAACTATTCGGCTCTAAGACTTCACGACTTCTCTCTCTCCGAAAAGTTGGAGAAACTGATTAAGGTGATGTGTTTTTAGTAATGACGCTCTCAGATAGCCGTGATAACTCAGTGCAGGCAGAGTACTTCAAACTGTGGTCGTTATCGTTTAGGGTAAACTCTTACATTCATTCAAAATCAATTATATCTACACAGGGCAGAGTCTCCATTACCTGACGCTTCCTTCCCTGCAATCTTTTCTCTCATTTCTTCAAACGGCCTGTTATGAATAGAAGTCCATGTCGATCCAAAGAGCTGCCTCACATTTTCATTTGTACCGCACATACTGGAATTCCCCTTCCTCTAATATGGATCATTACGTGATTAATTGGAAAAAGGAAGATGTTATAGCTGTGCTCTTCTTGCACTCAATTTTTTTTTAAAGATAATGGTGTGAAATCCTAAGCCTTTTTTTCCCCCAAACATCTCACCAAAAAGTTAATCTCATCATCTAGAGCCCAACCAATAAATCTGCCGATATTCGCATATCGCTAACGTATTATTATCTGCTAAAGATACAATATGTTTGAAGTCATTTAGAAATAGTGTTGAATAGTTAATTTAGCAGAGGCTGAATAAGTAAACCTGCTCAGCACAGTTTCCATCCATATTCTTCTATGAAGTTTTAGGGATCCTTGTGAAAAATTTAAATGTTATTTGTTTATGTTAAAGTTGAGCTGAAATAATAATTTAGCTTGCTGGAAAATTAGCATTTGTATCCTTTGTGTTTGTCTTAATTTGTGTACATTTTTCCAAATAAAAAAAGACACATACATTTCCAGCTTATTTGTATTCTGCTATTTCAGTGGTAATTTGATCAATGCGATATCTGAAAATAGATAATCTATAATAACATCTATAATATATTACCTATCAATAGTCATATTACTTCAGTTCTAACAGCCACAAGGGCAGTTAACCAACACAGGGCCGGTGTTGTTTCATCTCTTGACTGATTTCGTCGCTCTTTAT
Source organism: Amniataba percoides (assembly GCA_037176925.1). Taxonomy (NCBI): domain Eukaryota; kingdom Metazoa; phylum Chordata; class Actinopteri; order Centrarchiformes; family Terapontidae; genus Amniataba; species Amniataba percoides. The sequence continues at coordinate 9,321,306 of JBAJHX010000043.1, read as the reverse complement.
GTTATTTCCCATGTTTATCTGAGTGGTGGGGCGAATCCCAGGGTAGACAGAGTGCCAAGATTACAGGTTTAATGAGACAGCTGATGCTAGTTAAACCCCACCTCTTCATTGATGTGTTAGGAGCCAGGCACTGAGCAGGTGTTGATTCAGCAGATATTGAAATAACATGAACAAAAAAATAACATCTAGTGGAAATTAGTTTCAATGTTAACAAGTTAAAGGGCTAGTTTATTTCTACTCTTGAATAACTGAATGTTGTAACAGGACAGCAAACAGGGTGTGGGCTTGTTAAAGGAGAAAAAAAAGTCAGTCAACCAGTGACACGAGAAACCCCCTTGGAGACTTGAAGCTTACACATAAATACTACAAATATTGTTGATCCCAGAGGGTTTAATCCTCTTTTAATAAACAGAAGCAGGGTCATATAGTTTGCATTTCCTTGCACCAAAAATGAGTGAAATTATAGAATAAGAATTAAAATTTCTGTTTGCCTTTAAACCAATTATGCGAAGGCTTATCGACTCTTAAATATCAATACTGGTATCGGCTTCATAAACCCATTATTGGTCAGGCTCTATTACAACCAGTTCCCTCTTATTTGAATGTAACTCATATGTGACATGGAGAGGGGATGAGCAGCAGTATGACAACAACAGTCTTGTTTTTAGATTGTACCAACAGTGGACACCAATGCGCTGCGTGTACACAGCGGGAGGAAGGTCATTTACAGTGCGGACCATCGCGGAGCCGTGCCTTGCAATATTCCTGTCGCAGATGATGTGTTTAATTGTTTGTCCGGCAGCTAAAGCAGCAGTCTGAGCCGCACAGTGGACACGCGGCCGGCAGCTGTGCGACACAGCGTGAGTGCTTTGATTTCAGTGTTCCCTACGCACAGACCTCACACATCGTTCTCCCCGCTTGGAGCCGACGAGGTTCCCGAAAGCCACTGCTCGCCTCGTCGCCCGAACGGCAGTTGCAGCTCCTCTCAAAACGAGCTGTGACGAGCTGTGAAAAGAGACGCCTTCGTGAAGGAAGACAAGCCGCTGCTGCCTGGATCTCTGTGTTGGCTGGCCGCGCTGTTACAGGAAGAGGCGTATTATGATGGTGCGTGGTAAGAGACACCTGCTGAGGGACTGGTTAGGATGAATGATGGTGGCGGCGGCGGTGGTGGTGGGGAGAGGGAGGGGCGCCGAGGGTTGAGGCGAGGGATCAGACGCTCAGGGTCATGTTACGGAGCAACCACTGCTGAGAGCGGCTGCCGCTGCAGTCTCTCAGGGTGGGGACCATCTTGTCCTCTTCTGACGGCATGTCCAAACACTGGTTGCTGTTGACATGCAGCAGGGTGAGTCTCTGAAGAGAGAAGGACGAAGACATAAGAAATTAGACAGATGTTCAAATTAACATATAGATACCTAGGAATACATGTCTGCTGTTATATTAGCACTTTCTAATGTATTGGGTGATTTGATAGCTATTTATTGTTGTGGGGGTTTTTTTTCCAGGCGTGATTTCCCTCAACCTGCCTCATCAACTGCACTTCAGCTCTTCTCTGGAAAAAAGTTGGATCCACCTGGGTGACTAAGATGAACCTTCACAGACGCACTTCAGGTATTGATTTCCCACGTTTCACAAAAATACCTCTCGGCCCAGCAAATGGCCTGCGCTTGTTACACTCTGTAACTGTAGCTGGAGCAAGAAAAAACAATAGGAGCAAGCAGAGAGCGGGATGTTCTAGTGGAGGAAAAGAGAGTCGTGCCCCTTATGCAACACAACACAACTAAAGGTTGCTTGGAGAATTGAGACTCCTGCTGGTGGAGAGACATGTTGTCATCGCCACATGATGGGGAGGAGATTATTCATTTCTCTAATTCAGAAGGAAACCAATGTCTGATGTTTATATTTTACGGCCTCAGTAATATATTGGACAATTAAATGAGTTATTTCAAAGGAAATGGGTTGGTAGGAGCACCAATCAAACTGATAATCAACACCACAGTCCACATCTCAGGGCGGTGGACCAATATTATTATTTATTTGGAGTCGTGTTTTTGGCTATCTGGTGCATAGTAAGTCTAACATTCACTTTCCTTTTAGCTCTGCTTTAATTTCCACCAACTCCTTTGGAAACTGACTGGCTCTTAAGCTGCTGAATGCACTTATAGTCTCTATACTTGCTGTCTTCACCAGCTCATCGCTAATTTTGGACAGAAAACCAACACAATAAACTGAAAGATGTATTAAATCTTCATTGAAAGCTGCAGTGTTGAGTAGTAATTATCTGTGGGATCATCCCCATGAGTGACCCCATTACATACACGTGGTCATGTGATCCATTGTTAACATAATGATGATTATAGCAGCTTTAAATATTTATGTGTCCTAATCATGAAAAATAATTTCTTAGCAAAATGACACGTGATCTATGTATTATTAATGGTTTCCTATAAAACACAAAAGCAAAAGAATGATTTAATTAGCGCTGTTAGTGCCAATAGAAAAGCTGTGCTGCTTCTTATCAATTACTACGTCAATATTATTATTCTTACAGCAGTTTATTCATTCATTATCTGTTCATCTATAGACTTTACACTCATATTGCTATAGTGACACCTCCTACTGGTCTTCAGTTGCCCTGTGTGCAGTTGTGAACTGACACCAATATGTAATACTCGTAAATATTAGCAAAAGACAAATTATGGGAAGTAACTACCTTTTGCACTGGGAAAGATACCAGGCTCATTTTACATTAATGAAAGGTTAAAAGAATACGGCAATCAGACAGCTTATAATTAAAATGACTGAACACCTTCTACTGTGCCTGGTTTCCTGGAAACTGGAACTTTTTTGCAGCATACTGTACAGAAGATGTGAAGCAAAGTCAAATGCACATTTAAGACAAATACGTATCGTTCCTTTGCACAAAGAGCCAAGACTGATTGTAAAGTCAGACAATTAAATACCTCACTGCTCTACATTAAATAAAGATCACTGAGGTTGAAAGACTACCAAAAATATTTTGACAGGTCACAGTGGGAAAAACACAGAGTTGAATAATAAAAATGAAGCTGGCTGGCTCATTGTGACATTATCATGTATTATTGGGATACGTGAATACAACAAAGCCATTGTAATGTCATTGCAGCACTTTCAGCTGATAGACATTAATTCATTCTGGAAATGTTTCAGCAGTATCATTGATAAACAACTAAATATGGACAGTCTCAGATGATGTGAGTTTTTTTTTAAACAGGTGGATTTCCTCAACAACATGTGCTCAAAAGTATCTCACACATCGTCCCCTCTTCCCTGTCAGTACCGTTCTATCACGTAAACCTAAAACACCAGAGGACTGAACAAGCACTTTTAAAACGTCCAGACTGGAAAAACAACACCTGTTGTGATGAGCTGAACTCAAACGCCACATGAGCATTAGGCACAGAAATCTGTGGCGATCTGCCACAAAGGCTCCAGAGATAACACCCCCCACTAACAACTGGAAGAGAACTCTCAATGGCCTTGATTAACCATTTATGTTCATTCCCTCAGAAGTAACACGCTTCCGCAATTTCGTTCCTCACTCGAGTTGCTTTTCTCGTCCTAATGATCACGTGCGGAGAAGGAGAAATGCTGGTCTGGGAGAAGAAGCAGAACCTCTGCGGCGGAGGACAATACCATGAGAAAAATTTGGAATATTACATTAAGATTAAAATTGTGCTCATGTAAGGTTCTACTAAGACACCATGAAAGCGTTGTAATGTGTGTAAATGGGGGGATTAAAAGAAAACTTGCAGCATAAGAAAGAGAGATAACCTCACTTGTCTGCTATCTTGGGAGTCATTTTCAAAATACACAGCGTGGCACACATGAAAGAAAATACATGTGAACGACTACAAACCACAGTCTGCACGTGGCATTAGAACATGGGCAATGGCATGAAGCACCTTGTGGCTGAGGAATAATTCTTCATTAAAAACAAGACTGTGCTTTGACTGTTGACAGGGGATATTCAGACTAATGAGCACACACAGACGCTCAGGCCATGTTTGATCTTAAGCTATAAAACACAAGGGCCTGACATCCTCTGCCTGGATACAAAGAAGTGCACACTCACACACACACACACACACACACACCTTTCCTGAAGTACACATTACGGGCCGGCCTACAGGCACATTTGTTCAAACAGAGTAAGAACAAAGAGAGCAGGTGGCGTTCGACCTTACACACCTGCCAAAAAGCTAAAAAGAACAATAAGGTAGCTCTGCACAAGAGACATTTTACTTTTCTTCATTCATCATGTGTAAATGACAAGTAGTAATAACCAACAATACTTTACAGGCATATTTCTACGTGGAGCTTCTCCGAGCTGGAGGTAGATCTAATCTATAAATCATGAAAACCTGGGTTCAGCAGTAATGAGAATAGTATTTTTTCTTTCATTTAAAGATCCAAACCTACTCCTGTGACAGAGATGACAGAAAAAGGGCAGAAGGTGGAAAAAACGCCCCACATTTAATGAAAATACTAGAAATGTGGAGGTCCTGTCCTTTGCTCATAATTATTTCATGCTTCCTTTGGGGCAGAGAAAACTCCCATCTCAGCCTCCCAGCAAACCAACCAGTGTCTCCGGAGCAAGCCGCTGAGTGTGTGCACAGCTGAGACCGGCTAATTAAATGAGGACGGTTTCTAACCATAAGCCTCGGCTGAGGAACATTATCCTCTTTGTCACCAAGCAGCACACTGGAGTTGCTGAAAGGCACAACAGTTCCTGTTTGATGTGATCTTGTGCTGACTCTGGAAGGAGATCTGGAGGGCTGAGCTGCTTTTTTTTGTGGCAAATACAAAAACAGCAGATTCCTTTTTGTCTCAAAGGCAGAGTCGGGCAACAGTCTCATTTGCTCTAATGGTGCCCGGCTCTTGTGTACGTGCTCTCTTTTGCTTGCTACGCCATGAGGACCTCTGAGTGTGAACAACAAATCGAGGCCATCTAACAGCGGGTCACTTGACTGCCAGAACTCTGACACACACCAGCGGCCCCAGGAGCTCCTTACCCAATTTAACCTGCTTGGACACAAAAACTGTGGCGTGCTACAGTGAAATTGCTCTTTAGCTTTTTTTGAGAGATGCAACAGTACAGGACTCCTCTGACGTGCAAACTCCAGATAACCGAGCAGAACAGGATTGGCTACAGAGAAAATGACAGACTGTAAAAAGCAGGAAAATAACAACCCTGAAACGGATAGAAATGCTGAGCCAAAAAACATTCCTTACAAAAGTATGTAAATAAGCAAGCCGAGTGGTGAAAAGCACTCATAATTGGGATTCATTGCTTTTGCAATATGTACATGGCACACAGTGTACACAGCTGCTTCAGGCCAATAGGAGAGTGGCCTGAGAGGCCAGGGCCATGAAAGGCAGGTTCACATTGAAGGATCACTTCAAAAGAACTTGTAAACAATGAAAGGCCCATTTCAATCAGCCCTGCACGTAGATAATCAGCTAAAAATAAACATGTCCTCCTCCATCTCAGGCATCATTTACCAAATGCAGGCAGTCCAGGGAACGGCCAGCGGATTTTCACATCAAAATAAAATATTGATGTTGGAAAACAAATGTCAAATGAGATCTAATTTAGCATGACGACTGGCTAAAGGTCTTGAAGATAGCATCTTATACACAGAGCCATCCTGATGGGACATCTGTCACTGCGTGATGTGCCTCTGCCCCCGTCTTCATGCGTTCCCCCTGAAAGGTCACCGGTAAAAGCTACTTAAATGCTTCCTAAAACAATTTGCATGCACATTCTGACTAATCTTTGAAAGATAAACATCATAACAACAAGCTCATCTGCATTCATCTGCTCCCACTGTCAAAAACAAGAAAATACTAAATACTCCAAAAACAGTGAACTACAAAGGAGGCTCTTAAAGCTAGTCAGGCTCATCTATTGAAGATCTAACAACGCTAATGACAAACTACATCACTACAGAGCCACTAAACCATGACCACCAGCTTCTACTCTTATGCCAAAGTTGTACTAACCTGCTCACCACAGTCTCTACAGCCTCCCAGAGCAGACGGGAGCTCAGAGAAAATAATCAGTGGGGCTGAAGTAGAGGCGTCTAGCGACCTCCACACGCGTGTAGTTGTGGAGGATCCAGGCCTGTAATGGGCTGTTGTTACAGTACTCCACTGTGGGGCCGAAGGTGCCGTCCTCCAGACGGCTGATGGTCAGACATGATTGGGTGATGATATGGAGGAACGTATGCTTCTGCCACGAGCCGAGCCAGGAGTGAAAGGGACAGATGGTAGTGAAGGTAAGTCGTCGCTCATTGTTAAATTAATCCATCTGTTCCTCAGCCAACTTTTCAAGGTCAATGAGGGATGATTTTTCAGTTAATTCAAACCAAAAAGGTGTGTTGTTTATTTAAGGTGTTCAAAATGTGCTGACTTGACAAATCTGCTTGTTTATTGCTAAATATTTCAAATAAGCAGCTTGTGAAAGAAAATGTTTATTCCCTCTTTATTAGAGACACAATGCTTTGAGCATGGCTATGCACCAGACATCAAATTCAAAGTATGAAGCAACACATCTTTAACAGTAAAGCCACAGGATGTCATACCAATCAGAAAACAGGAAGAAATATTAAAGCATCTGGGCCCAATTTCCCCTGATACAATTACCACATCCATTACTAATAAAAACATCTTTAAAAATCAGACAAATAACATATTTAAAGAATGAAAAAGGAAAATGTAGTAAAAACTATAAAAAGTTTTTACATATATTGTAAACATTTGAAACCTGTCTCTTGTGTGTGTTGAGATTTGGTTCCTCTTTCTGATTGCTTAATACAGTCTGTGGTCAAAGTTAGTTTACCTGTCGTCACAATACGTCATCTGAATTTATATCAACTAAGACAATCGCTTAATGTGATCAAACATAACAAATATGTCTTTTAAATCTCACACTAGTCAGTCTGTGATAATAAAACTGACTAAATCCTTGCAGGTTTTTAATGTGGGAATCTATCTCATTTCTGCCATCCATTTATTCCAATTTGATTCCTGACAATCCATGATCAAAACTTAATGTCTCTAATAGACTCAGTGTTGGCGTTTCTTTCACATGATCCACCGTGGGTGACTGAGGTTACACTGAAGAACAGTGACTTTAAAACTACTGGAAAATACAGTAATGAAACTTTCAGTCTCTACTACACAAAGACAAAACTTCACATGTATAATAAGGTAAAAAGTAAATGTGAATAACTGAACAATTCTGCACATTTTCCCATTTAAATTTAAACTCTCGATGGGAGTAAGACTAGAGGAATAACTGTTATATTGGTGTGTTATTGCCGGGCAGAGCTGGGTTATTTCTGGTGGAAAAAGCAGAGCAGGAGAAAAAGAAAGAAGGATGTCTGTCAAGGGTTGTGAATGAAAACGGCAGGAATGTGGAAAAGTCGGATATTCCTGTGAAAGCGAAACCGATGACCAGATGAAATGTTAATGGTACTGTAGTCGCCCAGGATTCAGCCCCTGTCCATCACATTTGGGCTAAAAATAACCTTGGCCACCGACAGCGGTGAAACCCCAATGCTGTTTACAACAGAGACCAAGTCTTCTTCGTTTATGAATAATTCAGTTTTTCCATATTAAGAATGCACCCGCGGAACAAAGTGTAATGAAAGGATTTCTCCTAGGGTTTGTTCAAGGCTTGATGGAAAGGCCTCCAGGCTTCTTCACCTTGTCATATCTACATGTCACCAGTAGGACATCTCAATCACTGACAGATAACACTGTACTCAGTGGAGTCTCTTCTCAACGCTTCCCGGCGGTTTAAAACAAAATGCATAAATTGTTAATATAAAAGATGCTTTTTGAGTTGTATAATCCGTAATGTACTTTGAGTTCTGAGTCAACAGGGCTGAGGGAGAATATTTTTGTTCTCCTGAGAGACCCAAAGTATCTTTCTGTTTTCCATTTAAGAGCCTGCAACATCTGTTTCTGCGTTTGATTGAATACTGAAATCGTAAGAATATTACAGTTCGAATAACCAGGAATGAAACTCTGCTGTTTAATATGCAGTTTTTGGCCTTTGTCATTTATCTGATCTTTGTTGTTGCAAATGAATCAACTGTGACTCACTCACACATTTGTGTGTTTGTGTAAATTCAATAGTGTCTTGGCTGAGTGTGTCTTACAGGCCATGAGCTCTGTAAAATCTAGCAGGATTAGGTTATTTGTTTTTTTTACATCCTCATCTATCATTGTAGCTGTTTTTTTTATTTCGAAGCATGGCTTTATTTTTAGCTCTGACATTTGGGTTGCTTTTATGGACGTTGTATAAGTGATCCTGCCACTTACGGTTTGATTTTAAAGGGTGCAGATATAATAGGAAGAATTAAAATATACAAATCATAATTAACCTATTAAAGTCAACTGGAAACTAAATTTTTCCACTCCATTTATTTGAATGGAAGTGGATCAAATAACAGAAACACCTCTCTGTATGATGCAATACAGTTTAACAGCACCAAAAACTATACTGTCTGAAATTATCAACACCTCTTAAACAAAAAATTACCATGATAGACTCCATCAATGTAAAAACTATTGTAGGACTGTTGTATTAGTCTGTATTCATTTTAGCTTTATTATTCTAATAATTCAATTGTCCTAATAAAGCTAAAGTGTGTTTATTTTGTTGGAGAGTGCGTGATGAGCACGAGTAAACTTATTTTTTTTGTCATTAAAGATTTTACTACATCTCTCTGTCCTCCAGTTCCCTTTGAGATGATCTATTTTCTATATATCTAATACCCACGGACACTTCACAGTTCACACAGTGTTACAGGATATCACAAAACTGGAACAGGGGATCAGAAAACAGGGAAATACTGGGTAGCGATGACTTGAACAGCTTACCTCAAAATCATATTCCCACTTTCCAACATACTATGTGAAAGGAGAGAACATGTAAGCAGAGACAATGCTGCTGGGTGGAAAAAAAAAAAAACTACTACTCTACTACTAAACTGCTCAACCTCTGTGCTGCTAAAAAAGAAATGGACATACAGCGCCATCTGGTGGCAGCAAACAGGTACTCAATTCCCCACTTTGTACCACCCATATCCTCAATGTGCACCACTGCACAGCAATTTCCTCATGACACAGACAAACACAATCAATCAGCATTTCATCAAAGTCATTTTTCAAAACATCTGCCACAGAGGAGGCAGGGATAACAGCCGGGTTATGGATTATTTGGCTACTTTATGAATCCTACCTCGGCATCGTACTCGAACATCTGATTGCCCTTCATGTGGTGACACTTGAGCATGACGACGGGTCCGTTGAGGCGGGAGACGTCCAGACAGAGGTCATCTGTCCTAATTTCTTTATCCGCCGTGTATGAGAACACCTGGAAACGAGATGTCTCTCTTAGAAGATGAAACATCGACATTATTCTTCACTGCACATTCCAGAAATGAGTGTGCCGAAATGTGCATCTGATGAGAGTATGTGCGAATAGATGTTATTCATTCTTGATCTAGGCTGATTTACAGTCGGTTTTGTCATGTTTTTGTGGTGCCAAACCAGATTTAGGCTTGGATTATGTTCAGTACAAGAAGATTTTTAGTACTTTCTGCCCCCTTTTCTATTACATTGAGATTCTGTCCAATGCAGGGCAGCTATGCACGATGCACAAGGACAAAGGAAACAAAGATTAGACCAAAATACAATCAAATTCTTGGCACAAACCTTCAAAAAATGCCAAGACATCACAATGAATCCCGGCATGGAGCCAAATCAAGGATGGACTTTAGAACGGGAAAGGAAAAACTTGGCAAAAAACCCAACGTGAATTGCATTGAAAATCTGTGGATTGCCTTAAAAATTGGCAGTTCACACACTTTGCGTCCGACCTGATTGAGCTGAAGCTTTCTAGCAAAGACAAAATCCCAAAGCTCACGTAGCGAAGAAAAGTGGTTCGATCTTCATTTAAAAAGAGATTTATTCTACATTCCAACATACTGCTTGTTTACAATAGTGGCAACGGGACTTTGTGTGTAGAAAAAGAAGAAAAAAGAATTCACACTACAAAAAAATAAAATATATATTTCCATTTCGTCTTTTTTCCCCTCACCTGGTTTCCACCCATGCCGTGACAGTTGAAGAAACCAACTTTCTCGTTCTCCTTTCGTCCCATGTTGTCCACGCACTGGTTGGTTTCAACATTTCTGATCTACGAGCAAATCAAACAACAAGAAGTCATTTAACTCACATTTGAAATCCGCTTTCTGTTTCAACCTTTTTTGGTGTTATACAACAAACTTAGTTTTAACAACTTGAAACTTACATTTTTTAATAGAGTCCAATATTTCTTAATGATGATGTTTTGAGAAGTTCACAAAGGTAACCTCAGCAAAGTTTACAGACTATTACAGCACATTTTATTCGCACCCGAGTATAATCCATATAATTCATATATAACTTAACAGCACTCCAGGCTACATGTGTTATTTTCAGTGTGAAACAGAAGCCACTCAGGTTCAGGCTCAATATTTCTCATTAAAAATGTACCATCTTTTCTGACTGTCCACTTCTTTATTGCTACAAACATTGCACTCAGATTTTATATTATTTATGATTTTTTTAAATGGTGGTTGGGCTGAAACATCTGTTAATGGTTAGTTATATTAAAAATCAGTTTATAGTAATTAAAAAACATTAATTTCTAGTTTTATATGACAGTGAACTTTTGGATATGGACAGTTTTTCTGGTAAAACAAGAACTTTAAAGATGATACTTTGAACTGTGAGAATTTTTTTTCTTTCTTTTAATACACAAAATGATTGATTAAATAATTGTCACATTAATTGATAATGAAAACAACAACTATGTTATTAATCTTAGTTCTTTGTTGTTTAGGATGCACTGCTGATGCTGAAGCCTGATCACACACAAGTGTCAGTGTTGTAAAAGCTTTTCTTTTTTTTTTTTTTAACAGAACAGAGGTGACAGACAAAGCTGACAGTTGCATTAGTCACCACAGCAGATTTGTCAGGTTCGCTCCATTACTGAGTCAGTTGTGACTAGTGATTAATTTGCAAACAGTGATCATGAAAAATGCATGTTTATCACCAAGTCTTTCTGTCAGTCTGCTGTCCGATTTCTACTAGAATAACAAGATATAAGATGAAATCATTTGAACTGCATATATTGGTCAATTAATTAACTGACTGAATGTTAATCAACTATTTTGATAACTGAATATTTGCTTAGTTATTTTATAAGAAAACAACACTTGAAATCCAAACATTTGCTGTTTTTTAAATGTTTTTTCTCATCTATAGATTGTAATCCTATGTAATCTCTGGGTTTTTCGGCCAAAACAAGACAAGCCTTGGAATAATCCAGCTGTTGTGTCAGCTCGATGTGCTAATCCAAATTCAACTAATTATCTTCACTTTTAAAGCTGAACTGAAAAAAGTGATCCGCCTGCACAGACCAAGTAACCCCCTGCTATCACAGCTCGTCCCGACTTTACAGGCAACTCAGCTGTCTAATGAACTCATACATTCACAGAGCTAAAGCTGAGCTCTGAGCTCTATATGTTGCCTGAGCAACTTATTATGCCTATCATGCAGGAACAGAATAGTGCTCATAATTAAGTGATATAAAACCTAATGGTTCCAGCTGTTAAAGAAAGGCTGACTGTGTGTTATAGAGGATGAGAGAATCAGTCAGAAGTCTGCTTTAGAGGAAGAAGATGGGAATGAGGTGCTGCAGTGGCTAAAGAGAGAGTGAGAGAGGGAGTCAGCTTGTACTGCAGCACAGCAGAGCAGCACAGATGAAGAAAAAAAATCCTCTCATCCTCAGCTATATGAATGTTGGAGGATTACAGGCTCATTTCACCATGAGTTCTTCAACTGACATTACTTTTAAATGGCCTCCGTCTATCGTGCAGACAGCACTCTGCATGTCAGCGCTGACTTCAGCCCGAGCTGCACGGCTGTCGACACGGAGCCACGGGCGTCGGGAGGCAAATTCAGGACACGGACAAAAAAAAAAACCTCTGTGCGAGAGGGAGCAAATGAATAACGAGGAGTTTTAGCAGCTATCTTGAAAACAATTAGTTATGAATTCTCATGCTTTAGCTGCAAATTATCACAATTCCCTTCTTCATTTTAATTGTGTTGCATCTCTGCACATTAAAGTAATCATTTCCTCTTTTTGTTGCAGCTCTTTCTGAAGAAGGAATAAATATTTTCACAACAACTTGATTAACAATTTATAAACCAGTGTGGGACAGATTCTGACTGATATTTGCAATTTTTTTGTTTTTTAAATCATTTTTGCACGCGGAGTACAAAACAAAACTGCGCCTGAGACTGTGGAGAATGTATGCATGAGGCTTATCTCACCTACCCAGCATTCATAGCATAGCTGTGTAAACATGTGACTGGGATCAATACTGGCTGTGAAACATCCCCCTGTTTGTTTATCGCACGCGTTCAATACGAACAGCTGGGGATGTTTGTTTTTTATCTCATTTCGTTCAGCCTTTGCCGGATCCTGAGATTTTCTGATTTATCTTGCAGCGATATTGTCTTTCTGAGAACACGACCCAGAAGCTACAAGGACACATCTGACTGAATTGCACAGGGAGGCGGCGCGCCTGCTGCATTGTGGGGGGATCGGAAGTAGAAGAGAGCTCATACTTCACCAAGTGAGTAGTATCTTCTCGGGATCTGGGAGTCTGGGTAGACGTTTTCGAGATACCAGGAAAATGGTTTGCACTTCAAGGCCTCTCGGAGGGCTTTACGGGAGGAGACGTCTCCGTAGTCCACCCGCATCACACCTGCAGACGAAAGGATTCAGCCATACGTATCGGTGAACAACATCAGACAGTATTTACCTTGGTGTTTGCATTTATTTTGTTCAGTCCTGTTTTTCTGCACCACCAAGATCAGACACCAGAGGGCCTTTTATTTAAAAAAAAAAAAGAAAAAAGAAAAAGAAAAAAACAACTCCTTACAACCCTACCTGGAAATACGGGCTATGTGGGTGGTCATGGAAGGATTTTTTTATTTAGCAATGCATTTCTGCAACGAGGGCATGTAAGGAAACAAAGTCAAATCCCATTTATACGCACTGCATTTAGCTAAAGAGTGAGGCTGCTTCAGAAAATGAGATGCAACAATTGCATGATCTCGTGCGCCACGACATGTGTTGCTCAGGCCAAATGGAAACCACATGACGTATCAGCCTCGATGCAACTGAAGACTGAGGGAGGGACAAGACAGCGACTGGGCACAGACACTTCCAAACACATTAGGCAGATGGTTTCTCCCCAGAGTGCCTCTTGAGGATGCATAGCTTGCACGTAGATAGATCCGGCGGGGTAATTCATCATGAAAGAGCGTGATTGCAATAAGGGAAAATAGACACTTTATAAAATTTTCAAAACAACATGTGAGGCATTCAGCACAGTCTTATTTATCCATCAAACACCAGCCAGACAATTCAAACAGCACCTTCTGTAATACCAGCAACGTCTTACACTTTAATCTGTGAAATAGATATTTCAGGTTGGCAGATAAAAGCTATGAGCTGAAGGCCACTCCCCCCCCCCCACTACATCTCTCTCTCTCTCTCTGTCTCTCTCTCTTTCTCTGTCTCTGTCTGTAGGGTCTGAGCGTCACATGTTGCACATGATGAATAGCCTCTTTGATCTTGAAATCACCAGTGCAGAGGAGGGACGAGGAGGGAGATGCACTTTTAATAGGATCTCTGGGTGCCACTCCCAAATTCAGCCCGAGCAGCATACTGTGTTCCTCTGCGCCAATAAGTGAGGTCTGGCAGCGGCTTTGGCCCAGATCATTCTCCCTAATGTCCTGGAGGAGCAGGCAGTCATTGTGGGGTTACAATACGCAGAAAGGCTCATCCATCACAAACCTAGCCCCCCTCCCACCCTCCTCCACTCCTCACCACCCAGTCCTGTTTGCACACCTGCCCGTGGTGAATCCTGCCTGACTGAGTGGATGAGGAGGTCACAATTTGCGGCGTAAGATCGGCAGATTACGGATGATCCCTTATAGGTTGCCTGGCATCTAAAACACTTAACCGGAGATTTCCGGGACACTGCAGTCTGCTAAAGGGTAATCACATTACTCAGTTGACAGATGGAGGGGTACTCATCTCTCAATCTGCACGGCCGTATTGTTTCCAACCAAGTTCGTCCTTGTGTGCGTTTTCCCAGCTCTGACTGTCTTTGACAAATTTCTGAACTCGAGTTCGGAGAAGCATTAAAAATGTGTCTGAAAGTAGGAATCAATTAATCCCAGTTTGGAAATGACAAAGGCGGCATTAAATTCCAATGCGAGACAGAGGAAAGAGGCGAAATATAAATCCTCAAATGAGCGAGATAAAGGACTGTGCGAGAGAATGAAAGAATAAAAAAAGAGAACAGACAAGTCTTTCCTTTTCAAACCAATTTGCTAAATGTAATATCAGCGAGCACATACACAGCGCAGAGGGGTCTGGTCATGAGGATTGTTCATATCTGCTTTAGAGCAGCGGCGCACAATGAATAAAACATCTATTGAATTCCAGACTGAAGTATATATTCGTTGAAACTTTGAAAACGTGCAGAACTCAGGCTGTTTTAGGCTTCAACATGTGATTTTGGGAGTCAGAAATGAAACAGTAGTAGGACAGTGGCACTGCGGCTCAGTACCTGGTGATATGATGTAGAAGAAATCTTTGAAATCGTCCATCCAGACTTCTGCCAGGCGCCTGTTGTTCTTGTTGATGACTTGGCCCGTTCCTCCAGGGAAGCTGTATGGGGTGGCCTTCCGGAAAACGTGGCCCACGTGCGAACATGTTACAATTTCCAACGAGCCACCGCACTGCCAGATCTGCACACACATACAGACAATGTGGATTTACATCGTATATAATACAGTCAATACAAACTGCTTCAACACTGGGTGAATGCCAGCTGCTTTATTTGATCCGTCCCCTCTCCTTGATCTTCAGGTAACCCAGAAATCGATCAAATCTGTCATCAGTAAGGACGTTCGGACACTCTTAATTCTGCAAGCGAGGAGGCTTAAAGGAGGAAACAGGGAGTAAGGAAACAAGAGAGCTCACTCCTTTTTACAGGAAATCAGTGCAGTGATTAAATATAGCAGCTGATTGGACACTCTAAAGCTGCATTTCAAGAACATCACGGGTAGTCAGTCATATTATTCCCAAAATATAGATTTTATGCGGGTTTTTTTTCACCTTGTTATGACAACAGTGGATATACATTAACTGTAGACCTGCTTTATAAAGAAAGCATAAAATAACTTTTATCATCTTCTTGTGTTCCTTTCTACAATATGAATTTCATTTTTATTAACTGTTTTCCCTTTTAACCTGCATTTTATCATCCTAGAGAGCGGGAGGGTCTGAAGCCTCGACGTGCAATATGCTATTAGAGGAAAGTACATTTTGATGTGTTTTTCCCTACAACAGTAAGAATAGTAATACTATGATATAGTAAAGAATTCATTTACAAGTGAATTAATAAATGCAAGTGAATAAGTTAAAAAAATGTGCATGTCTGAGTAGTGGAGTAGACTTGTTCTGTCACGATCTGATCTGCACACAGTCTTAGCAGTGATTTGTTGTGCATGAAGAAATACTTCTGTAGCAATCAAAAGTCAACATGGAGAAATTGAAACAACATATTTCTCAATCTGTTTTGTGGGAGAACATCTATTAAAGAACAATAGTGCTTAGATATATATCATATTCAGTGTGTGAGCATCAGCTCCGAGGAACATCAAAATGCATCGAAGGCTGACTGATCCAGCTGCACCATCAACACCAGAGGATGACTTTTCATTTCACTAAACATCTGATTCCTCTTTCCCTGCATCTTTTCCATGAATTCCTCTCGTGAAAATTGGCATGTACTTAATAACATCAGCCAAGTCTGGTCACGTGATCAAATTGTGGTAGCATCCTTTTCGGCTTGTCACTTACTCTGAAAGACATTTCCAGGTTCTCTCCGCCCCAGATGTCCATGCCTGGGTCGTAGCTTCCTATTTCTTCAAAGTATGTTTTGTCTATAGAGAATAATCCTCCAGCCATGGTGGGAGTCCTGCAAATGAAGAGCAAAAAATCATTTTTGCAATATTGCATCTCTTCACGCTGTAATCATTAGTATCGTAGTGTAACTCTGAGGAACATAATGTGTAATAAAACACCAATTTGTTTGAGAAACTGAAACAAAGCCTGAGAGGAGTGATTACTTTTATCTTTTAATTTATTCTATGTTCAAGATACTCCTTAATTAAGGATATCGTTTGTTGCTAGGAGTGATTTGCACGCAGATGACAAACTAGTTATGTGCACCTAAAAAAAGCAACTGTGGGCAGCGCTTCTGTTTTTCTATTTTTACAGTAAATGAGCTCATACATACTTAGACATCAAGAGAACACAATCACAACTATCATGATGCTATTTAGGCAGTTGTTTGCATCAATGGGACACACAGGAGATGGATCTATTTCTATCTGCAGATAAAAATGGCATTTTTCATAAGAGGAGGTCTTGTGAAAAAAATCTAACTAATCATGTCTTCTCTGTAGCCTGCTGGCATCACTGATAAACCCACTCTCAGCTCAGATGAGACACACAGATCTAACATCTCCTTGAAAAAAGAAATGTGTAATTTCACCTCCTCTCTTGTTAATTTTTCATTAAAAGACATTAAATTCAGTCAGACACTCCCTTGAAAAAGCATCAAGATTTTGCTTCAGACGAAGAGGAAATATTTCCTTTGTGCACCTGACAGGCAGCGTTCTGTCCCCCTTGCGTCGATCCATCTCCCGCTGGGGAACAGGGTACCAGCGGAAGTTCAGCTTCCAGTTGAATCCACCGTAGGTCATATCTGAGCCTGCCATGTATTCAAACGTCTCGTCGCTGATGACATCGATGATAGGGCACACCACTGCTGTCCTGAACGACATGAAAAATACAGTGCAACGTTCTGTGCTGAGATAAAATACACATTAAACGCAGCCTTCATAAAGTTTCAAAACATGTAAACACACGAGTAAAGTGATGCAATATTCAGTGCATTCTGGTTTCTACTGCTACGATAAAAAATACTGGCACTATCAGCCCTATCATTCTTATATTATTCTTTCATTTATTTGACTTATTGTCTGAGGTCTTACAGACATCATATTACCTTATCTAGTTTAGTTGCTTTAGCATCAAAATCTGATTCGGATGGCATTTAAACTTAAGCTTAAAAATTACTACTACAAGTACACTAGAAACCATTTTGTTTTTGAGGAAATATACAGCATTGTACTGTTGCGTGATCACTGGGAGAAGACTATCTTAACCAAAAAGGACCTGGCTGCTAATTTATGAAAGTAAATCACCTGTCCTTTCTCCTTTCACATGGTGCATGCAATCATTACAGAGCTCTGATAAGCACATTTACTCACCAAACCTGATGTCAAGTGGCCCTCTTGGCCCGTCTTTGGATTTATCAAAACGACCTGTGTCATCTATCATCACCTTTTCTGCACCATCTCATCAGTCTGCGGCCACACTTATAGACGACATCAATACATCTGCACCAGCATTTAGTAAAAGTGTAATGGCTACATAATATAATATTCTGAGTCATACGATCCTGATTTCTTCCTGAGGGAGGAATGAATGTGTCTGACCTCAGATAAGAGATGGATCGCAGGAGAATCATTATCAATCCATCCATCTGTTAATGTCAATCTCCCACACATGACGCACCCTCCATATTTTTTTTTGTTTATCTAAACAAGTGAGAAGTAAAAGCTTGGAATGATGTTTTATTGCTCTGAGAAATTACAGCAACCACATAAAGGCTTCGTTGCTTTAAACTGACATATCTGGCTTAGTATCCGCATAAACACTGAAGATCTGCTGTCAAAACAAAAAAAGAAAAGATCTCCTACTCAAACAGGCCACATCGCATTTGTCCCTCAACTTGTTTTAGTTGTAGCTAAAAGACACATCCTTTGATCTCGACTTTACCAGCATCTACTGGCGTCAGTCATATCGGGGTTAACACAAAGGCAGAGCCACAGTAATTGGAGCTAGCGTTTCCTCTGAGGCGACAGCACAAGCAGACGATGCAAAAATGATTATCTTCTCCCATCAGCAGTGTCAGGCTAAGACTGTGTATTCATAACTGATGGTTTGCTGTCCCATCAATATTCAGAAGACAGCGTTTGGCTCAAGCACCCAATGATGCAACTTAAGTGAAATGCGATAATGGGAGTATTAATAAAAGCACACTCCAGAAGTGGACAGGCAAAAGATTAAAATGATTGACAGCGAGAGGCTCAGGGTACAATCCGGTCGTTATTTCATTATTATCGTTCATTATCATCATTCATTATTGTGATGTTATATATTAACGTTACATTTGAATCATTCAGTGTGGTCCATTTTGGCTCCTACCTGTCCTCTTTGATGCGCGCCAGTAGGGGCTCCAGCCAGCCGACAGTGCACTCGCAGTGGGCGTCCAGGAAGGTGATGACCTGACCTTTGGTGGCCGCCGCCCCCCTCAACCTGGCTCTGATTAGCCCCGAACGCTGCTCCATCCTCAGGATCCTCACTGGTACCTCCAGGGTTCGCGCGTAGTTCTCCAGCTTCTTCTTCAGGAAGTCTGAAGTGAGACAGCAGGCGTTTCAGCAGAGTAATTTAAAATTACCCTGCAGAGTTTTTAAGTGGTTATGAAACAGTCACAATTTAAAACTGATGCCTTCATACGACCTACATAAGAGCAAAAGAGACCAACTGTGATATTTCTGTTAGTTTCTAATGTCAATGATTCCTGGCATTGGGGGGAAGTTTTCCACAACATCGGATGAATCAGCAATGGGTTTGTTCTGGCTGAGTTGGAGTTACTTCAGCTGCTAACCGAAGGTCTGTCTCAGGAGCTGCTTCCCGCTGTCCTCCTTTTTTCAGCGGGGAGTGAAGCAGAGGGAGTATGTGACCTAACGTGAGGTGAAACGCGATCACTTTTGTCCACAGGGAATGGCAATAATCAACACAAAATAAAAAGCTCCATTGAGCTTAACTCAACAGAGCTTTTTTTTCTACCTGTCAAACAACAGAAAATTAAATTGACAATAATTTTCAATCATTATATTATTATATATATAATACAATGCCCGTAAATTTTCAAAATCTTTGGCCAAATGAGCAATGAATTATCCAGGAATGCAATCTGCTAATGGATCAATAAGAAAAACAATTGTTGTTTGCAGCGCATCTCACTTTTTTCATATAGGTCAGCTGTTCTTAAAAAATAATATTGATTTCACAGACCTCCATTTTTGTTGCAAAAAACATACACTGATAATGTTTCCATCCACTGAGCCTGGTTCAGAGTTTTGTGTCCCTCATTGATCATCAGCCTGGTTGAAATGTTTATCCTGTGTCCTTAATCACAGTGTTACACCTCTGACTCCGATACTGTAGCTAATAAGCAGCTTACAAAGGTATCTCACTACCAACCTCGCTCACTGGCATCGTCGACGAGCACGATCTCCACGAGCAAGTGTCTGGGAGAGCGGTTGATGACGCTGTGAACTGTCCGCAGCAGGGTGCTCCACGCCTCGTTGTGAAACACGATGACGATGCTGGTGTTTGGCAGGTCATCTGGGTACACCTTGGTCTTACAGCTGAGGTACATAAAAAAAGTGTAGAATTGAAAAAGGAACAAAAATAATATAACAGAGTATTCATCATTTGAACAATTTGTAGAGTCCTGTGAATCTTTTATGAGGCACCTATTCACCTATTTTCGACTACACCACTTAAATAGTAACTTCTTATGTAACAGTAATTCATATTGAAACAATTAGTTGATCTGTTGTCAGGCTAAATTAAAATCAGCACAGTCTTTGGACATATATAATTCTTTGATCATATATTTAAATGACATCCCAAACGTGTACTGCTCAGAGATTCTCAGATATGTAATATCTTAATTTAATATGGTTTCTTCAAAGACACCATTTGATGGTCATGTGTCATTATTTTTGACATTTTGCAGAACAGAAGGATGAAGTCAACAAAACATATCTACATATCTACAAACATATCTATTAATTGAAAATAAAATCATTAGTGGCTGCTATATGAATACAATCCAATGACCAATAACTAATGGTCATACATGAAAATAATCATTTGATTCCTCATACCTAAACCATACCCAGTCTAAATGTGTTATCTGAAACTACAATGTTGTTTCCAAACCACAGTCACCGTGGTCCTCTGTGCCTGCGGCTCTTTATAGTGTATGAGAAGGGTCTGAGAAGAGAATCCGCGTGTGTCCTGCTGCTATCCAATGCTGCCGTCAGTGCAAAAACATTGTCATACGAGATTTACTGACAAATATCTCCAAAGAAAGTAGAAAAAGTAAGAGCGGTGTTGACAGCTATGTCAGCATGTCCTTGGCTTGATGGTACGTCTGTCAGAGCCGAAGAGTGAAAATGTGGCAAAGTTGGGATGGCGCTGTAGTGGCTGATGCTGAATAAAGAATGAGCTGCGTTACAGAGGCGGAGGATTTGGGCGGCCGCGGCAGGAGGAAGGGTGGTGGGAGGTGACGGAGGGTGAAAGAAGCCAGCGGAGCAGACAGCGTTGCCGGTTCGGTCCTGTCTATTCAAAGTGACGGCGCTGACTGACATAACTAGGCCAGGAGGTTGCCTTCAAGACAAAATGTTATTGCCCTTCGGAGGCAACCACTAGCAATTGTGCATGGCTCTGGATGATTTTCACCACACAGCTGGTGACATTCTGCAAGGCTAAGCTGCGCTGTGTGATAAATCTGCTATAATATTTATATTGAGAGAGGGATGGAGCTATAATGAACAGAAAAACTGGAGTTGCAATCAGCTGAATGTTCACTTTTTCTCAGTAGCGCAGGTCTCCTTTTGCACGACACAAGCAAAATGATCTTTATATTTGCGTCTCCACATTGCAAAAAAAAAAAAGTATTGAGTCTGCATTTCCTTAGGATAGGCAAGAACAGGATGGAAAACAGTGGAAGATAGGAAAGAAAAAAAATAGTTTCTGGTGGCCTATTTCTTATTGTGTGTCTGACTAGCGAAGCCTTTGGTGTCCGCTTAATGAAAGTGCTGCAGAAAACGTGTGTTTAGCTGGAATATTCAAACGTGAATGGCTTGGATAATGTCTTGGCGAGAGGCGAATGCTGGTGCATATCACCAGCGAGACAAATGTGCTCATGTTTCACACAAATTGCTCCTTGGATTTTCATTAAGTGCTCAAGTGGATCTTGAATGACAGTAAACAAAACCTTGCTCCCATTCAAATGTCAGGCCTAATGTACACACTTGAGGGATCTGATGGATTCTGCATTGAAACACTTCCCATAATTACAGATGTCT
This sequence comes from Amniataba percoides, assembly GCA_037176925.1. Classification (NCBI taxonomy): domain Eukaryota; kingdom Metazoa; phylum Chordata; class Actinopteri; order Centrarchiformes; family Terapontidae; genus Amniataba; species Amniataba percoides. Next base: position 9,299,820 of record JBAJHX010000043.1, on the reverse strand, counting down.
TTCCACATTAGATAAAGTTATTAATACCAGTAAACCTGATGGCCTCAACAAACAAACAGTTTAAAGATGACTCTAATCAACACAATAGTGATGTTTGATTATTATGTATTAGTTTATTAGCAGAAAGCTTTTTTTCTGCATTTCACTGTCCTGTCGGGACTCAAGAGAAAAAATAATCCCTGCTGCCTTGCTGAGCCACTGAATGTGTTTGTCTTATTACTGCAAAAGTTTTCAGTGAACCCGACATAAAAGTCTGCACACATTAAGGAGTGCCCCTCCTTACCCAAGAATTAAAGAGCCAAAAATTATCAGCCAAAAAAAAAAAGAAAACCATGGTGCCTCACAGTGTTTGATGGGTATCGAAGGCGCCAAAGTCACCAGACAGCTGTGGAGCAGTGCGAGGACTGTTAATCTGGTCTGCTGGATGGTGGATGTGTGTGTGCAAAGGTGTTAAAGGGTCAGTGGGGTGATTCACAGCGTGCATTTGGAAGACGCCCAAGCTCACGTACCCGTCCAACCTCACGTCCGGTAGACTCCTGTTGAGCGCGATCATGTCGCTGGCCATCAGGTTGAACTGGTTAATCTTAAAGAGCTCCTTCATTTTCTCCTGGTCGTCCTTGGGGATGTTCACGGCCTTGCCCATCTCCCCCGGACCCTCGTGGCTCCGAGATATCACCGCTGCAACACAACAGCAAAACAAAAAGGATATCTGATGTAAAATCGAACCTAATATTGTGAAAAGGAGGGGGTGGAGAGCGTGAGAAATTAATGTCAATCTGCACTGTAAAGCCTTGTGAATAAAGTCTATTCTCGATAAGGAAACAAAATGAGAAGAAATACTACAATATAAACACCCACTAAATTAAAAATGGTCCACATCTCCTCCCCAAATGGGACTGAGAGTAATGAGCACTGACTGACCTGCCTGACCCCAGCCTGTTGGCTGTGTGCCCTGTTCTTACCAGTGGAAAAAAAAAAAGTTATAGTAGTTTTTCAAGAACTCAAAAAAAGAGTAAGAGCGCACAAGTTGAATGCATACATTAGAAATACAGTGCTGCTTTGACTGCAAATGAAGCTTCACATACATGTGAGAGAAAAAATACATTTTTGAGCATTGCTATCAATATATAATCTGCTGCTCAGAGAAAAGTCTCTAATCCATTCTGATCTAAATTAGTCCACAACAAAGGAGATGAACCACAGATAAACTCAGAGTTTTTTTTGTACTTAAAGCATTGGGCCGTCGTGAAATGTACAAATTCTGCGGTGGACATCGCAGGCGCAGGATTTATTATCTTCTCTTAAAGCCGAGGAGAGTGCAGCAAAGCATGCTGGTATCTCTGTACACTCTGTAAAGTGTAATTCTCTATTCTAGTGGAAAGCCAAAGCATAAACGCAATTTTCCAGATCAATGTGCGTGTATCAAACCGGTGTTGTGTGTTTAAAGACAACTATGCGTACTGGCAGCATGCGAACAAGATGTGCCCAGTATTTCTGGTAACAACCCTTAATAACAGTGCACATACAGACAAGGTGAGGACCGTCTCACATGCACTGTTAAAGGCTGGGGGAGGGGGTGGTATGTCTCCTTATACATCAGTGAATGTAAAACACAGTGCAAGACATTTAATAGAGATGCTTAAGCTCTCTCCTGGTTGCTGTGGCTTGGGCTGAGGGGGTATTAAGCACTGTACAGTCAGGCAGCTATATTTAATTTTAATTCAATCTATTAGGAGGTTTTGAATTCAGAGATATGTGAGAATGTATTAATAGATGAAAAAGTAGTATTGGAGCAAAATCCTTTCTTGAATTACCACTTTCTTCTTTCCTACATGCTCCTTCAGCCAGAAGTCTGCAGAACATCAGCATTGCTGTTGTTTTTGCTGCTGCTGCTGCACAGAGCCAGCTCTTTTCACCTAAGGTAAATAACCTCCCATGGATTTATGACAGTCCTCTCTTGCTCTCTCCCCCCTCTCTCTCTCTTTAATAATCTCTTAGAGCAGAGGCAGTGATTTCCATGAAAGGGGGACACACAGTTCACATTAGCTGTAAGGCCCCAGGTTAAGAGGATTCCCCGCGACCCCTTCGTGGAGAGAGGCCGGTGTCCGCTAGATTGTTAACCCCAACTGATCCTGCTCTTTTCTTTCTTTACGGCGCTGTTGACACTCTCCATTTGGATGCTGGCTTAAATCTGATGGACACAGCTCAACAGCTGAGCTGGATGACTGAACAAAGTGTCCATCAAATGCATGCTCAGCCTCTCCAATCCATCAGCCTATAGGTACGGATAAACATGGGATTGGAGAAATCCTACACGGCCGTCCAGCAAACCATCAAACACAGTAATTTTGCCTTCATATCAACATAAACAACGTAACCTAAAGATTCTTATAAATGAAAGATTCTATGTGAAAGTATCTGAATCTCACTATGAAGGAGGATTACAGGAGAATGTGTGTAACAGCCCTGTCAGATGTGAACAACTGCAGAGAGCAGAACACTTTGTGAACCTCGTAGGAGACAGTCCCCGGGCCTCGAAATAACAAGGCAAACTGTCATTCCCACTTTCCCACTGCATGTCTGCTCTCTTTGTTACAACTGGAATCTTTAAAAATATCTGACAAATTAATATTTCTCAAGCTTAGATATGCCCATATGTGGTACATGCAATGGTCGAATGTAACTGCAGCTTTGTCCGAGTAATAGGGTTCACGTTTAAAGATTTTTTTTCGCTTTGTGCCCAAGTACATCTCTGTCAAAACTGCAGCAGCTCCTGGAGCTTTTTCTTTCCTTCTTTACACCGTAGATCTCTTTAACCCTTCACCTACGCTGCCTGTCTGACTCTACGGCCTGCAGTGTCAGTCTATCAGCTGGGCATCACAGACTGAAACATCTCAACAGCTATTTGACGGATTGCCATGAAAATTTGTACAGACATTCATCTTCCCCCGAGAATGAAGCATGGTGACTTCACATTACTTTGGTTTATGACTAAAACCAACAGTGCACTTTGTGTCTTACATTACCATGCCAACACAACAGAATTAAACTAAGATTGTGTACATGTTAACATTATACTGGTGCCTGCTGGACATCAGCATATCAGCAGAGTTATTGTGAGCATAAAGAAGTTAGTCTTTACTTTAATGCACTGCTGTGCCGTAGCTATGCCAGGCCTAACTTGAGCATAGCTTTTGACTCTTAGTCAGGTTGGAAATAAAGCATTTAATATTTTCAGGCTGTATTTCGTTTCATATATTCAGCCAGGGAATACATCAAGGATCTATTTCAGTATGTGGACATATCTCTACTGCATCAGCCAGCCAATTTTTCTTAAGGGAGCTTGTTTGAACTAATATACGTGACTTTACTGTGATGAGCTGAGACTAAACGCTCCATATGTAACAATCCTCTGTAATTTGTTTTTTTGGTGGCAATGTGTGAACAGATAGCAACATAACTTAATAAATAGACCTTCTTAAATAAAAACACCTTCTGACTTTTTTGCCAGCAAAAGCCTGTAGACTAATGTCTATATATATATATAAAAAGGACTTTATTTAAGAAAAATCCAAAACAACACATTTTCACTCACAACTCGCCACAGGCTTGGTCAGGACCCCTTGATGTCACTTATTAATGTGCAGTATACACAGAGCCTTGAACAACTTCATTAAGACTAACTCATTAAGACTATAAATGATCATTTTCATCCAAGATTCCCCATCTAAGAAGTGACACAAAGTGAAATTGAACATAAAAGACCAGGGACACTTAAACCATTCTGGTTTTGCTTAGGAAGAAACACATCAGAGGAGCCTTCGGAAACAAACTCTCTGTGGTATTTTCGAGCCCGACACACTCTCCTGGCGACACAGAGCATTCATTATAAAAGATGACCGCGATCATCTGGGAGGAAAACAGCGGCTCTGTCTGTCCTCAGGTCAATCAATCTAATTCAATGTCCCTGCCTGCAGCTTTATCCCGAGCAATTACAGTGAAAAGGTTTCCCCTCACAGTCGCAGGTAATGAGTCTTCTGAGACACGATCACTTATGTTTCAGCACTGAACAAAAATAAAGTGCCACCTATCCACCTGTCTGAATGTCCGCTATGTGATTCATGAGCTTTAAACAACATTTCCTAAATACGGTATATGTTCCCCTCCTCTGTATTATGCTCCATTATTAAAACATGTTCTAAGAGCCCAGCTGGACTCTTTGATCCTTGTTTGCAAGATCCCATATTGCTCTTCTCTCATCAAGGTGGACTCGGACACTAATCTGCATGCAGATTGTCCTCCAGCTCTTTTCACTCTCATTTGCGTTTCAGGAAAAGGTCTGTGTAGTTGGAGGGCTCTATCACGAGCATGATTTCATTCTCTTTCCACCGCACTTTGCCTGCACCTCTTCCCTCTGCTGCCCCGCTCCACATCCTGCGTCGAGTCTGACCCTCCTGGAATTACTTTATATATCAAAGAAGCTTCTGTTGAACACAACACCACAGCAGGGAAACAAACACCCTGCAGAATACTACCACGCCGCTCCTGTGTGCACCTTAACCTTCTTTTTATGTGACTACCAAGTGAGGTGGTGCTCACAAAAAGAACAAAAGACTCGAGGCAATTAGATCCAGAGGTCTTGTTTGACATTTAAGTGTAATATCTGAAAAGATAGGAGCACCTTGAAAACAGTAAGCTTCCTCTGTGAGGGGAGGACGGTCTAAGAACAATAATTCATTGTGAGAATTGTTTTGAAAAACAGCTAAAAGTAGATTTCTGCAACATATCCACAGTGTCATGACTTACATCTTCTCGCCTCAGCTCCTTGTGCCATCACAATAATTAATGCAACCTTATGGTATCACATTCAAACATATAGCAAAGTGTTAAAGAGACAGAAATAGCTGAATGACCTGCAAGAAAAATGAACTTGTTTTTCAGCTCTCATTATCTTTATTTTCTAATGTTAGTTTTAATGGATGTACTTGAACAGATAAATAATAATTCAGCTGAAGTCAAACTAAAGTCCTTATATTTAACGTGTTCAGGATGAAAAACACCATCATGTATAAATTTACTGTAACACTGAACACTGATTCAGTAAATCACAGTAGAGATGGACCAAAAGTCACAAGTGAAAGCACTGTCAGTGAATTACTTTTCATTTTTAAAAACATCATGCGTGGCATAAAGCTTTGCCTTGTGACGCTCAGCGTCTTTGAAGGGCTGAATGCCGGAACAAAATAGAAACTGTGTTTCATTTTTTTTCTTTGGTGTGTGTTGTGGCAAAGAGATCAGTGGTCAGACTGTGAACACACACCAATCTACCAATTTATAATACTGGGAAAGAAATTAAAATGTCATTTTCTATTTAATCCTGATTAACCAGATCAGATGATGTCAGTCTTGTGACATTTTATTTTCAAACACAAATGAGCTGATTGTTGAAGAAAGAAATCTAAACTTTAGCTGTGAATGTGCAGCCTTAAGGGACCGTTTCATAAGCAACAGTTGTTTAACTCCTTTATTTACTTCACAAATGGCAAAACTGAGATTACTGTAGATGATCACCAACGAAAATCTCATTAAAGCTTACAGGGACTGCAGCTGTCTCAGGGTAGATCTCCACTAATTTCAGTGTGACAGACAGTGGGTTTGGCTAAATTAAAACATGCATGCTTGAAATCAAAAAATAATTCCACAGATAGACTGAGGTTTTATAAAATTCTACTAAATTCAGTCATTGTTGGATACCAAGACTGCAAGAGGAAACCAGTGAACACCTCTGCAAGTAATAGACTGAGCAATTTGTTAAGTGCTAGGCTCATAAAAATGGCAGGATATGCTTAAACTGATGTTTTGTGCAATGTCTATAACATATACGGCTTTTGTTGAGATTTTTATGACTGCATCCATTTTCATGGATGAGGCGATGGATGGTGCAGCAGAAGGAAACATAAACTCTAACAAACATAACAGACGGGAACGACAGGCAAAAAAGTTCATAATGGTCAAACTGAAAAACACAGAGGTGAGTGAAGACTGCTCTAATCAGGAATTTAAGGCAGGCATTCTTTAAAAGGTCATTATCGACCTGGTGATAACCAGTGTGGGATCACTGACCGCTTGTCCAAAATGAAAGCAATGAAAGCACAAACCATCACGTCACGCTGTGAGCAACTGATTACTGCACGTGGTGAGTTCACATTATTTAAAGCTGCATTCATCAAAATCTTTGATATTAGTAGTATTCAATCGAATGGTTCTGTAATGTGAAAGTTTACCTTTAAGTTTTAGCTTTTAACTCATTCTTTTTGTTTAGCTGCCCACATATTTACTGTGGAAGAGGTTTCCAGAAAAAAAAAAAAAACTCCAGTCCAGACCAGTGAACAAAAACGTTTAGCAGCATCTGATGCAGGTTTTTTCTGAGGAGGTGGTGGAGATCAAAATGAAATAAAAAAAAAGGCCTATACAAATTATATTTATCAGGTGGCAGAAACATTACTGAAATGAGTGTTAATATTAAACAGTGAGCTCTGTGTTAATAGGAAACTGCAAAACAGGTAAGCCTTCGCATCTTTATGAGGCAAAGCATGTGTACACCTGTCACACTGTTTGAAATGTTTTCCATGAGTGGCCAAAAATGAATAATGCAGTTCTATGGATCCTGCTCACTTTGTTTTTCCAACAGATTGATTTTTATACCTGTTGTCAACTACAGTATAGTGACTTCTGTCCACACAAGCATTAACTGAAAGTTAATTACTGTGATATAACAGGAAGGCTTAAGTAAGAATCAAATTGGGGTAAATTGATTCCAATCACCAAAGTGAACATGTGAATCAGTGCCAGATTAAAAGTGGGCTATTCACGTTTGGGCAGAATGAACAGGATTAAACATGACACGATAAGCCTAAAAACACCTGCAGTATCCTGGGAAACTAGCATCTGAAAATATCCTCAAAATGCAGTACATGTATTTAACAAAGCATCACATTTAAGATATTTTACAAGCAAAGTAACTCAGATGTAACAGTAGACTCATATGGTAATCAGTCTCAGTGGCTGGCAGCTCTGCCTCAGTCTAACCTTAAAAGCAGCTTAGCAAGCCTCTTAGAAACCTGCTTACTGCAGGGCATGTGAGGAAATGAACTGCTAAAGAGCCACTGTGGTTTAGGGTTGATCTCAGACACACTCACCCACAAACACACACACATTGTTTCGACCTTACAGTACATATTGCAAGTAAATTAAATAGATCTTCAGTCCAATTTGGCAAATGAAATTAGAGACTAACTGCAGGACAAAACTCTAACAATCTGCTGTTTTTGCATTTTTGCTGATCAATAGCCATAAATCATGTGTTTTTCTACAACCAGCATGTTTTTTTTCTTGTGCCTCAGGCAAAGTCTTACCCTTGGGTGAACTTCATCGCGTTAATAGGATTTGTGACAGATAATGAAGTTCATGTCAAACATCCTGGTGAAATGATGTACAATTTTTAAGTCTACAGCTTCGCAAGCTTGTTTGACTGACGCCAAACAAAGCGCGGACTCTACGAGATCTAAAGATGCTGTGTAATCTTAAAAATAGACTGCAAATTGCTGCCTCAAGAGCCAGCCTACACTCTGTTCCCTGATTAACCTGGGTGCTTCTCATATAATCAGTTCTCCATGTGTGATTATAGTGTTGAAACCTGGTCTATTCCACATCCAAGCACCTGAATAAAAAGCTAAACTGTGGCTCTAATTCATGTAATTCTAAACTAACATTAGTGTAGCTGAGATTGCATGAACACAAGTCATACCAGGTGAAATCTCACTTCTCCTGCTGCAAAACCCACTCCACACTGATTGTTTGGCAGGTCACAGTGACTGATATTAATTGTGCATTTATTTTAATAAGGTTGTGCTTTGAAAGGAGAGAAATTACAACACATAAAAAGTTAAAATGTTTTTTTCTTTGTGTGCTCTTGGTTTCAGTGCATGTTAGTATTAAAATCAATTTGTATATATAAACTTTACAATGTCATTACATGAGCTGGGTAATTCATTATAGTGAGCATCGGATCTGTGTATCGTGTATATGTAAAGAATTTCCTGAAACCTGAAAAATGTGCAACGAAACTTAAAGAGATGGAGTAGGAGAACAAATAAAACACCCTCAACGCCCTCCTGTCTAGTCTGTTAGTGCAGAGGCGGCGGTGTGGACTCACCTCGGAGGGCAGGGAGCAGCGAGCGGTCCTTCCTGTCGTCACATTTGTTACACTCGCTGAAGTAGAGCAGCAAGAACACGTCCACCAACACCCACACTAGAGAGGTGGTCAGCACCACCTTACAGTAGACGAACCGTCGCATCACCTCCCCGGGATCGTCAGCCGGGCAGCCAAGCGGGGAGGGGTCCACAGCGAGTGCTCACGAGCGCTCGGTCTGCTGACGAGGCGTTTGAACTCTGGAGACGGGGCGAGGAAACAGGGAGGAGACGGAGCAGGTTTGACCAAGAGGCGTCATCCTGCAGGAGAGAGAAGAAAAAAAAATTAAACACGAAGGAAGCTAATGACAACCACCATAATTTTTTTTTTTAGATCTTCCTGCTGTCATTTGAGAGGAAACTCAGACATTAAGCCACAATGATGTAAAGCAAAGAAGCATGATGTCAGCAAAATCTGTGAGGAGCCACATTTAAAGTAGATCAATATTGGTCTCTTGTAAAAGTGATTAGTAATCACCTTCTCCAGACTTCACTTTATGTATTTCAAAGCTCTACGCAGTCAGAGATTACATAGCACTTTTCCATTCATTTATTCAACTTTATATATGAGTGGATTACATTTTTTTTTTAAAAGGTAGAATAAGAGTTCCTACACCTTTGCCAAAGTCAAAATCAAGCACTTTTCAAGCATTATCAAAGTATATTTTAAAGCTCCCTCAGCACTTACGCTACATTACACTAAAATCAATTAGGTTATCTTCGTTCTTTATCTAAAAAGAAAACTACTCAGTGAGATAGCAATTTATTGTATTAATGCAATTAAAATTTCAAGCAGTTTTATATGCATTATGCAAAACCTTAAACACACCACATTATAATTCAAGCGTTTAAGGCTTTCCAGCATCTATAGGAAATCTGTACTAAGTGAGGAATACGTCAAAGTAGTGACATAAAGTGTTTAACAGAACAGAGCAGAGGTTATAAGTTAGATTTAGAGCAGATCTGCAGGTCAGAGCGTTAATGAGAGAGGTATGCAAGCTATAGATACGAGGAGGGAGAGGAACAAAACAACACAGAAGGAAAAGAGAGGCAAAAAAGTGAAAAGAAAACATATTTATTTAAATCGTTTGAAAATTAACTGGGTCAGGGGTGAAGTTATATTCAGCAGATCCAGTACTGAAAATATTAAACAGATCCACGTTGAAAACAGCTGCTTCCACAGTGTCATCGTGAATTTTCCACTATCAGTTACATTCATTAAGTCATGGCGGGCCAGCTCAGTTTGTAGTGCCGCCGCCATCCCTTGTATCATGTTACCCCGAGTAAAAATGATCCCAATGATGAGCTTTAAAATATGGTTTGGAATCAGAAATCAGTATCAGATACCCAAAAGACAACCTGAGTTGAGCTATCAGAAACATATCAGGAGGAGAAAAAGGCGGATCGACAAACTACTTGCCCGTAATGGGGGCCACTGTTTAAAAACGACCTCACGTAACTGTTCCTCAAGTTTCCCGTTAATTAGCACCTGACATACACGCCAATAATGATATATCTGCAATTAACTAATAATGTTGGCCCAGATGATTTATCATCAGGCTCTAGAATACACCTACAGTACGTATGCATCATAATAATAAGGGTTTGCAGAGGTGGTGCTGGAGATGCAGGCAGCCATGGCGGTCTAATGAGGTCCAGCCATGTTTTTTTTCAGCTTTTTTTCCCCATCAAACAGATTTTCCTATCTTTTAAAAACAGGGGTTTACAAGTGCCATCGCTTTTGCTCACACACAGACACCCAAATTCCCACACTGGACTGACCTCCTCCCCCCTACAAACACACACACACACACCCCCATTTGAAAGGATGACTGACTGCTCATTTCCCCTTTTACAGACTTTCTCCCACTTCATCAGCAGTGCTGCTAGGGACCATCTGGGAAGCTTTCATACCAGAGGCAATTTGCGTGAGGTTAGATATCTCATTGACATGGAATGTGCGTCTCACAATATTTCTGATGGAAAATAACATCATTTTCTATCAGACAGGATTTCTGCTTGACTGAAATTATAGTTTTTTGTTAACTCAAAAGGTTTATGAAAGTATAATCAGAATGGAAGTGGAATGATGGTGGGGTGGGTGCTTTTAGCCGTAGAGAATCAAGCGCACAAAACCCAGGAGGCTTTCAGACATTTACAACAAAAACTATAGGCCACATTTATTGTACATTGCACGGTGTAGTAAAGTTCAGTTTATCCTTAAGAGATATTAAAGGTCATGAGGTGTTAAAGCCAACGGGGCCTTCATTAAAAATAGGTTTTCTATGAGCATGCATTTACTTGCAAATGCATGCATGTAGAGCAACTCACCCTACCCTTTACTTTTACACCCAGTAGAAAATGCCTGCAGCACCTCCTGTGGGGAATCTGAGAGATTTCCTTATCTTTCACTTGCAGCATGGTAATGATTTTGCTCTCTCTCTCTCTCACACACACACACACACACACACACACACACACACACACACACACACACACACACACACACAC
>JBAJHX010000043.1:9242516-9258549 GCA_037176925.1 Amniataba percoides | reverse complement strand
TATATGAGACACAAAGACAATAACAACACAATGAATGTATGTGTATGTATATATCGTGTAAATCATTGTAATGGGAAACTTTTCTGAAATACTGAGTTCGGGTAATGTAGCTACACTATTTATCCATAAGACACTAAAGAGCGTGCTGTCAATAACGTACAGTCATTTGTCATAAAGTTGCAGAAGAAAACATGTCGTCTGTGTGCTGTTGTTATTGCGCGTTTCTGCACATCACTGACGCAGCATGACTCCACAGAACGTTCATCCGTGACCTCACCGCATTCGGAGGGCGTTGAACCAATCGCGTCGCACGTTGCTGAGAGGTGCTCAAGTCTGTCTGAGGACTCTCGCCAACATGGTGAGTACAATCATTCAGGAAAACGTAATATTTACTGTAAAATGAGCTCTCATAACGGTCTAGAGCGTGTCTGTACATGTTAGGAGTCTGGTCAGCGACTGGCTCTTTGTTTCCATGGTGTTATAATCAAGCCAGACGCCCCAAAAACATCACAGGTTAGCATGTCGTGTTAGCATTGAGCTAATATAGCGGCATGGCTCAGACTACTACCTGGACATGACACTGGTGCAGAATAACGTTGAAATGCGGCTTAGCTTTGTTTACGCGTACCAGTAGCAAGTACCTTTACGGATATCCATTGAGTCAAACCTCAAATGGTAGAAATGTATTTCGCTGTGTGTGTATTTTAGCTATTTAGCGAGACCCATTATTCGTTTCCAGGGTTTAGACAGAGCCTGTAGTCATTCATTATTAACAGTACTTTATACGGCAGCTGCCATTCAGTAAGTTTGCTTTACTGAGAGGCAAATATGAGATTTTTAAGAGTTAAAATCAGGTAAGATGGGGAAGATTAAGAAGGTAACCTGAAGTTGGAGAATGTATAAAACACCACAGCTAATATTTCAGCTAATTTAGTTAGTGAGATAGTAGATCGGTAGTTTCTTTTTTGGAGCGCTATTAGCGTTAGCTAAACACAAAACCTCCTAAACCAACAGCACATAAACTTACAGGAAAGGATTCATTAACATTATTAGTTTAAATAGTATAACATTTGCACGGGTCTTTTCTGTACTACAGATGACGTGGTTGTCTTGGGCCAACCAAATGTAAGGTGATTTAAGGGGAGTGATACTAAATTATCATGTTATATTTCTGTCTTTTATAGTCTGGATGTGTGTTTAAATATACTGATTACAAAACATTTGAGAGTCACGGATTTACCTGAGAGCCTCTTATTTTCTAATTAAATGCTGGGTTATCATGTAAATAAATGTATGTTAAGTTACTATATGTCGCTAAGTGAGGTAACTCAATGGTCAATGAGTTTATGGCCCTCTGATGAAAGCCCTTTTCATTGCAGTTTTATTACATGAGTGCCTCGCGACTTTCCCAGAGAAATCACAAATGTGGTTTTCAGAAACCTGTAGAGTTTTCTTATTTCCTCTTTTTCAATTTTTATGAATGATTTTAAGTGAAAATCATCAGAGCCATTAAAAGAAGATGATTTATCATCGATGCTCATTGGTAATTGTGAGAATAATGCTACCGTCAGAAATACAGCAAGCCTGATCCTACTTCTTGCAAGATTAAAGAAATAGTAATAATAACCAAATAATAATTGATTCTCGCTAAATTCAGAATCACAGGATCTTCAGGAGTAGACATGGTATAAATGTGACGAGATATGAATACACTAGGTGAGGAACAGATGGGAAATAATATGCTTCACCAGGATTTGGATTGTATCTACAGTGCAGATCTACACGCCCTCAAAATTCTAAGTTGTTGGCTAAACAATAAGGCATTTCAGCATAATGACCTATTGTCATATGATCGCCAACTGCTCTACACAACGGAGCAACCTATCCAACAGCAGACTTTTCTCTTTTGTGGACTCGGCTCATGATCCTGATGTGGATGAATCCAGTTGAAAGCAATAGAGCTTCAATGACTGGTCGATTAATTGATTAGTGGATCTACCCAAAACTGATGAGCTCCTATTTTGATAGTTGACTAATTTTGTCTCTGAAAAATCCCAAAATTGTTTGGTCATTTGTGAGACAAACAAGACATTTTGATGTTTTGATTTAGAAATAAGTGCATGTTCTATTCATGTACTTCTTTACATACTGTAAATGTGAAATATTGGGTAATTTTTCTATTGAACTCACCATTCGATTTAACTTTTATGGTTTGGGTTGTGCATGTCATGATAAAACGTTTTAAATCTTAACTACAGTATTAACTGTAATAATTTCAGGACATATTTATATAAACCATAATGGTGACTTGATAAAATTAACTGCGATTTTGGCAGTACACCACTGGTTGTTGTGAGTTCACTAACTCTTTGTGGTGTTTCTTATTCATGACAGTCTTCATCGGAGGCTAATAATGGCCCGAGCCAAGCGCCACCTTATCCAGGTGTACCGCCCTCAGGGATACCTCCCCCATTTGTAAGTCAGTGGCAGATACGTTTACGACCATTAGTTTTTCAGCTCTTGTTTCCAGTCGTCATACAGGGCTGTGCTGAGAATGGTGAATATTAAAGGTGTTCATTAATGGTAAATCGTATCTAATCCATCTTTTTTTGCTTCCTTTATCTAGATGGGACCACCAGGAATACCGCCTCATTTCCCTCCCATGGGAATGCCCCCCATGGGACAGCGACCTCCCAGTATGACTCCTATGCCTCCTGGTATAATTCCTCCTGGTATAATGCCACCAATGGGGGCACCTCCAATGGGACAGGTAAGCCTTGTAGGAAGCTTGTAGATATTTTGTTTCTTTCAGGGCTGTGACTTATTATATATTTTTTTTAAATAAACGATTAATTTGGTTATCATATTCTGAATTAATTGATTAGTTGTTTGGCTCACACATTTACAACCAAAATATAATAAGTTTACTGTCATAGAGAACTAAAGAAAGCAGAAAATATTCACACCTGAGAAGGTGAAATCAGAGCACTTGACCTTATTTCTTAAAAATAGTCAAAATAATCTAAATAATTGGCAATTAATTTAATGGCTAACAGCCATTAAAAAACTGATGGCGCCGATGGTCAGAAGAAAATAAAACCCAGGTTTCCTTTAACTGAATCGTGATGGTGATTATAAAAGTTATTTTTAATTTCATGTTTTTGGGTCACATGTCTGCACAGAAACAAATGTGTTCACCATTGAAAAATATCAATGGAGAGAAGATGTTTGGTTGCTGTATTTCTTGTAACACTAATAGTCCTCTAAAGAGCAGGGGATTGCTCATTTTGAACATCTACCATTAGTTGACTGAATATTTCTGAATTAGTCTCTTTTTTTTTTTTATTGTCATGAAAATTAATTAATTATTATTTTTCATATCAAGAATGGGCCACATTTAGCAAGCACATGTGGTCCTGTCATGCATATAAATAGGCGTGATATTGTAGGTCTGATCAAGGTGCCAGAAATACAAGTCTGAAAAGGTGGCGAGTCGAAGTAGTTTGGTGTGTTGCTGCTTCACAGATCACAAGCTGTGGCATCACACCATTAAATAAGCACAGCAGACCCAGTTTCAGTGTCACCTTCTCTCCCCAGTTGCAAGCAGCCCTCCACGAAGACACCAACACCCTGTCTCACACTGCGTCTTAATACTTCTGCCTGCTCTAGGTGGTATGGAAATGCCAGATGAATATTTCATGATGCTTCTTTTATTAGATGCCAGGCATGATGCCACCTATGATGCCAGGGATGATGATGCCCCCTCGCATGCCAGCTGCGGCTGTACAACCGACAGGACCGGTAACTCTCCTTACTACTAACTCATCTGTGCTCTGCTTCACACTTCTAAAAAAGTCACTGCAGTCTGCGAAATGCTAAATGAAGCATTTGCACACTCAAGTGTCACTGTTGGATATGAACCGACGAACCGCACTTTGAAATGAAACATCATTAAATACTGCTGTCTCATTAAAATAACGATGAACACCTGGGTGCAATATGTCCCTTATTGTGACTCTTTTGTTTTGGCTTTGTGAATCGCTCTAAACGTAATGAAACACATGAGCCCATCACTGCTGATGATCTGTTAATTTTTCTTTTTTACTGAGTAGTAAACAAGTTATGCAAATGAGCAATCTGATATATTTATTGTGACAACATCCAGGCGCTTTAGAGATCGTAAGACATCCACTTAATCATCACAAGTATATTTTTGCATCTTGAGCGTGTGGAGTTTTGAACTAATTAGGAAAGCTTTGTCACTTACTGTGTATTGTGAATGATGAGTCTGTATTCCCAGCTATGAATTCAGCTGGGAATACATTCAGTGGTAGAAATGCACTCAGGCAACCTTCTAGATTTGTAAGTGTAATCGTGGGGGAATAAATAAATAATAATAAAATTGTCTTTCCACAGCCTGGTGTTGACTCCACAGGTAAGATACATAAATTATCACTTTACTTACAAATCATATTCTTGCACATTTTGCATTTTTTTAAAAGTACAGTGTCTGACTGATTTGTGTTTTCATCCTCACAGCTGCTGCACCTGGAACAGCTGTAAGTGTGACATCATTTTTCTTTTTTAGTTTATAGTTTTGACAGCTTGTTCCTCAGCGATAGCCTGTCAGATTTTCATTTGTTCCTTTGTCCTCACAGAGTACCACAAATGGATCTCCACAGGAAGAGCAGCCAAAGAAGGTTTGTGCACATTGAAAATGAAAATATATGTGATAACACTGAACAATATTAACTAGGGACTGTAAAAGTTTCTAAAATAGAACCAAAATGAAGTGGTTTCTTGCTCCGCTGCTTTTTTTAATCACTGAAACATCTGATGTATCTGTTGTTTTCGTCCCCCTCAGAAGTCCCTGTGGACAGAGCACAAATCACTGGATGGGAAGACCTATTATTACAATACAGAGACAAAGCAGTCCACATGGGAGAAACCAGATGAACTCAAATCTCCTGCAGAGGTACAAACTTTTAACACTTATATAACATGGTCCAACATATGACCATTTATTTGTTCACTTCAGTATAACTTCTACCTAATTTACATTAGTTTTTATCAGGGTCAGTGCACATTAGTCAAAATTAATTAAACAGAAAATATTTTTCATCTGTTTACATTAAATCTTCTGAATTACATACAGTTAGATTAATGGCACATGAATGATAAAATAGTTCCAAATTTAGTTAAATTATTTCCATGTGGTTCCCAACATCACACTAATTATCTTTTGCATTGTATAATAACAGAAATGTCTGTATTTTTTTTTTAAACCTTTTAGCAAATGCTGTCTAAATGCCCCTGGAAGGAGTACAAGTCTGACACAGGGAAGCCTTATTATTACAACTCTCAGACGAAGGAGTCCAGATGGACCAAGCCCAAAGAGCTGGAGGATCTTGAAGGTACAAAGCTGCTGTCTGATGATGTCAAACCTGTTGTGAGAAAGACAGAGATGCTACATGCCAAGCCATGCCGCGCCTCTTAAATGAGCCTTTAGCTGCATGACGAATGGCAGACCGCTGGCTTGTTTGACGAACAACGGCGCACATTAGAGGGGGTCTGGGCAACATTCATGTACAAACATAGCAAGAACAAATACAGGAGCACATGACTCCCGCAGTACATTTATCTCTGTGCTGTTCTCTTATCTGCAGGATGCTTTGAAATGAAAACAAGTACCCTAACAGCTTTCTCCTTTTGTCTCTTCCAGCTATGATCAAAGCAGAGGAGAATGGGTAAGAGCTTCCTGTTTACCTTTGGTCACTCTTCACCGCTGCAGTATGTATTATGGACAACAAATACAGAAGTCATTGGAATAATGTCATCCTCCATTATCAAAAACGTGTTTTATTTGATTATTTTTGACTAAATTATCCTGTCAGTTACTTTGTCCTGGTATTCCTCCTATCATGTGGTGTCATTTGACCTGTAATGGTCTGATTTCAGAACGGCAGAGGCAGCGGCTCCCGGCACCGCAGCAGCTCCTCCAGTGCAAGCAGATAATGCAGCCACTATGGCAACCGTAATGGAGGCAGAAACTGCATCAGTGGTCTCTGAGGAACATTTGTCTCAAGCGGCCGTGCATCACACAGCTGAGGTCAAGATTGCGGATGCACCTGTGGCTTCCGCAGAGAGTTCAGCCGCCGCAGAGGCTACAGCCAGGTAAACAGTTGCATCTCATACTGGACTACTGTCTCCGCATACATCAAGTCAGAAACACAGCATCTCATTGATTCATTAAATTATTTTATGTGTCATACCATGCTTTTATTCAGTTATGCAAACACAGCTTAATTAATCCAAAAACAACTACCTTTGTCTTCAGTGCTGAAGTCACAAAGGAAGAACGGCCAGAACTTCAGAAGAAAACATACAAGTGGAACACGAAAGAGGAGGCAAAGCAGGCCTTCAAAGAGCTGCTGAAGGAGAAGGTGAGCCATGCTGTCAAATGGGGTTAACATTGCAGATGATTTAAAGGCCACACACTGTTGGAGAATGGAGTGGCCGTGTTGCTTCTCTCAGCCTGCAGTGCATGTCCATGTTACTTGACATTTAGGTGGTCAAATGCAAAAGATTTAGACTGCTTATATCAGGAATATACATCAACTATCCATTTATGTGTGTTTATTGCTGTGAGCATTCATTCATTCTATAGATGAGATTTTAAAAAACTTTATTTTACTAGTGTCCTTGCAGCTGCATGTGGAGTGATGCCCAGTTTGCAATGCGAAATACCCATAGTTCAATCCCACCAATTCACCAATAAGGTTGCTGTAGTTTGTCATTAAATATACACTTTATTTTATTGTTAGTTGCTACACAAGCCATCTTTCCTCTACTGAGCCAGTTGTTCAAACACTATAGGCCTTGATCACAGCTGAAGAAACGGTTAACAATACCTATTTATGTGGACAGAGTTCAGTCAACCTCAAATATTTTCATTTAAGAGACTCTAACAAGTGTTGAGACGATTGAGATGTGCACACATTTTACACAGATGGTCTTTTTTTTTTAAAGGTTAATAGCACCATGTTGGTTTTCCTGATGTCTAACGTCACCATTTGCATTTTGATCTGGATCTAATCCCTGTCCCTCCTCATGAGCCCCTGGGAGGTCTTTTTTGTTAAGCCTCACCTCCTGTTGCTGTGGATGCGCTGTGTGTTTAGTCGCAAGGCGGCCTCGCACCTCCCACCTTGAATGCTGCTATATTTAGGCTCTTTTTAATTTTGTGCACAAAGCTCTCCTCTGAGATTGCTTGCCATTTCCTGCAAGATCTTAATGGCCCTGTCTTTATGATTAGCTTTATTGGATCAAAGGCACAGGGCTGGCTGGGATTAAGACAGTGAGAGAAAGTGGCATGCCTCAGTGAGTTAGAATAACTGTGACAACTGACAAGACAGAGGCATGCGGTGGAATCAGTTCATAATGGATGAAGGAGTCATTCTCAGGGAGAGGCAAGAGGCAGAAAGGGCGCTTACATAAGTCCTCAGTGGCACTTGTTTGAATTATTGCCACTCCACACCTCTTAACCCAGCATCTATTAGTAATTAAGAAAATGTATGGACTTCTAGGAGACGAAGCAGCACAGCCTAGTGTTCCTCTGCATGTCTTATATGCTTTTGTCTAACAAAGAGCCATGAAACGATCTAATTTGTTCTTTTCTTTTGACTAAATCAGTTAGGAATATCACTTGAATAAGGACCCTCATGACTTTGAATGTCATTCTCTATATTTCAGGGTGTGTCCTCAAACTCCTCCTGGGAACAGGCTATGAAAATGATTATCAATGATCCTCGCTACAGGTACGTTATTCTCCTGGGACCAGTTTATCCTATTTACACTGTCAGGTGAGACAAACAAAACAAAACCCCATCTGACCTCAAATTCTCATCTCTCTTTGTCAACGAAGCGCACTTCCCAAACTGAGTGAGAAGAAACAGGCGTTCAATGCCTACAAAGTCCAAACAGAGAAAGAAGAAAAAGAGGAGGCCAGAATTAAATACAAGGAATCCAAGGAGACCTTTCAGAGGTTCTTGGAGAACCACGAGAAGATGACGTCTACCACTAGATACAAGTAAGAGCAACAGAGACCTCACAGTGAAGGTTTTTTTCCTGTATTGATTTGTGGTTCTCTGAATTGTCAATATGATTATGCAGATGGGATCAGTGAAAGTTCATCTACGGCTTCTGCACGCCACCATGCAGTAACAGCACTGTTAGCTTCCACCTAAACTGCTTTGACCTGTTTGCTCTCGTCACAGTGCGGTTGCTTCATTGTGCTCGTCATAACATCATTTTATGGGTCACAATTTAGCGAGTGAGCAGACTTTAAGAACATTGTGATCCGTTCGTTCTGATGTTTGGGGGTTGGTGGGGCTATGGTGCACGTGGCATGTTTGGTTTGGACTTAATTCACAGCCTTGTTATTCTGTTTTATCTGCTTTCTCACCATTTTCAATTAATTTCACACATTTAATTGCAACAGAGATGCTTGAAACTACAACCAGAAATAGCATTGTTTTTACTAAATGTGTACCAGTTCATTCATTTTTTCCCCACCCATAAACATGTAGTAGGGTGCTAATAACATTTAAAGTGTTTCAGTTTTGATCCTTGGTCTTGTGGGCGACATTCGGTCACCAGCATATTTGAGTTTGGCATTTGAATGAAAGTCATGGTGGTGGACAGAGAGGACGGACGCATGCATCGACTGGTGACCTTGATGAAGAGCCAGTTCAGCTGGCACTGAGGTTGTTGTGGTGATAGAGGCTGTAATCTAGGATGGCTCACAACAGGCCCCTGGACCAGTCAGCAGGCCTGTCTGATGCATGTGCGATTGTGTGTGCTTTGTGCCTCCTTACATTTAATACCTTATGTCACTGCAGTCAACCACTGCGTCTGACTCCTCTGAGCTTAATATTTAGAACAGTTGTCAAGAAAATTACATGTTTTTAGTGCATGTCATGATTTACAGCTGTACTTCTTAAGAAGTTACACTCATCTCCATTTATATTAATATGTTGTGAGTTTTGTATTAACTCCACACAAGTGTGTGACTGTTGGCTGCCACTACGTCTGAAGAACTTCTGTGTTAAAAGTACATTTTGCCTGTGAAATGCTGCCATCATGTGGGTTATTATGTGAATAAATCCTAAACTAGTGTGTTTGTATTTGCAATCCAGGAAAGCAGAACAGATGTTTGGTGAGCTCGAGGTATGGAGCTGTGTACCAGAGAGAGACAGGCTGGAGATCTATGAAGATGTGCTGTTCTACCTTGCTAAGAAAGAGAAGGTAAGACTTTGTTTGATTTTTAAGGCAGAATTTTCCTCAGACCTTTGGTCTCTTCTCAGATTTTCAGATGTTTATAGTAATGGTGTAGCATCATTCAGCTTTCAGTCTTCGTCCGCTGTCTTTGTGAAACTGACACAATTCAAATTCTGGGTTCCTCCTCCACAAACTGTTTCCAGGAGCAAGCCAAGCAGCTAAGAAAGAGGAACTGGGAGGCTCTTAAGAACATTTTGGACAACATGGCCAACGTCACATACCGCACCACCTGGTCCGAGGCCCAGCAGTACCTGCTGGACAACCCTACGTTTGCAGAGGATGAAGAGCTGCAGAGTACGAGAGCAGAAATTCATGTCTTTGTTGACCTCTTTTAGTTTGAAATGGGTGGTTTCTACCTCACTTGGTTCTGTCTGTAAACTAAGTTCTCGGGGTTGATGGTGTTGTTCTGTGCTTACAGATATGGACAAAGAGGATGCCCTCATTTGTTTTGAGGAGCACATCCGCGCACTGGAGAAAGAGGAGGAGGAAGAGAAACAGAAGACTCTTCTCAGGGAGAGGAGACGACAACGCAAGAACAGAGAGGCCTTCCAGGTGAGGGGAAACAGACGGATGAAGCATTTAATACTGGCTGAAATTTACCTGAGTTGCAAATATAAAATGTTATAGTAGCTGATTTCTGTTTAAAAAGGTTGAATAACAATCTAAATTCACATCACAAAAAGGACCATTTCTGTTTGCAGAAAGTTTTGATTTCAGTCGCCGTCCTGAATTCACATTTTGATGTTTTTCGCCCAGAAATTCCTGGACGAGCTCCACGACCACGGTCAGCTTCACTCCATGTCTGCCTGGATGGAGATGTACCCGACCCTGAGCTCAGACATCCGATTCGCCAACATGCTGGGCCAGCCGGGTAGGACAGCAGGCCACAGCACACGTGGCTTCACACGTCCAGACGAGCTGAATGCTCAGACTCACATGGACGTGACACGCAGACAAGAGCACACGACATGAACACGGGAATAAAACATGCACAGCTCAGGATGTTAATACTGTATGAAAAACAGCACGACACTACTACATTACAGGCTTTTTATCCTACCTCATTCATTTTAGATTCCTTTTCTGTTTGCTTTTTCATGTATGTAATTTATTTACATTGACCAAAATATACAACACACAAGTTTTTGTATGATTTATATTTTCTTTTTTTTTTTTATTATGCATCCCTCTTGTGGTCTGCTGACTATGTTGGACACATTTTGACGTATCCTGTCGATTCTGCAGGTTCGACTCCTCTGGATCTGTTTAAATTCTACGTGGAAGACTTGAAGGCTCGCTACCATGATGAAAAGAGGATCATCAAAGATATTCTCAAGGTAAGATCAGGTGGTGACGATCTGTGTCAGAAGAGCAAACCTGCTCACTCTGCATCTCCTCATATCAGTGTTTCCGTTTAAGAGACTAATTTTGATATTTTATTATTTTTTTGTCACACAACTTGCTAATCTGCCTCCTTTCATCTATGTTCTTCGTGACAGGACAAAGGTTTTCTGGTTGAAGTCAACACCGGCTTCGATGACTTTGGATCAGTCATCAGCTCAGACAAGAGAGCCACCACGCTGGACGCAGGAAACATTAAGCTGGCCTTCAACAGTGTAAGACTCCTGTCCCACATACAATTTTCATCACAAATCCCCCAATAGTTCCTTTGAAGCTTATTAGTGGGATCACATTTCAGTTGAAGCCAATTTACATCTGATTATTGACCTTTGAGTTTTACTTGTGTCTTTGGATGGCAAAGTTAAGAACTTGCATTAATGTCACTTTAAGGCCTTTTCCTTTTATATCTTCATTATTTATTTCTATCTTAAAACTCATTCTGTGTAGTTACTGGAGAAGGCAGAAGCCAGAGAGAGGGAGCGGGAGAAAGAGGAGGCCAGGAAGATGAAAAGGAAAGAAGCTGCTTTTAAAAATATGCTGAAGCAGGCCACACCACCACTGGAACCGGAGACTACGTGGGAGGGGGTACGTCCTTTATGCTAATAATATTCTTATGTATATCCTTCTCACTACTTAGTTGTATAATAATATTAGTTTTTTATTTTACGTGGTGCTCTGTGATGACTGACACTTCATTTCAGGTCAGAGAGAGATTCCTAAAAGAATCTGCGTTTGAAGATGTGACTCTGGAGTCGGAGAGGAAAAGGATATTCAAAGACTTCATGCATGTCTTAGAGGTAAGTGTGTGACGACAGACTGTGGGATTGGGCTGAATTCATCAAGCCTGATGGCGAAGATGATGTTGTTTAACATGGCGTGTGTTTGTTTACCAGCACGAATGCCAACATCACCACTCCAAGACGAAGAAGCATTCAAAGAAGTCCAAGAAACACCACAGGAAGCGATCCCGCTCTCGATCGGTTAGTAATCCAGACAAGATAATGAGCTGTGGGCAAACCATTTAGTAGTCAATCTACAAGAACACCCTCTTTGCTAATATCCCAACACTCTGTCACACCTCGTTAATCTCTGAATTACTCCACCTTAATGTTTTGACAGGGCTCAGAGTCTGAGGACGAGGAATACCATAAGAAGAAAAAGAGGTCACAGTCCAAATCTCCATCTGAGCGCTCGTCCAGCGGAGAATCTGGTGAGCAGCTTTCACAGCTCAGATTATCTGTTTATTATCGTCTGGCAGGAGCAGAACACAGCTAACATTTCCCTGACATTTTCTTCCCAATATCAGAGAGAAGCTATAAAAAATCCAAGAAGCACAAGAAGAAGGGCAAGAAAAGGCGTCACAAGTCTGTAAGTAAAAAGAAACTCCCCCAAAATCCATTTAGCGTGTGTGTGTGTGTGTGTGTGCGCAAGTGACTGTGTGCGCTTATAATCTGAATGTGCATATCTGCACGTGTATTTGCACTGATGGTGACTGTGACAACCAGGCATCTCCAGACACTGACAGCGAGAAGAAAGGAAGAGAGCGGGATGGAAAGCGTGAGAAGGATCTAGAGAAAGATAAAGAGAACGACAAGTCTCGGGGGAAATCTCGCTCAGACTCCAAACAGAAGTCTCCTAAAAGAAAAGCGGCAAAAGAGGAGGTTGGTTTTCTTTTTTTATGATATAATTTCTGTCTTTTCAAAGAGAGCAGACTGATTAGGGTAACTTGGGTATTGATGGAGATTTATGTGGCCAAAGTAAGCTCAGGAAAGCAGCTTTATGTCAAGCATAATTTTTTTTGTGTAAAAACTTCCCTCCATGTTACCAACCAAAAGTTTATGAACTTCTTTCAAGTTGGTTTATTTGATTAGCCACCGCGAAAGGTATCATTTAGAGGTCATCTCCTAAAAACTCTGAGACTCACTTTCCTCTTTCTACTAGTCTCAGTCATCGTTGTTTATCCATGACAACTTATCCTTCTGTTTTGTTTTCTGTGACCAGGGTGGCTGGGATACATCAGGCAGTGAGCTGAGTGAAGGAGAGCTGGAGAAAAGGAGAAGAACTTTACTGGAACAGCTGGATGCACCTTGATGATCACACGTTGCTCTTTCATCGTCTTTGTAAACATCCACAAACATGCATTCCCCTCCATGGACGGACTGCGAGAGACGGCACCTTTCTCTGGTATTCACAGGAAGGCGTTACACTGAGCTCACGCTTATTTCGATGACTAATTTGATATCAGGAAACTCAGACTTATCAGTCGTTCAATGTCAGGATGTTTTTTTGTTTTTGTTTTTTTTGCTTTTGTTAGCTTAATTTTTTTTTAGTTGTCTGTAGCTGTACGTGTTTTCCATTGCCAATAATTTTTTTATATTCAATTAAAGGTATATCTTTAACATCACACTGGCTTTCTGTCACCTGGAAAAGTAGAAGGAATACATTTCAAACAAATATCAGGACACGTCCAGAAAAAATAAAAACGTATTTTTGATTTGTTCAAACTTGCCGAAGCTGTATTCTTCAGAATTGATCCAAAAAGGTTTTAATTGGAGCGTTTGTTAAAGGTGATTTACTGTAGTGAAATGTAATAAAATACTGTGTCAATGGACTATGTCTGGAATTGGGTATTTTAGAAGATCAGTAAGGTCAAAAGCAATTGTTCTCTGATAATTTTGGGTAACTTTTCACATTTGAGACAGGTGTACCCACAACGAAACCCTCCAGAGTTTCCACACGCTCTTCTACCACATGTAAAAATAGCTGACAGTGTTTCATTAATGGAGAAGCCGACAGCTGAGAAAAGTATTTAGGGAGGTTGATTCATATTACATGAAGAAGTGTTCAATTCAGTTCAGTTGTGTAAAATAAAGTTTTGGGGTTTTTTTAAGATTATCAGGTACATACAGTAGCTAAAACTAATCCAGGCTAATACGACCATCCTGTGGTAAATCTTTCATTTAAGTCATAATGTTTGGTTTTAGTTGCTCATTCAACTTTATGGTCGTTTTGGAAGCTTGTGTAAAGCTGTTGGGTGGTACAGTGTTACGCTGAAGCCTGAAATGTTCAGGTCATTTATATCAGAGGGTAGACTAAATATTAGCTCATTATGACTCAACACAACTCGACGAGTTGTAACATCTTTCTATAACAGCTTTAAGAAAAACTAATATCTTTAGTGAATGAAGAGTTTGTGTTTAATTTACTGTAGCGCTATATACATTATGTATTGACAGGTCTGTCAGTTCTCAACCAACATACCTGTCCACAAAGAAAACAACTCTCAAGGTAAACAGTTCTATATTCAATGTAAATAGTTTATTTGATCATATTTGTTGAAAATCTCGTATCACCTAATTTTAAAAAAAGCTTGTTATTTTTTTTTGTAATAAGCACAAACTGCCTAAAATACATTTCTGGTGAAAGTAAAAAAAAAAAAAAAAAAACATGCCGGTATTATCCAGTTAGAGAAATGTCACTATTACAGACAGTGAAGTTGATAAAGGAGATGAACGGCAGCACGTGCTTCTGTGGAGATGATTACAGGAGGGCGAATCACTGCGCCCCAAAACCAGCTAATCACAGGTCAACTAATACAAACTAGTTTTACTGTGAGTGTTTAGGAATCCGTTTTAAAGTACCGACACTTAAAACTCTGAACATGCTGCTTGTTTTCGTAGCTGGCTTTGACGCAGCAGTGACTCGCCCACACGCAGGTTCAGTGATCCTCATTATGATTTCACACACTTTACCGGAGACTCTGGCTGCATTTGGCTTCATTAAATATACAAAAAATGGAAAACAAAAACTATAAGTTAAAATAACATTCAAGTTGTATAGCACAAGGCAATGAAAACTTTTGTTTAAACATATGTACAATATTAACCATCTGGTAATGTGAATTAAGTAAAAAACAAACAAACATGGTTTGTAGCAAAATATCTGTACATTTAGGAAAGTTCTTTTTATGTGTGTTGTGTACTTTGATTTTAATGACCACGGACACGCATTAGATGAAAACAGTGGTTAAATACTATACATTAAAATTACAATAAAGTGAGTAAACAGTAGCCTGGAATATAATTAATCTGTAAAAAAAAAAATCCACAGAGATGAAATGCAAAGTTAAATCCAGTTTTGACAGGGAGATCATCCAGTAAGGTTCAGTATCTTTCATGCAGGTTCTACGTTTGGTAGAAAATGTACTTTAAGCTGCTTTACAGGCTCTTTTTCTTTGATTTGACTTGTTCCCAGAAACCAGATAAACAGCCGCGCTGCTACAAAAACGCAACATTTCAAAAAGGACGTTTCTTTTATGCGAGCAGGCGGCCGACTTCTAAAGATTAAGAGCTACAAAGTCAGGCTTGTTCCAGTAACTGTAACAACTTCAGAAAGAGGAGTCAGTGTGGAGAGGCCTGATAAATACAATTCACATTAGCCTGGTCTTTAAATGATTTTTTTTAACATCATCATTCTTACACTTTAGTACAAATATATAGTTTTTTCATTATTTTTTTGATCTCCTTCTTCCTGCCTGATCATCAGCCCTTTTAGGTTAAAAAGCCTCATGTAAAAAAAAGAAGAAAAGTGCAGTTTGCGCACGTGTGTGTGTATAGTAAGGGGAATGAGCACAGGAATGTACCGAGATACTACAGAGAGTCGAGACTCGACGATAACAAGTGGAGTATTTGTAACAGCTAAAGGGAACGCGTCCCATACATTCTACATTAGGTCATCTGAGGAAGCGTCTTCTTCGCGTGGCTCTCAAAAGGGCCACCGCAAGTCCAGTTTCACACGTCTTAAAAATTAAAGCCAGGTCAAGTTGTATTGCTTAAAGTGGGGAATGTTTTTTTTTTTTTTAAATAAGAAAAAAAAACAGCCACCGGACAAAACAGAAGATGGTGTGACATCAGCTCACGAAAAAAAAAAAGTTCAGGCACTTAGCTTGTCTAAGGTTTGAGAATCAACCTTTCAGACACTTTCAAATTCAGTCCCATACATGTCCCAGTCCTTCATAGTGAAAAGTGTCTACACCACAGACATGGAATAACGTGTATTCTTATGTAATATATATACATACTCATCTCTATGGTTGCTACAACACTCGCCATCTTTCACTTCTCGTCCTTCACCTCCTCTTTCATCTTTGCAACACACGCTCCCCGCTCTTCCTCCTCCCCAGCACATGCACCACTCCCTCGTCACATGACCACTTCGCCGTTCACCGGCCGCAGGTTCTGATCATCGAAGCGTCTCCTGACACTCCTCCGCACGGCGTCCGCTCTCCTGTAAGGCT
>JBAJHX010000043.1:9225803-9236662 GCA_037176925.1 Amniataba percoides | reverse complement strand
GCAGCTTGAACCCGTACACCGCTCCTCTTTTGCTGCTGTTCATGTAGTTTCCAAGTGCCAAGATAATCTGATCAAGATGAAAGGAACAAGAGTGTGAGAGAGGAAATTCGCACTCATTTAGAATTTTGTTCAATCCAGTCACAAAAGACTCAGTTACCTCTAGGATCTTCTTTAGCTTTTGTGACGACTTGATGGACACAGACGCGGCGATGACTGCGTGAAGTTGCTGCAGAGGGGAAATAAAGCATCGTCACTTTCCATGCTCACAATGTCACATAAGATCCAAATTAGTCTTGCTCCTCACCGGCGTGAGCATCTGCACGCTCTCGCAGAAGTTGCCGATGAAGGCCATGATGGTCATCTTCTGCATGAGCCGCTCGATTTTGCTGAACTGCAGCATGAAGCGGTCCTCGTCCGTCAGGCTCTCCAGCGGCTTGCGCTCCTTCTCAAACTGCCGCAGGACTTTGATCTCATTTTCCGTGGGCTGGAAGCGCATCAGACACTCCACGAAGTCCACCGGCAGAGTTCGCAGGTCGAATCTGAACAACGGGGGCACGGCGGGGTCAGAGATACGCAACGTATATTGGAAATGTATAAGAAACGGGACATTTTATAACAGTGTAAAAAAGACATCAAATTAAAAAAAAAAAAAGAAAGAAGTTTGGGGTCTCACATCTGAATGGCCTTGCAGATCTCCTCAGGAGTCTTGCCCACTTTCCTCAGCGTGATGGCCAGGTTCTTGGCTCTGTTGGAGTCCAGCAGCGTCACCTTGTTGGGCCCCTTGTGGATGACCTTCTGCTTGTTCATGTTGAGGTCGATGGCCGGGCCCTGGGCTTTCGTCTTGAACATTT
This sequence comes from Amniataba percoides, assembly GCA_037176925.1. NCBI lineage: Eukaryota > Metazoa > Chordata > Actinopteri > Centrarchiformes > Terapontidae > Amniataba > Amniataba percoides. The sequence continues at coordinate 9,235,811 of JBAJHX010000043.1, read as the reverse complement.
CTTCAAACTCGTCCACGTTCAGGTCCTTAAAGACAGCAACAAATCAGAAATCATTTTCTGTTTTTCATAGAGATGAGACCAGAAACGGGCTGACTAACTTGCTGCCCCGAAAGAAAACTCTCACCTCCAGTATCCTCTCATCGTCGATCTCATTGAAGACGGTCCCGTTGATCTGGTTTGGTTTCAGGGCCACCCAGTTGAAGACAGGCATCCGGAACTTTGTCTTGATGGGTTTCTTGATTTTAACAGCTACACGGGCGACAGAAGAGTTAGCACAGTGTCCTTATCCATCTATCTATCAGAGTAAACGCACATACTGTACATTCACACGCGTGCAGGTGAAAGGGGAGACACGTATCTGGGAATGGTGACACACATGGGCTGTTTGATCTGGAAAAACATACAATCTTGTTGTTGTTGATCCCTTCTTTAACTCTATTTTAACAGAAAAGACCCTACATTCTTTGAGCAGAGTGAAGCCTGTTAGCCTCAGGCAGGAGAATAAGGCCATACCTGTGCGGTAAATGGCGTATATGGTGAGGATTTCCTGCCTGGCACAGTGACAAACTATTTATCGGACAGATTATGGCTATTTAAGGCCACCTGGGCTGATTCAGCGAAGCTTCGCCGCGCAGACGAGGGGTCAGGAGGGATGGAGAGATAAGGCTGTCATGGGAAAGGTGAACTGCATTCCAGCGCTACATAATGCCTATCACTTTTAATCATCAGCGTACCGCTGCGGGTCATGACGTCTCAGCATGCAACTGACATTTTGAGATGTGGCAATACGCGATTCATACAAAAGACACTCTGACAATGACAAAACTACAGCACGGTGTGAGGGTAAAACATGCAGAGTTTTGAAATGTGGTATTTTGTTTGTAAAACCCTCTGAATGTTTCACTGCGAGAGGAAAAACAGCAGGAAAACTGAAACAACTCAGGAAGTTGCGGTGTTTTGGAATGTGCGGTTTAATATGTTTGCAAAACATGAAAAAAAAAAATTCATTATTTCTACAAGACTTGAATTACACCAGTGGGACTTCAGAGACTCAAAATACCATTTTCAAAACTTGTGATAAAAGGAAGGGAACAGTGGAGGTGTGCAGGGGAGGGGAGGGGGAGGACACCAAAGATGACAAGCATAACCTACAGAAAAGTTTGATGGGTCCCTCTGGTTGGCAGAAAAAGAAACAATTCAAAGGCAAATCAGTAAGAAATTGGCAGAGTTAGTGAGAAAGCCTACACATGCACATCTCAGTCAGACACACTACAGTAAAGTTCCCTGACCAATTTAACAAACACGACTAAAACTGCTGTATTTTCTCAGGGAGGCTGCTAATGGTTTCATTTACAAACACAGAAAACTTTATTGAATTGCAACAAGAGCCTCTAAGATTAACTGTGCAGCTATTTCAGCTCTTAACAATGTGCTCATTGTGGAAATCATTACACTGTAATATCCTTATATGTGCACCAATATCGTAAACGCCAGTGGAGAGGAAATCCTGCTCATAACTACATGCTAACACACACAAACTTCATCACATTACTCATATACGGACGCAATCATGCCTCTATGTGTGTACTTGTTCCTTTTAAATGACCTTACCTGCTAGACCAGAGTTCATGATGACGGTGGGCGTCCCGCAGCCGGGCAGCGGGGGGGCTGCGGGTGGAGGCGGAGGAGGCACGGGCACTGAGATCGCCGAGGCCGGCCCTGGGGGAGGAGGTGGAGGTGGAGGTGGAGGCGGTGGAGGCGGGGGAGCTGCTGCTGCTGCGGGAATGACCGATGATGGTCCGTTTGACACTGGGAGAGAGGAGAGATACGGGAGGGTAAACAAAAACGTCCTGAGCTCCAGATCTGTACCTCCCAGATCGCTGATGTTTGGAGAGTTTAAGTTAGAAATGTTTACATGAACTACTGGATACTAAACCATTACAGATGTGGGGGTGTGCCCAATGCTTATTATCATTTTTACTCAAAACTCCCCTCTCCCCTGTTTGTCATGATTAACATCTTATAAGCTAATAAACTGGACTAATATTAAACCTACATGTGCCATTCACTGGTAGTGGAGGGGGTGGGGGAGGCGGTGGCGGCGGCGCTGGTGCGCCCGCTACGACTCCTGTATGGTTCGGACCGACAGCCGTGCCGTTTCCTCCCATCACGCCACCCGGTAAGCCCTCCACACCCGAGTGCGGCGAGGGCAGGATGGAGATGTCTCCGTCTCCCTTCTTGTGGATCTTGATGGTGCCCTGTTTCTCCAGTTCGTGGATCTTCTTCTCCAGGTTACTCTGTCGCTGGATGGCCTCGTCCTTCTCCTTCAACATCTGTCGCAGCGAGAGCACCTGCGAGCTGGTGTCTTTGTAGACTTCCTGTGTGGCAGAGGGACGGAAACAGACGCGGGTATCGTGAGAATGGAAACCCAACAGTCATTTTATTTTAACGGTTAGAAATCTTTGCATTTAGAGAGTTCTTAAGTGATGACTTGAAAAGATGAATGTTCAGAATCTGACCCTGATGGACTCAAGGTCCTTGTTCCGTTGCATCAGCTGCTTCTCCAGCTCCACGATCTTTGACATGGCCTCGTTCTCCATGTCCTGCAGCTTCTCCGTCATCTAGAAGAGCGACAGCCAGGAGGGAACGGTCAAGCATTACAAGAACTTGCTGGCATGGACACATCCACCTCAACAAGTCAGCAAAGGGATCCAGTGGGGCACAGTGGGAAAAGCTTTTAACACGTATACTTTTCTGAATTAAAACTTAATTGAGAGGACTTAAAGGTTCTGAATATTTCATGCATGTGTGTGTGTTGGTCTATATATAATTTTCCCTAACAGTCTTCTTTTATGGTGGCTGACAGTTAAGGGAAAACATGAGATCATGGTAAATCCCAGTCTGAGAGGGCACTGTGTGATAACAAGCAAGTGTGACAGAGCTTCAAACATGCACCCTGTCAATTCACTGCACCATCAACATCCTGACACGCTGGACATTTAGGCGTAGCCTTTCGTGAGAGAGAAGAGAAGAGAAATGACACAGAGGAGTCGGTTTTGTGGATTTATGAGAGTGAAATCAATAGTCGAGGGGCTCTCACATGCGACATGTTCTCCTCCAGCTCCTCCACCCGCTCCAGGGCAGCGTTTTTGGTCTCTGCATCCTCCAAAAGCGCTCCCACGTCAAACACGTTGTCAAGGTACGCCTGGATCTGAACCTGCAGCTTATCGCTCTCTGTGTGCTTCAGTTTCTGGAAAAACATGCATATAAGACATTTTGATAATAAGAGTGAGGCAGTTAGAGAGAGTGAGATCTATTTTTCAATTCACTGGATGAGGCCAACGTCTCTACTCAGACCGGCATTGATCTCACCTACGCAGAGAGAATTTACAGAGCAGACAGATACTTTACTGAAGTAATGGAAAAGCCATTACTGCTTTTGTGCGGCTGCCTTCTCAGGGGCGCTGTAATGTCGACCTCTGCTCAGGGCCGAGCTGAATATCGAGAAAAGCGGCAGTGTTCGGTCAGTCTCGTCCGTTTTTCCCTGCCACATTATGTCTCAACTCACGTCTAAGTAGTCGTCCAGACACAGCTTGGTGAAGTCAAACTGTAGATGAACCCTGAAGTTCATGTCCTCCACTGAGTGCACGACTATGTTGATGAACTGCATACAGGCCACCTGAGGAATAAAAACAAAAAAAATACAGTTTTCAGATCTGAATGTTATAAAAAGCCTGCATATAATGATCTTCATGAACCATTACATCCTAACATGACTGTGACACCCAAACAAACTGCTGCAAAGTTTTAAAAAAAACATGTTAATGTACAGATTTTACGACCGCCTGGTATGTCTGTGAAATGGATTTATGATCACATGAATTTTCTTTTAAGATGGCTTCCACTCAGACTGTGTTTATACATCCTCGTCATTGTGCTCGCTTGGCTGGCAGAGTAGCTAATCTGGCAGATTAAAAGGATCTGAAAAAAAAAAAAATCAGCCAGTTCAGCTCAGTTGGTGCCTTATGGGAGCCCACATAAACAGATCAAGGGGGATCTCTTCACAGCGACACACTCTTAATGAACTTCCGGTAAGAAGCTCAGTTGTCTCGGGGCGACGTGGCGGCTTTGACTGAGTCTGTTTGCTTTCGTGCTGCTGTCAGATGACGGCCTGGCGAGAGCCAATTGGCGGACTTGTGACAGAGGTCCTATTGAAGGCCTTTTCAAACACAGCATCTGCTGGTTTTCACTCACACACACATATAGAAATTGTCTTAAATCGAGACACTTAAATCGACACACACATACACAGAGTAGATGCAATCATGTCTTCCACAGAGGTCTTTATTCTCATCTGCCAGGCTAATTAGCACCACTCAGCCTGAAAATGACAGATCTGGCAAAGATTCAGCTCCCAACTTGATGTATTGCACCACACATCTGTAGTTTGCGCTGTGATGAGAAAAATTAGAGGGCCCGCACAACGAGTGATAGCCCTGTGTGTGTGTGTATGTATCATCAAACTGGAAATTGTTCTCTTCGCTGAGATATTTTTGAGATCTGACAAACATGCGGCAACGCACGTGCAGAAGTGGCTGTGATGCCTGTTTTTATTTTATCACATCATATTTCTGCTCCCTGCGCGCCATCTAACCCGGAGATTACAGGTAGTCCTAATCTGCCTCTAAACGCTTGTCTGTGATGAGAAAGAAGCAACGTTCACTCGTAAGCCATTTGTCCATTTGTAGTTTGCCAGGATTTTCAAGGGATTGCGGTTCAATCAATAAGTCATTAGGACTGTGTGTGTGTGTGTGGGGGGGGTGTGAGCGAGCTTACCATGAAGTCGATGTTGTTGTCCTCATTCTTGAAGTACTCCATTAGCCTCTCAAACCGCTGCGTCTCCATGCACACCTGCAATACAAACCACAATTCATTTACTGTACTTTGGTGTGCAGGTGTGGACAGTGACCTGGGTGATAACGCCGATTTGTCGGAAATCACACAAAACGTGACACGTGCCCCCCTGAGACGAACACATCCCTGATTCCCACCTCGATTTCTGTGCCGCCCACACACAGTGACACTCAAAATGAATGCTCTCGAATTAAATTTAGCGGGGACTTTTGCCTCATGAACGCTTTTAACCATAAATAAAGATCACTATCAACCTATCATAAAAACACATCACAGCTTTATTATTCAGTATTTATATTTATAGAGATCTGTGTCCAATTTTGCTTGTGGTACAACATCTACTGCATACGCTGCAGTTTTTTGTCTTGCCAGCAAAAGATTATTTGAACTAGAATTTGGGAGGCAGAAGGGTGCAGAGACAGAGACCAAAAAGAGGGAGAGAGATGCTGTGCAGTTCAGACAGTTCATCTGGAGGGCAATGAGGGAGATGGAGCATGATAAAGAATTGAGAAGGAAGGGAGGAGGAAAGAGTGCTTGTCCAAAAAAACCCTCCGAGTAATGTTCGGAGTCTCAGCCCGCGACCCCTTCACCCAACACATGATGTCAAAGTCACTTATCAAAGTAGCTCTAATGATACGTTTGAAAAGTGTCGCTTTTTTGTAACTTAAGGAACAAACAACCGAAATCTGCCTTTACAAAACAGCAAAAAAAAAAAAAAAGGATGAGAGAGTATGAGTCCTCAAATGCTCTAAGCAGCCTATCATGACACCAACATCTCATTAGACGAGCTGTGTTCTCTCTAAGCCTTATTCTCCCACTAATGCAACTGAGAGCAACACTCAATATTTCATTCAGGGGTGTAAATATTGCATTAACTGCAGTCGGCCCATTTTTACGGGGCCGTATGCTACAAAATGGGGGCTGCTGTTAGCGCCCTCTCCATCATAAAACTCCCACTCCTCTCTCTCCGGCAGCCAGAACACCTCACCCAGACAGGCAAGGGGTCACACGAGGCTGTCTGTTGCATCCTTCTCTCTGCTATTCTCAGCTTTGATGCGTCTGCCAAATCCGGTTAACGCGCACGTAACTGTTTTCTCTGGACGTCGAGCGGGTTCCTCCTGCGCCGCGCAGGGGCTAAACTGCTGTCTGTGATCTAACACGGAGCTCATTCCAAGACACTATCCCTTCGCAGGGACGAGGAATCTGCCGGGGCACGAGCATTCCTCCGGGGCTGAGTCACCGTTTGAAATCGCAAAGTCGAAATATAACGACACATTCGTCTCCTCAGACCCCGGCTTCCCTTCTCCCGCGCAGCCCGTACCTCCTTAAAGTTGTCGAAGGCAGAGAGAATAATTTCGTGGCCTCCTCTCACGAGACAAACTGCCGCCAGGAGCTCCAAGACCAGAGCTTTAGTTCTGCAAAACAGGGAGAAAATAAAGGCAGGAATGGTTAGTAAATGACAAGCGCCAGCGCTGCGGCAGACCTGTACTTAAACACGGAGCAAACAAAGTGGAAAACAGTGTAATTTAAGATCCTGCCAAGGCCGCAACCTCTGTGCAGAATGGGTCAACACTGCAATTACAGGGTTTATTACAATTAATGTTGTTTTAAGTTCATCCATTCAAAAATTAATTAACAACTTTCCAAAAAGTTCGTATCATTACGCTGACAGGCCCGAGGATCACCTCAAATAACTCACTGAAAAAACTTTTGCAGCCTGAGAGGAAGAAAAATGAAAGAGCACCGCATTTTTATCTTATCCACTGGATTAAAAGGCAGGTATAAAAAATGAATACTTCAGGCTTAATCTGTGTGTATGAGTGTGTGTGTGTGTGTGAGAGAGTGTGAGTGTGTGTTGGAGCACACAGGACAACGACATCCTCTGCGTCCAGTCATTCATTCATGCAGGATTTCTCTGCCTGGATGAGACAATATGTGACAGGTGAAGCGAAGTGGTTTCACATCCACTTTTGAGGAAATCCTTGAACCCCGAGGCACGAAGTGAAAACACACCCGCCCACACACACACACACACACACACACACACACACAAACTCTCACAGACACAGAGAAGAGAGTCCTTCTGGTGGCTGTCTCAGTGAGCAGCTGTCGGTGTAGTGGAGTGTGCCGGCGGTGCCCTGACCCGTCTGTCGGGATGAATGTGCCCCTGGGCTACAAAGTCACTCACTCTGGATCAGACCGTGCAGGTGCACTGAGGCTGATCTCGGACTCTGACCGCTCCATTATGGATTCGGGTCTTTGTTGGTAAAGTATCTGAGTTTGTTAAGTAACAGATGTTTTACTGAAACCTTCATCCCAGTATTAGAAAAAAGCAACATAAAATGGTATTTATTTAGCTGGAGAGCAAACATTGTCATTTTTTTCTTTTTCTTTTCATTTTGACTTACCTTGGGTTTTTATTGTTGAGACTTAGTGCAATTTCATTCACAGCATGTGGGTGTGACATGACCATGTTGAAGCCGTACTGGAAGATGAAAAAGAAATGAGAGGGAGGAAGACAGAGACAAATAAGCTAATTAACAGACAAGAGGAGCCACTGAAAAAAGCAAGAGGTGCATTCCTCTGCATAATAAATGAAACATGGGGATCTGACAGTGGGGCAAATTGAATTTGGCTTCAGTTAGATAAGTGTGCTTTGGTGCAGAGGGACATGCAGTCTGGTCTGGACGTCCTCTGGGGGGATGCGGAGGGCTGACCTGGTAGTTCATTATCGCTCGCAGGCACATGATGCAGACGTGGACGTCGTCTTTCTTGCAGACCAGTCGGGAGTTTTTCAGGGTCCTGCGGCTCGGCAGCGTGTTGCAACTGAAACAAATCAGAGAGAAGACTAAATTCACTCGCCGATAATAAGAAAGCGTTTTACTAAAAGAAGTGTCGACTCTGTGAGCATCTGCACACAAACAACAGGCCTGAATAAAAAGGAAAACAGATGCCATTAGTGAATGAGCCTCCACCACACACCACCTCCTCCACATAGGGAGGCTGTTAAACTGCCACGCCACCTTACATTAAACACACACAAAGGCCTTATAATCTACAGCCTCGCCAGGGGCCACAGGATGCCCCCTCTTTCAATTGTTTTAATTTTATGTCCTTCACAAAAGATATCACTTACAGCAGGCACAATGGGAGCCAGCCATTTGCATGCAGCGCAGTGATTGTGTGGCTTTATGTGGGCAAAAACAAGACCTTTTCTCCCAGTGCTGTTCTCACAGTGAAAAGAGAAATGCTGGAGCAGCAGTATTACTGAATAATACGCAGAGCCAGTCAGAGCAAAACGGTTTATTTTCAGAGTTTTGTCACGAGGTTCAATTACCGGCCCGAGTTATGGGGAAAAATGTGCCTTCGGGTTACTGATCGACACGCTGATTGGTGTCAGCTCGCGAGCCCAAAGGCGTGACTCCTCTGTGAGTCACAACATGCCGTGTGTTTGTGTCTGAAAAAGGCGAGAGCTGTCAAGGAAGAGGCAGCAGCGTTTGACGTCAACGGTAAAAAAAGAAAAAAAAAGAAAAAAAGAATTGTAATTTCACATTACAATAAGTTTGGGGGTTTGTGTGTCTTTGTGTTTCCGAACATTTTTATATGTCGTGTTCAGCAGGATGCGGTGCCGGCCGGGTGCAAAACAAGTTAGCTGACATAAATGCAGTTGATTCACAAGACACTTGCAGACAGAACTGGAGCGCCCGCTTCAAACGGCGGCGAAAAATAACAAGGAGTTCATTCAGGGCCTTTCCTCTCCCGATTAATCAACATCCAAACCAAGGCGTGGCACCGTGAAGAGGAAATGAGTAACAATATTTCTTAATCTCCAACCAAAAGGCGTGATAAATGACGACGTAACACCAAAAGAAAAGCAATACCTTGACCTGCTCTGACTCGTCTGAAATTACTCAACTAAACTTTATGTAAAACTTTAAATATAACACAGTTGATCCAAAGGGCTTTGCAGAGAAGAAGTAAAGATAGAACAGGGGAAATCCAAGGTTTTATGTGTTGATTATATATTATTATAACTGGAAGGGTGTCTGGTTCAAGTCTGGCTGAGGACTTTTGTCTCATGTCACCCTTCCTCATCTCTCCTTGCGCTCATGTCAATGATTTTTGATGAATGATTTTGAAGTATTATGGTGGTCGTTGATTTAAAAGCCTTATTCATCTGTTGAATATGACTCCAACTACTGGAGGAAGAGGAGAGGGGATGTGTGCAGATTTCTTCTTTTGTGCAACAGGATTTAATGTCCTGATTGCAGAACATGGACACACACACACACACACACACACACACACACACACACACACACACAAAAAATCTCATAACAGCCATACCACAATAAACGGAGCATGTTCTAAATAACACCACAGAACAAATTCTAACACTACAACTATAACTACAGGCTATAAAACACAGGTCGAACACAGTCTACGTTTTTCAGGCTAACTCCATGTAGCTCAGCGGACATACCGTCTTATTTGGGAGCACTTTGGACAGCTCAGTGTGCTCGGCGTCCTTCAAGATAGCAGTTTGAAGAGCAGACATAGAAATCTTTATTTGACACCCATTTGTTGCAGTTATTGAGTTCGGAATAGTCTAATGCAAAGCTTATCTAAATAAACATAATGAGGGAGAAATATTCTGTATCATGGATATGTAAGAACTGAAACCACAACCGACAGGAAACAAAGCAAAAGCTTCTTAATAAAACTGTGCATCCAAAATACAGAAGACTTTCGGAAGGTGCCTCATCTACCCTCAGCAGTTGTAGCCTAAAATACTAGAAAAAGAGTAGAAACTAGGCTAGCTTCTGCACAGAATTGCATTTAAGGAGCCACACAAGCAGCACACAGGCACAGAGGCAAGAACACTGAGTGCAGCAAAACCCATTTGCTCCAAGGAAAGGAGAACTCAGTCTCAAGCAGAGGAGGGGAGGCTGGCAGTACAAATAATTCACATCGCCGACACAGACAGCGGGACAAATATACTGGGCAGCGCTAGGGAGGGAGGCATAAAGTACAGTGATGCAGAGGGATTTTGTAGTGTGTGTGTGTGTGTGTGTGTGTGTGTGTGTGTGTGTG
>JBAJHX010000043.1:9213652-9225703 GCA_037176925.1 Amniataba percoides | reverse complement strand
GTGTGTGTGTGTGTGTGTGTGTGTGTGTGTGTGTGTGTGAGGAGGTGGTGGTGGTGGTGGGGGGTGTTTAGCGTTTAGCAGGAACGCAGGGTTAAGGCTGCAGAAAGCTCACTTTGAGCCGGCAAAGTGAACCTGAGACCTGCCTGCTGTCGAAGACTGGCAGACAGAAGAGCAGATGACTATGGAGGAACACCGGGACAGAACAGAAGAGACAGTCAGCCTCACAGAAGACACTCTGACATGTTATACACACACACACTGTACATGCTGATGACACATGGGCACATCTGGGAGGCAGCAGATGTGTCGGTGACGTGATACAAAGTCAGTTATATTAATATTATGTGTGTAACAAAACTTCCACCAGAGAGTCGAGATTAAATATATGTAAAATCGATTCAACGAGCCCCGACTGGCTGGATATTTAAAAGTGTAACATGCAGAAGAAAGTGCTGCAGACTACAGTCCAGGAATTTCACAATCTCGTAGCCAAATCCAGGATGTTCCCACGAAAGGTTTCCAACGTCTGTCTAAGACTGAACTGGAAACAGAGTTTAATTTACTGTTGTACAGCAGAGCAAAAGATTTTCAGTTTTCTCGTGTGCTTCATGCACTTATTTCACATCTATTGTTCTCCGCACTAAGAAAACTAAGGGTGATTGCTGTACCGAAACATCAATGGAACGACAGGGGGATTAGAGAAATAATGCACAACTGAATGGGATTTGGGCTTCAGAGCATATATTAGCGCAGGCTTATGAATTAACTGCTGTGAAATCCTCTGCACGCAGGATTTGGAGTTAAAGTTGCGTGTTTGCTGTTCATAAAAACAAAACACGCGTACCCAAAGAAAGATTTCCTCCACAAAAGAGATCTTTCCTTCTGCTGCAGGGTCTGACACATGAAAAATCGCTGTCAAAGTGTCGTGATCATGTGCAGAACCACATGATTGAGTTTGACAATCCAAAAAAAATCCACACAAACGGTATTTGCCTCCTGCTGCAGAAACTTGTCTTAAGCCATTTAAAGTCTTACAGACCTCATGACTGCATAAAAGCGGCTGCTGAGGCATCATATGAAATGTGTGACTTCTCAAAATAATCACAACACAACCACATTCCTCCAGCTGAATACTAGGAAACTTCAGGAAAGACAAAAGGGGGCAGAAAGGCAAAGCGTCTGCATCGTACCGTATCGTTGAGTGCCGTCCAGCACGTGTGATGCCGTTTCCAGTGATGGGAGACGGCATCGTGCTGCCTCCGTGCAGGTCTTCTATAGAGCGGCTCCAGGGCTTAGACTTGTCCATCGTCACCTCGGGGTTGTTCTCTGAACAGTCTCCATCAAACCTGTTGAGAACAAGACAGGAGAAACACTCAGCACTGAGTATTACTTAAAGCCTGGCTGATGGCGAGTTTTTGAAGCCAATATGACGACAATATAACATGCATGACCTTGTTTGTTTCACACGTAAAAACAGACGGAGCACGTTTTTCAAGAAAATGTGATCACTAAAGGAACATCTGAGGCAGTTCAATATAATGTCTTTAACAAATGAAATATGACCGTAACAGTAAAATAATAGACCTTGAAGCTCTGTGATAAAATCAGAGCAACCGATTGTCAGATCAGGAGCACATGTGACGACCAGAAGCGTGTGTGCTTTGAGTTGGGGAGGATGGTTTGTGTTAACAAACAGCAACCAACAAAAACCTCCTTGCTCTACCTTTAACCAGCGGCCAAACTAAGCTTGCACAGTCAACCTGACACTTAACCCAGACATAACAACCTAAACCAAACAAGCTTCAGCATCAGTCAACAAGCCATCAGCAGCTCATATGATCAAATATAGGTTATAATCTATCCCATGTAGTATATTTCATATGTTGGTTGGGCACTAGTGTCAACGAGTGATGTGAAAATGTGCTCAGCTTTGGTGCTGCCACGGCAAGTTCACATTTTTGGTTTATACACAAAAGGTAAACTCTCAGGTCTCATGTTCTGTTGTACTTGGCAGAAACTGTGGAAAGAGCTGGTATTACAGCATACCTGTTATGATCTATTTCAGTTTGTGGGCTGCTCCTTTCCATGATTTTTAAGTGCTGCTGCAGTGGCACTGAGGGTAAACACACTTTTATGGCTAACCATTCATAATGTGGACAGACCATAATAACATATGGTGAAGCAGTGTGTGTGGGGGGGCAGTGAATTAAACATTTAACTGCGAGGCTCTTTGGCCCTGAACAGGGACCTTGTGACTAATAATCACCCAATCAATCTATGAATAGAAGCCTATGGTTGGTATAATACACACTGCCAATGTGTCAGCAATAGGCTCCGAGTGACTCAGTGTTTCTGAAAACCAGGCAGCGGTGGTGCTGCTGCTGTTGCTGTGTGGAGATGCATCAGCGGCTGTGCAGAATAGCAGCATTGTGCTGGTTGTCAGGCCTGCATATAGACTATAGTGGTATATAGAGAAAAGGCTGGTGGTGACTTACGTGACGGCGTATTGTGCAAAAGAAAGATACTCCACCAGCACGTCCAGGCCTTTGTTGTCTTCATTCAGGAATTCTCTCACCCACCTGAGAAAGGACGGAAAGGAGATTTATCAGCAGACAAACTCTTTATAAAAATCACTCACATAAAAATTGAGGTTAACTCACATACTGGCTGTTATAACGAGGAACCAATTTCATAATTTTGGGAGATTTTCAAACTTAAATCAGTCTCAACAAAAACATAATAAAAATGTTAAAATGCAGCACACAAATGAAATAGTAATTTGGTCATATGAGTGTAAAGATCTGGAAAATTGGTGACTGCTACAATAACGTGAAGACATTTGAGGCCCTTACATGTATAGTGAATAATGTGTAATAACACTCCAAACCTGACCTCTGTGTTTTCACATTATTCAGCCTTTCTCCCACCATTTCTCTCTCCCTTCGCCAGGAAGAATTGTAATGACACATTTGACAGACTTCAAAGCCTCCTGGCTCCGAGCGGCAAACACATCGCACACGCGTGTTTGCAAAAGCGCAGGCATCCACACACATACACAGAATCTCATTACTGCTTTCGCTATCTTTGTTTCTTTACCACACTCACACACACAGACACATACTTTCTAACTTTGGCAAAGACAAGCCCTGCGAATGATCAAAAGCCCAGTCTCACCTTCCTTACAGGCACTGAAGTGGGCCACCCATTCAGCACTTTCATTTTTTTATTCTTAGCAGAAAAGCCGAGGCTTTTCTCGGGAAAGCTCCCGCTACCTTCAGCATGTGCTGTTCCCCTTCCATATTTATGAGCGGTGCGAGCCGAATCACAGGGCATCTTTATTTAATCGCATCCTATGAAGGTGCCTGACTGCCTCGACAGGCCTGATTGCTCGGCGATTAGAGAAATTTGCAGGGCATAAACATAATGACACACAGGCAGGCTGCTGAGTGGTGTAGTGCTGATGAAGATGTGAGGTTAAACTGCTTTTAAAAAATCTTTATTAGTCCCCCTGTGGTGTAACTACATGGGAGCGAGGGGGACTAACGAGAGCGGCCAGTAGAGCGGTGCCTGGTGGGGCCCGTCGTGGTTTAAAAGGGCTCGGAGGTGTGGCCTGGTCGGGCCACATGGTAATCATTACCACAGGACACTAACTAACAATCCTCCCATTCACCGCATGTTGTTGACCACTGAGCAACATGTGAGGAGCGGCCTCGTACGGGGACAATCTGCCTATTATACGCAGCCTACATGATAGATATATTTCTCTGGCTCACGTCTGAAAAGAAGCAGTAATCATTCACTGTGTGAGCGGGTGACATCTTGCTCCCTCACTCATCCCCATCTCATATAAACTTCTCTCCCTCCCCCCCTCTTCCATTATAGTAATGCTTCATTGTCTAATCTAGATTAGGTAGATTATTTATGTAATCTAGTTTACCAACATGAGGTCTCTAAAAAGAGTTAATCCATGTAAACAATGCCTCGACTGATTTGCCAGACGGACACCGTCTCCGGCTGGAGTTTATTTTGGTTTGAAGAGCAGAATCTGATCAGTGTGTGCAGTGGGCGTGTAGGAGTGTGAGAGATGGTGTTGTCAGAAACATGAGATGAATTTGTGTGAGAGTCAGTTAAACAGACCAATCGAAGTAAAGCAATATGTGTGTGTGTGGGAGGGAGGAGAACGAGAAAACCAGAGGGATTGCAGTTTGCAGTTTGGATAATGTGTGCACGTGCATGTGCGTGTGTGTGCGTGTGTGATCTTGTGGGGGCTGTGTAACCAGTGCCGCTCTGCGTCTTTGCTGTCACAACAGTCTGTGGCTGGCGGATGCTCTCATGGCCGCCTCTTCCTGTCCTTGACATGTCTCCTGTGGCCGCCAAAACTTCGGCACCCCCCCAGCTGCTGGGCCTCACCCTCCTCGGCCGTAAGAATCCAGGAATTCATTTATGGACCATACATACGTACGGTGTGGCGCTTGCACAACGTCTGCGGTCATTTGTATGCAGAGAATACAATTCCTCAGTTTCTGTGTGTGTGTGTGTGTGTGTGTGTGTGTGTGTGTGTGTGTGTGTGTGTGTGTGTGTGTGTGTGTGTGTGTGTGAATGTAAGAGCATTTCGAACCATGCGTACAAAAAAGGTGTTGGTAAAGGTGTTCAATTCCTAAATTACAGACAATCATTCATTATTGTGAAATCATACCATTAAAAGAGCATCACATGGCGTTAAATTGCCTATAGTTATTGTAGTTCCCTTTTAACTATGCTATTTCAATATTTATTACTTATTCATTATTTCTAATTTCTGTTTTACTACATAAATTAGGACTTGTCAAGCTTTGTTACGATTAATTTTATTGAGACAGATTTGCTTTCTCTTGTGCTGAAACTGTTAAAAATGAAAATCAAATCGATCATCTATCATTTACATCAACGTTGCATTGTGCCCGACGTCTTTATTGTTGACTGCAGTTCAGCTCATCACATAAATAACACAGCCTCTGTTACACGTCCCTGTGCTGCAATCTTTATCCATCTAGCAGTCTCCTTGATAAAAGAGGACCCTGCATCCTACACATCCCAGAATGCATTAGGCCTCATTGATGATGTTGAGCAATCCATCACAGTCTTTGACTATCAGTGTCTCTTATCGTAGAGACAGGCACTGTAAAGCAAGACCAAACACAGAGACACTATGTGACGCTCATCGAGATATTGATCTTTCCCAGAGGATGAGTGTGCTGCTCTGAATCGATGTCAGCCGCAGCAGGTCGAGGCTTGTTAACCTGGAATACCTGGAATTACGCACACTCAGTCGTTTTTATGTGTTGTGAAATCACGATCTCTTTAGAGTCAGTGCCTACAATAATACCACTCCAGGATGGCAAGACTGAGAAACACTGAGGTATCAAGTTTTGCAGCTCGACCGCTGCAAGAGAAATTTGTTTTCCTTCCAGAGGCCGTCCATGTGTCAGACGCCCCAAACTATCAATCGATTAATCTTTTCTCCGTCGCCACATGGCCCTCTGTGTAATATTAGGCCGGAGAGCCTGAGATGAATGGCGGATAGTGGTGGTGGTGGTGGTTAGTGTCAACGTCTGCGTCTCCGGGTGTCTGGAATGTCAGACTTTTCCCCCTGAATCTAATATAACCAGCTCCGGGACATTCAACACTGCACAAGCTTCGCACAATCCTGCAGTGACTCACCCTATGTGATTGGTCCGTAACGAAATTTCCAGTTCTCTCAGGACTTGGGTGGACTCCTGAACTCTCCGTCTGAATTTCTAAGGGGGAAAAAAAGGAGGGGGGGAAGAGAGAGGGGTTAATATTTCATCATACCACTAAGAACTGTAAATCATCAAGTGGTAGCGTCGAGATGTTTTGCCCGGAGGAAACTTTTTTTCTGACAGAAAGGTCAGGCAAACAGACATAATTGCAAACCACAGTGACATTCAGATGTGAAAGCAGGCGGGCTGTGCATTGATTACAAAATTAGAAAAAAGAATCTAATTTAGGACTGGGTTGATTTTTAAGTGGGCCTTTTACTTGCCAGTAACCATTCAACAGGCTAAAAGAGAGGTCAAGCTGACTCATTGGAAACTGTGAATGTGGAATAGTTCCCGTTATCTTGTTTGCTCACGTTGGGTCTTTATATAGCAGTAATCCTATGCCTGGTAGCACCGTGATAAAATCAAGTAACCTAATTGGTTACCTCTCAAAGCCCTACTCAGGACACCCAGCAGCCACACAAACACTACATGTACACACACACACACACACACTCTCTGCTCTGTTACTGTGGCTACAGCTATAAGAGAGAAGTGTGTGAGTGACGTGCACGAAGGTTTGAGCTGCCAGTGAATGAGACAGAAAACAACAGAACAGAGAACGTGAGCGCGTCTCTCTTTGATTTCATCCTCTGACGGGAGGTGAAAACGAAAACAAAAGGCCCTTCAGGCTGTTACACAACCACGGCGACGACACAAGTGGACGACCAGCAGCGATCAAACAGGAGGGGAAACCCCTGATGAGAAGGAGTGAAACTGTTGCATCAGAGGAGAGGAAAAGTAAAACTTTACGCCCAATACATGCGAGGTTCAAAATATTACAGTATATCAAAAGGAAGGATCAAATATTTAGTCAACAAATATATAGTCTCTTCAACAATTGTGTTTAAGTAAATTTGGTATGATAATTAATGAATATAAAATTGTTCAGACATTTTATATAAAACATGGTTTCTAACTATTCTCCAGGATAAACAAATAAGTTCAGCCATAATTTGATATAATCATGAAACTTTCTTCAACAACATACAATAGATTATGTTGTTTTCTACTTTATGACTGTTTTCTTTCTTTTATGACAAAATTTTACAATGACACAATGCCTAGACATAATTTGTTTCCTATAAGGTTAATAGATCTATCTTGAAGAGAAAAGCACCTAAAATTAGCTTTTGTTCAGTGCCAATGACTCGAACTGAAACAGTTAGTTGATTAATCAGCTGGTTCATCAACTGAAAATGGACTTTTTGAGCAGAAATGACAAAAAAAATTCTGTACATCGAGTAGAGCTTTTCTTTGTTTAATATCATTGCAGATTTACTGTCATCTCTGACTTTTGCACTGTTGGTGAGACGTGTGAAGACACCGCTGTGCGATGCCCTTTACTCACTGTCTTTCCTGACATATTACAGACCAAATGATTAGCCAGTTCATCTCGACAGTCACTGCCAAATTCAGATCAAACTTTCTACAGCAACATTAAAAATTTGACATTTTCATTAAAGGTTTTTCTGCACTTTTTTCTACTAGGAGAGAAGAGGAGAGAAGCAACAACTCAGGGTCGGAGGGCCTGGTCACTTTCCGTGATGTGTTTGTATCTGAAGGAAACAGAGCTCAGCCCTGCGTTAACCTATTATTAACATCCACAGAGAAGAGAGCTGTTCCCATAGTCTCTCTCTCTCTCTCTCTCTCTCTCTAGTCTGTGTCTTTGGGCTTGGGCGGTGTGTGTTTGGCACATGAGGAGATGAGAAACAGAGTGTTTTTATTAGGGAGGAGCCCTTTGTGTGTTTGTGTGGAAAGCAGAGCATATTTAGGGGTACTGCGCAGGCTCCCAGAGGCACCCCACCACCACTGCCGCCCACAACCCCCACCTCCTCCTCCTCCTCCTCCTCCTCCTCCTTCTTCTCCCACCAAACGCCCTACACTCCACACTTTAAGTACTACCAGCTGCAACACAGAGAGAGCAGGAAGAGAGGAGCTGACAGTGGTGGAGGATGGGGTTGTAGGGGGGGGCAGCCGGAGCAGTGAAAGGGGAAAGTGAGAGCAGGAGAGAGACAACACTAAGAGTGTGGAAGAAAGAGCAGGGGGCTGGGGGGAGAAAAAAAAGAGAGATTTTGGGGAGTGTGAGCTCAGGAGGGGTCATCCTGGAAACAAATCAATGGCTGATACATTCTTGGGGACTAGTTGGACTGGAGCTCTTCCTCCTTGGCTGCCGATTGGCTGGGAGCTGCCCAGAGGAATGCACCGGAGCCTGCCTATGGAAAGCAGAAGCAATGACCTCCAGCTCTCTCACAGCGGCACAAAGTGGCAATTGTTTGGAGTTTGAAGAAAAGGGGGATGGAGCAGGAATGTAGAAAGGAGCCCATAACTCTTTCTTTTCCTCCGTGCTCTCTTGTGCGTCTTCTTTTTTTTTGTCTCTCCCTCATCCTCTGTCCATCTCTTTTTCCCCCCTCTAACCTCTCTCTCGCTCTCTTTCTCTCTCTCCCCGTTATTCAGTCGCCCTCCTTCCCTCCCCGCTCTCTTCTCTCTCGTGCCACTCCTGTTTCAATGTCTGCTTTTTTTATCAAGGCGAGGAACAAGCAGATTTCAAGGCCTGTTTTTCAGAAAGAAAATCCCACGCGCCTCAGCCCACGAGACTAAATGTCAAAAAGAAAGATGGTAAATAAACACAGTTTTGGGCAGTTCTCATCCAGAGTGGTTTAATATAGACCCAACAACCAGTTAGTCATGCAGCCACAGATGAGTTTAATCACCAAACAAAAAAAAAGAAGAGGAAAAAAAAGGGAGGATGTGACTTTTATCAGTTCTGGTAGACAAATATTACAGCTGTCGGGTCTGCGGGGAGAGCTTTAAAAATGGTCACCATCTCCTTCAAGGATTACTTTAAGAATATACACAAATCCACCTTTTTTGAAGCGGACTGTCTTTTGTTAACACAGAGCCTGAAAACAAGAGGAAACTGTGAAAAAGAAAAACTAACTACTACCATCTTTGTTGGTCTGCTAATCCTCAACTCAGAAAAAAAAGCGAATGAGCTCCATTAAAATTATTCTTTTAACATGGGACTCATCCTTCCACTTATCACACCCACCCAAAGAGCAGAAAAACACATACACATACACAAACACACACACTGTGTGCACACATGCCGAAAAAATTACTGAGACGGGAAATTTGCAACATAATGATGATCACCACCGACTATCTCCAGTGGGCCAGTTAGATGTTAAGTGCCTTCCTCAAAAAGCGCTTCAGCAGGGGGTGTGAGAAATACTTATTCCATCTACTTTTAGTGATACTGTGGATTCAGACCAGCTGTAAAACAAGCCTCCGTCCTTAACCTTGGGCCTATCGCTGCCCCGGCAACCACGTTTTAACCTCTGCAGTGTTTTGTCTGCTCTAACCTGCGTCAGTCTCCTCTCGCTTCCTGTTTTTATCAGATCTGCAGTGTGTTTAGCATTAGGCGGCATTAAAAGCACAGGAGTGTAGAAGTCTCTGAGATCAGTGGATCCCAACCTCTTCTGTTGGACAAACCCTCCACAGGACTACGAGATGAACTCAAGTAACCTTTCATTGACACCACTCGTCATGTCTCAATTGTGTTTGTTTGAAACCATTTGAAACTGTGTGTGTGTTTTTAGGACCATATTTAGATTGGTTTGGTCAAGTTTGTATTTGTACTTTTACCACTTAAGGACTTTTGTTTTTTTTAACCATTTATCAATTTAGAAATCTATTTACATCACTTATTAATTTAATGGCCCATAAAACACTCCCAAAAAGTTTAATCGATTATCAAATTAATTCTGTGATTAATCTAATAGTTGAAATTAACTGAGAAGTCATTGCAGCTCTGCTAACTCTCATATCTCAAAACATGGTGTCCAGAGTTTACAGCTGACCTAAGATGTCAATAAAGCTTTTTAGTTTGTACCTCAATCTTTCCATGCAGTGAGCCCTGCGGACTTTCCAGCACATCTGTAATGCAGGTCTGAATCATGTCACACACACGATGCAGTGTATGACACATTTTTGTACTTTTTTAATCAAATCTAGCACAAATGTAAATGTAACCCGACAACTGTGTGTGTGTATGGGCTGAGCTGTGTATGAGTCTATATGAGCCTCCATTTGTGCCACTGTTGTTCTCTTTTTGCCACAGTCCATGCCGCTCTCTCTGGCTGGCTTATTGTGATGTAAAATTTTAACTCCAGTCAGTGCAAATTGAATTATTCAGCGATTTGTTGTTATTCTGGCGGGGTCTATTGGTTAATTTGTTTATCACAGAGACCGGCCTCCCAGCACTCTCCCCACATCTCTCTCACCCAGGCCAAAAAGACTCAATTCTGGCAAAGCCTGAGAGCTGGCTGATACTTTGCTTCATGCAGCCCCTCCTCTTACTCCCTTCTGCTTTCTTCCAAGCAGCCAGGGAAACCAGCCAGAGCTGGCTGCCTAGATGACATAAGAGCGTCTCTATCATGTAGCTAAGACACGTCCGATATCTCCTGTTAGCTCCTGCTGCAAGGCAACGCCAATGCAGCAATTAGCAAACTAGATCCCTCTCTCTGTCTTCAGCGCCATCTCCCTCCTGCCTTCAAGTAACTCTTGTGTTTTTTCCCCTGTTGCTCGTCCTCACAGAGAGGTCAGAGCACGCTGTCGGCCGCAGAACACCACCACAAGGGAATGGTGAGGATTCAAGCGTCTTGCTTAATGACACATCGGCTGGGCAGAGGTTTCTCAAACCTGGGCGTTCCAGATAAACAACTGTCTCCTTTCTCACTAAGTCACGCTGTTGACTGTTTTGTAACTAAACCTCCCGGGCCGTCTGCACCAGAAGCCCTGTGTGCAATCTTTCCTCAGCTGTAGGGACATCCTGGACAAGAGATGGAGGGTCAGAGGGGACGGAAACGCTGCAGCAGTGGAACAGCAAGTGCCAGCGAACAGGATAGCATGTCAGCGAGGGCTCTCACCTTCCTCGTGACTGCTGGGTCTAGATAACTCCTCAGCTTCTGGAGGTACGTGTGAGGCGGGTTTTTCACTTGGAATCGCTCCTGTGGAAAAAAAAAAGGAAACACAAAAGGGTGAGATGGGCAAAAGGAAATGGAAAACAAGATGTATAGAAGCACAGAACAGAAAAACATAAGGACACTTTGGTAATAACAAAGAGACTAAATCACGAATTTAGTTTCAATTTAACACAGTTCAGTCGTGTTTCATGACAGAAAAATCCCACGCTCGCAAGTTTGAACACATCTCCAGTGTATTCTTGTACAGTATACATGTCAGTAAAGCTATCAGATTAAAACTCAACAGATTTCAGGTAAATCACAGTCATCATGAGTCATCCCTCAGTTGATGGGAACCCCAGATTATGTTCTTCTTTAACCAAGAGAACAACAACAATGACAACTCCGCTCAAGACCCTGCTATCGTCAGTGGAGATCAGCATTACTTTGCACATCAGAAATCCAACTTCCTGTTAATGGTTGCAATTAGCTTTAATGTGCTGCACTAATAAAGCATAACCTGCTCAGGGATTGCGAGCGGACGCGCGCGTGCGCGTGTGTGTTTGCTTGCATGCACGTCTTAATTGCAGCGAGGAACAGGTTTCAGGTCAAACCCCTCGTCGTTGTGCTCTAAATATAAATACAAGAGATTAGCGCTGGATTTGGATCAGTGTGTTGAACGGGAAACAGTATTTGGATCAGGCTGAGCGCCACGCCACAGCGGCATGACCAGTTCTGTTCAGTAATTTACCACAACAGACTGCATCAGACGGTGTGAGAAGATTGCTGTATTGTTCATATAACGGAGGCAGAGACTAATTCTGACTTCAGCCGTTAGATAGGAGCAACTGGCCCTCAAGGAGAAGATTTTTTTCTCTGCCTTACATCATCCATCTTTGATTTTCAATGCATGCCAGAGTATGCGAAGATCTCAGACGCGCATCTATGAGAATCTGTTCCGGCGTGTTTTGATTTTCTCCTCATATCAAACGTTTTCCCTTATAGACAGTAAGTGCAGTAGGAAGTCACGCATTCATTAATCAGCTCGAGGAGAGCTGTAAATCCACATACCAGCAGGCAGCATGATGATTTCCTGAGTCAGTGCATATTTTCTACATACTCCAGCTTCCCACAGTGTTTATGGTGGAGGTGAAACAAAGACCACCACTGCTGACTTAAAAAAAAAAAAAAAAAAAAAAATATATACATCCCTATATATATATATATATCTATATGCTCTTTTCCCAAAGCAACTAACCTTTGAG
>JBAJHX010000043.1:9196978-9213552 GCA_037176925.1 Amniataba percoides | reverse complement strand
CTACATACTCCATCTTCCCACAGTGTTTATGGTGGAGGTGAAACAAAGACCACCACTGCGGACTTAAAAAAAAAAAAAAAAAAAAAAATATATATATATATATATATATATATATATATATATGCTCTTTTACTAAAGCAATTAACCTTTGGTGGGTGGAAAAAAGTGCATATACAATATTTTACACAGCAAAAAATACATTTAATGAGTGCGGCTATTGTTAGATAGTCATCCATTAACTAAACCGACGATGAGACGACATGCATTAGGGTCTTGGTGTCTTACCAACTCAGCTAAACCAGTTTCAGGGAGGAATTCTACACCATGTGCAATGATTGTTGGATTTGGGTTTTTTTTGTTTTTTGTTTTAAACCTGATTAATTTTATATCTCTCTGATCCACAATGTCCTATTCTCCTCTAGCTCCTTATCTCCATCAACTTCACATCTATCAGGGGACGTTGTGCATTTATTTGTAAGCTGTTTGTCTTGTTCCCTCTGCGTGCTATATGGAACAGATGGACAAAATAACACAGAAACAGCAAAACGGCAGCACAAATTGCAGAGTAAAAAAAAGTCCACAGGACTGACAAAACACACCTTTCGGTTAGTCTAAACAAGGATACAGAGTCAGATTACGTATCATGAAAGGTGTTTGCATCCTTGCGCCGCCCTCTGTATACACATACTGAGATCTAATCAAGCCTCTGCGCCGCGCTGTATTATCAGCGACATCACATTTGTCACCGCCCGAGCGCGTCTGTCACACGAAAACAGGAAAGATGACCGTGGTGTCAGGAAAGAAATCCGGCTCTCATGGACACAGCTGACAGAAATGCACAGGCAGACGGCTCGCTGCTATGTGAGCATTTAATTGCTGAAGAATTATTATGGGTTTCTGCAAAATAATGACAAGTGCTGCACATGCCCTATTGCATGCAAAGAAATGTGAGGAATGGCAGTAAACACATGAAGCGAGAGGCTATATTATAGAGAACGTCTGAATTTAAGAAGCACGTTATGAGCAGGTTCCAACGTGCTCTGTGGCAGATATAAGGTTTGTCTTGGGGGGGTGCATAAAATTTGAGGGTGGAGGTACACTTCCCTTTGTGCACCTGAGGAGTGGGGTAACATGAAAGTTGTTTGTCAGACATGTTTAGGGTGCACTCAAAGACACAAAGACCTGTCTAAATGAACAACTCCTGTAAAAAAAAACACTTTGTTGGTTGGGAAAGAGACACAGGATTTCAACATATTCCAAGTAGTCTCAGAGATCTGACAGTGATGAGTTTATCATATCCCTTTCTTTGTACTCTGGATGTCTTAACCTTGTGTTCACATCAAGAGCATCCTCCATATTTCATAAATCCCCGTAATTGCCCAGAAAAATGTTTAATATTTCAACCTCTGGCTGCGGTTGCAGGGGCCTGTTTTTCAAAGGGGATGTACCTGTCATCTCTGCTTCTCTGCTTCCCTCCATCACTGTTGCCATGGTTACATAAAGAGATTCGCTGTAGCTATGACACAGAAAATACTTTACTCCCAGAGCTGCTTGTGCTGTCATGGGTATTGACTTGTTGGGAAAACAAGGGAGGAATAAAGATGTTGGAGGACTAGTTAAACAATGATCTTATTTGATGTCTGGTCGTTAAAATGAAGAGGAAAGCAGGGATCCTCTTCCATCACAAACACTGAACTTTTTTGACCAGCAAGAGATTTACAGTGCTTCGTAGTTAAAAAACCTTACAGTTGATACTGGTCATTTTAAACATAGATTAACACAGTACAGAAGTACAGAAGCCACATTTGCATTTTGTTTTCTTTCAGTGAGTAAGAGGAAACCAAGATGTTTGTTATGAGAAACACAGGCCAGTTTTTCTCGAAACTGCTTCACTGACAATAAAAGGGAAACCAACTATTTTCACTTCAGGTCCGACAGAAGGACACAGAGTCCGCACCAGACTGAAAGAGGATCTCTGACTGCCGGTCAACACGGCCTGGTGAGCTCTCTCTGGCACCCTTCCCTTCAGGGTCAGCGGCTGTCAATACAGTTTGAGTGGGTGGTGGTCTTGATCCCGTCTCCGTTTTTCTCCTCTGCTCAGGGATGCAGAAAAACTCTCTGGCATGGAGGTCCCGGGCTGAGTGGACCACTCAGACCACAGCTCACTGCACAACGGGCACCCTTCTGTTATTTCCTACATGCAGCACAGACGCCAATACCAGGAGTCTCTTTTTTTTTAAACTGGGTAACCATGCGTTCTCCCTGCTGCGCCACTTAACCCAGTTGACCAGAAGCAAGTGCAGTGTGTAAATACATGGAGCAGCTTACAGGATAAAGGCAGGGCAATGGAGCATAGGTGCTGAGGTCACGACACGCAGTGGGACAGCCTTCAGGATTACATATCAAGGAGATCAGTGAGACAGCACCTAAAGGATCACTCTGATTTCTCTGTTCTGGCTGATTTATGAGGTGATGAGTGAAATAACTCATCAGATTACTTATGATTCTGGACCCGCGCAGCACTACATCACGCCGCACCGCACAGACTGAGTGACTGATGCCCACCTGATCGCAGACGAGCTCCCACTTCTTCTCGTTGTCGTACTGCCGCAACAGTCGCGCTTTGTCTGGAGGAAGATTCATCGAGTTCTGAAAGAGACAGAAAGGTCAGTGTTAATTGGATGTGGAAAGTGAAACATCATCAGTCTCGTAAGTTCAGGACAAACACAATGAAACTCACAGAGAGGAAGGAAAGGTATGCAAGAGAATTGTCCATCGTTACTTGTGAGATGCATGTTTCATAACACTTTGATACAGGACAGAGCTGAACTGATCCTCCACCTTTTCTCAGCAGCATTACACAGAAACCACTCTCACAGTCTCAGAGTATATTCAGAATTAAACAGCCATATTTGAGGGAACTAACCGGGCCCAAAACGCTGCGACAGGCATCTATCTACTTGGCCGAAATCTTCACAATGAGCAGACAATCAAAAAGGTTACGGGGTAACCGACGAACCAACGGGGTAACCGACGAAATGACCAAGTTGCTTCCTCCCTGGAGAAAGATTGTACAAAGCAAATCTCGTGCTAAAGTGGCCATTAGTTTTCAAGTCGCAGATGTCGATCGCTGATAAACAAACAAAGAAATGGAAGAAAGTGTTCACATGTGCTCTGTCCCCATCTTTGGTTGGGGTAAACAAGAAACCAGACTAACCCCAACCTTATTCTGTTTCTCCCTTTTTTTTAGAACTGTTTGAGGTTTTTTTTTCCTATTGTGGGCAGAAGAATAAAAGAGGAAACATGGGAAGACAGAAAGTGAGATGACAACCCTGTCCATTTCTGATTAAAACTATAAATGAGCGGCAAGCGGAGGACATCGTAAAATTAAAGACGTAAAGGGCAAAGTCCTGTAGTACAAAGCAAAGCAGTTAAAGCAGTTGCACTACAAAAGCTGTTCTGTGTTAATAAAAGCTTGGAGTTATACTACAAAGAAATATGATTAAGGAAATAAGACTGTCAATCATTCATTTCCAGACTATTTTAGTACCGGCAGACATCCTGAGCGTGCTCCGCCAAGTGCAGTCACAGTAATCTAATCTACAGGATTCAAACTCTGATTCAAACCCACAAACACGCCAACTTTAATTCCTGGTTAAAACCATCTCACCTAAATTATTTTCCACTTCCTACAGTGCAGTTTACCAAATATATGGCCTGCAGAATAGCCACAAATGAGAAAATGTTAAAATATCTGCCAGGTCCTGCAGAGGAGTCTTACAACACAACGTAATGAGAGTACGGCTGCGACGCTGAACATCTGAGCTCTGACTCTGCGCTTTGAATCTGAGACCGAGCTCGACCCCGCCGTGCTTTAGTGCATCAAATGTATCCAGCAGTGACTCAACTGGCCGCACACACAAGCGTTGAGAATGACTGAGAGCATGAGTAGGTAAGTGAAAGTGAAAAAAGGGTGGGGGGCGCTCCAAATGTTGGTCATTGTAGTTCCCCTTCCTTTTCTTATTATCCTGAATGCGGTGAATAATATATTCCTCTCTTATGACCTTCTGAGTGATTTCTTGAGAAGTGCGTGGTGTTCAGGACAAATCTAATCTGGCCCATGTGTCGGTTAACACCACGTCTGAAAATAAGCGTCAAACTGTCCAAAAACTCTTACACAACTCCTTTCTTTGCCCCAGCTTTCTCGACTTCCCTTCATGTACGAACACCTCTGCAGTCGTCTGAAATCTGGCCCAATTTACCACAAGCCTGATCCAACCCGCCCCCATGTGAATTAGAAAAGCTTGAAACAATTAACTAGCACTTAATCGTACCACCTACAGAATGGAGGGCACAGAGCACGCAAACATGTCGGCAAAACTTTTTTTTTTTTTAAATAAAACGTGACCCAGCTGAAGATCTGCTAGAGAGAAAATAAATTATATCAAAAAAGTAAACGGTACAGGTTTGTGCTCCTGTAACTAAAATTTAAGTTAAGTCTAACTAAGGCTGTCCAATCAAGGCTCAAAGTCACCAAGGTTTTATCTTCAGCATTTTCAGTTATACACAGTTTAGTGGGAATGTTTTCCACTGCTAAGCACACAGAAAAAAAGGGAAGAGGAGACGTGGTCATCGTGCAGTGCTCAGCTTGGGGTTCTTTTTCTTCTCCTCATTCGTCAGCCAGGACCATCCATCAGTACACGTTCAGCACTCAGCCTCCACTTTTCCTCCACTGGATTTTCCAGCAGAGTTTACCACATGGGGGGAGTGGGGGCAGGAAGATGGATGAGAACACCCTGGGATCCAGCCTATATCCATGAGCGAGTAAAACCCGGCTAGAGTCGGACACTGATCGAGTGGTCCGATCCACAACTTGCCTCTTAGAAATATTTTACTTTTCATATATATTGCATATTATGGTGTGGTTACGCTATTGATCTATACACTCATCCATTTTAATTTTGAAAAGAGCACACTGGTAAGAGCAGATCAATGCAGAGAGAGCTGCTTGTCTGTATCTTAGCTACGGGGAGGAGGACTAATGCAAAGACAAACAACAACAGACTTGTACAAATGAGATTTACATTGAGAGAGGCCAGAAAGGGGTTTGTAGACTTTTATGCTAACTGGCTGTGCTATTGTGTCCATTACATTATCTTCTGTGCTTCCAATAGTTAAACCTGATCGGTTATCTAAATCGACACTGATGAATTTGCTGCACAGGTGTGCTGATAAACCTGCATAGTTAACTCAGATCCTGATATAAGGGAGCTGTTTGTTTTCTGTCTTTGTTCGTGTCTTTAGAAGCATCGAAATCAATCTGAAGCACAACAGTTAGGTTTCATTTGGTACAAACAAAAGGTTGCAGCCCGGCCAGTCTCCTCTACAACAGCGATCAGGAAATCGCATTAGTATTCAGCAGAAGCTGCCAGCCGGCTGATTGCCGCTGTGCTGACTGCAGGGAATTGGGAGTCGGAGAGGCTTCTATTGACTCAGCCTGGCTGCTAACCAGATGACTGGAGTTAGTACCCACTTTCCTTCCCTAAACACATTAAAATACAATTTGACACCTGAGTAGACGGTCACATTAAAATGACAGAAAGCCACCTGCAGTATCACTACATTACACGCAAAAGAAAAAAGAACAGGCTTTTATAGCGTGTGGATGGCAGGAGGGTAAACCATTAAGTTATTTCTTGACTTCTGCCCTGTTTTGTTTGGATATTGGAGAAGTATCAGCCTGGAAACAAATGGATTCGTGGCGATGATGTAGGTGCTCGGTGTAGGTGCTGCTGGCTGGGTGGTTTGCTGAGTCGCTGTGGGTGCACTGAGCTGTGCCCTTCCTGCTTGGTGAGGCTCCAACTAAAGCAAAGAACCACTTCTACCAGCCTTCATTTTCCCGATGCTAATGAGCTGTGACAGGCACTCAGCTCGCCGGGGTCAGCTTACCCTCCTATGTCTACAACCACACTGTTTTTGCATGTGTGTGTGTGTGTGTGTCTGAGAGCGTGCATCTGTGGTATTAATGGGGTGATGTTGAGGAGGGTGTGGCAGCTTTTTACCAACACTTGATGGCAGACCACCCTCATAAAAGAGACTCAAGCACCTCAGTTTCTCTCATTAGGAAGTAGTTGAGGAGAGGAATCCGTGTTAGAAGCTTCAATAACCCAAAACGTGACAAGACATGCAAGTATCACATGTGATGAAGTTGAACAAGCATCAAGACGCAAAGTGTGCCAGACACCATACAACACTGATGGAAACAATGACAAAGCATGAGAAACTCACACCAGACAGCAACAAAATGAAGATGACAAGGGGGGAAAAAATCCTGGAATTTACAGTGCTGGATGACCGAACCCCGCTCTGTGAAATGTGGGGTTTCAACGCTTCGACATCTCCAGCTTCGCTCTGCGCTGCCAAACTGACATTTCATCTCCAGAGCAGCTGTCCCACATCTGTACAGCTAGAGCATGAATTCCTTTCGAAAGATTTGGAAAGAGCTAAAGCTGTGAGATTTAGCTCAAACACGAATCCTATGTCATTAAAAAAAAGGTCAGCACTTAGGACAGGCATGAACAATGTAACCTAAAATCTATATTACAGTAAATGATCATATTTTCCGTGTTAGTTAACTAATTGTTTTATTCATCTGTGTATTTTATTTCCTTACTCCATCCTGAATAATTGCCAGTTAAAGACTTACGTTTATTGACTTGACTTCCTGAATATGAAGATACCATGAGCTCTTTTAGATATAATTATTTAATCAATAAATGCAATTTACTTTCCAGCTCCAACAGCATTCAGATTTTGCACTGGGAAGAGCACTACAGGCTGCCAAATACTGAGGCAACAGAAAAGATGACAGTACATCATCAACTTGTCATTTGACAGTACAGTGCAATGCCAATATGTATAAAAAGCAAATCTTTAGCAAAGCACGTATGAATTGCTTTAACACTTCAGTGTATAATAAAAAGTATTTATTTTTTGCCTGCCTTTGGTTTTATTGTGCAAAAACCTTGCTGAGTAAAGTAAAAGAAAGCTACACAAATTAATTACAAACCTAAGGAAGTGCTGTATATCTTGAAACAGCAAGGAAAATAAACTTTCACCTTTCTGGATTTAAAGCCATATTAGTTATTGCTGCAAACTTTTACGGCAGGCAATATTTTGTACTTAAAAAAGGCTTGTTGTTGGATTAGAAAGACAAGAGGAATTTTACCCAGCATTTGATGGACTATGCTCACCGGTACAGTCACACCCAATTATCCAAAAAGCACCACTAATGCTACATTTAACATCTGTATGGACAGTGCATGGGTTTAAAAGGCAATCCAACAAAGAGCCTGACTAGCAGTAAATCCTTAAATGCCTTAAACTGCCACTCTGTCCATAAAGAAACGCTTCAGTGCATCTCCAATAACGCCACAGGAGAGGAGATGAGAAAATGGTGAGTCTTCTCAGTAAATATCTGTTTGAGGAACACGAAACTGAAAACAAAAATACAAAACTGTGACTAATATTACTCAGGAGCTGAACAAGAACATGAAGTGAGACAACGCATGCAGGTTGACAAGATCTCCGGTGAGAGGTGTCACACAAGTGATCACGTATAACAAACACCACGGCTCAGCTAAAGTATGCAATACCATGGTTAAAAAAATGTGTATCCATGGCGACCGGTAGCTCTGCAGGTGCTGCTGATACGAATCTACGTCAGTGTTTAACAACAGGCCACACGGCTCAGGAATATGGACGCAACTTATTAGCGGCCATGTATCCTCTCATTAGGCAGCTTGAGTCATAAAAAGGGTAAAAATAGGCAGCTGGCTCGAAGTGCACCAACCACCCACTACCTTCCAGGAGGTCTGCAGAGGCAAGGCCCTCACAGCACAGCTGGCTACAAAAGCAAACACGCAGCCCACATGAAGGGTCCGCTTCAGCTGCCATTGCTGTGAAAAGATGTAGACTGTGTTAACAAGAGTGAGAAGCTATCTGTTGAATGGCAGTGAGTCAAAAACACTGTTAGGAGTGTTTAGGAGTGTCTTTTGTTTTTGTTTAAAATAGCAGATAGCGTATTCAGATATTGTAAGGAACTTTTTAATTATTAATTTTAATTAAATTAAATTTTAATTATTTATTAAAATTAATAGATAATGTCAGCTCTCACTATTACTATTTAATTTACAGTCCATTTTTTCCATCAATAACTTTCGATGTTCTAGATAAATCATCAGAAAACCATACATTTCAGTATATCCACAAAGTACTCAAACGGTGATTAAACTGTGGTACAACAGAGAAAATGAACTGTTCTGTAGTCTCATGGAAAAGAAATACAATGGCTGCACATCAGTTAACGTCCACATCCTGGCTTTAACATCATCATCTCGACTCCTGGGGAATGCCGTCTATGCATTCCTCAATGCACTCAACAAAAGAAGCGAATACAGCTCTGGAAAAGCTGAGAGTTTTTTGGGGGGCAGGGAGCGAAGCTGCAGTGAAAGCGATGTATTGTGGACAGACGGAAACCAAAGGCAAAAATTGGAGGACAAAGTGATGAGTTTCATGCTCTATTAGACAGCCCTCTTGTTCCAACACAGAACCTAAAAACCAAGCTACCGTGGCAAGAATCGCTAACTTTCTTGAAAGCAGTTAAGTGATTGAAAACAGGCCCACGCTTCACTGCGCCCACTTCCTCCAACGTATGTTTTGCAGTTGGCGAGAGTGTGCGGCGCAGCGCCTCTCAGCCACTCGGCCTCCTCTCAGATATCTTTCAGAGCAAGGATTGATTTGTCCTCGGGGACTTGGGCTGTAATGAGGTTGAGACACGCCCACACTCTCCTCTTTCTTCCATCTCTTCCCTTTTTTTCCCCCGCTTTCTTCCTCTGCTAATGCACCGCAACCAGAAACAACTCCTAACCTATCGCGCCGAGCCAGCAGAAGCAGCACTGTTTGATCCGAGTCTTCAAAACTGTTTTCTCCAGGCAAAATCAAACTAATGACCTTAACGGGTCGCATCTCTTTCCGTCGTAAACACCCAAGTTTGCATCACACAAAGCAATGTTCCGACCTCTGGCTCATTACTGTTCTTTAAAAGCTCTTTTAAATGAGCATAACAGACACCACACTACATGTCACAACAAGAAAACTTCTTACTGCATCAGTTATTGATGACTATTCATAACAAATGTTTGCAGATTGCTCAATACTCCGGAAATGACTGGATGTTTTATGTCACCAAGCTATTTACACAGTCATAATGAGGTTAGCACTGCAGGCTACTCCAGGAGTTGTAAGACATCTCCTAAGGTGTACTAATGCGTGACACACTGCACAATCCGCGTTACGTCGAAGTTATTTCTCCACTCATACACCCTGCGGGGAGGAAGCGGTGGAGCCCTGCAGCTCAGATGTATGAGAATCAAAATCTGTCATTATATAGAGGAGGTGGCGGGCGATGGCTGCACGGGGGAGAAAGGAGCAGCGCGGCCCCCGGAGGCATGCGCTCTCCAAACCCGAGCCACCCTCTCCTCATTAGCGCAGCGTGGATCTGTAATCCTTGCCGTTCTTCGGGGGCACAGGTGTCCCCTGTCTGTCCTCAGATTAGCTTTGTAATCCCCGGACCCCCCTCCTCTGGCTTAGCATCCCCACCCCCCAACTCCCTCCCTCCCTCCATCGAGACGGTAGTGTTTATGTTTGCGAAGCTGTTGGACGCTGGAATGCCTCTCGAGCAAATGGTGAGTTCAGATGTTTGGCCTCTCATTCCCCCCCCCCCTTTTTACAAGCGCATTCCAGCAAGATTCCAATCATTTACCTCCGCGTGTAATGTCACTGCACTTAACACACCATCTGCCGACCTGCCGTCCACTGACAGGAGCTCGACAGCCTGCAGGTATCACCTCACTGGGATCATTTTCTCCAAATGTCTGCTGCTGTCATCAACGCGTTCAGCAAGCCTCACCGCAAACACGCAGCATCGTATTGTATTATGATTAATGACGCAGTGAGATCAACGGTGATGTACACAGAATACAGCAGCTGCAAGTGGGAGGATCCAGATTTAACTTCCTCTGTGCAAAATATCAGAATTTGAGCATAAAGCCAGGCTGTTCAGTTTCTTCAACATGTCTACAGGGGAGACTTTTTAAAAAATCATCGTGGTGCAAACGTACACTAGATTGCATTAAGGCTGGTGCAGTGTTTACATTGTAGGTAGAATCCCTTTGACACAGAACGACTTTCACGCTGGACGTTATCCAAATGCCGGAAACATTATGGAGACGATTTGAAGCAGCAGGAAGTCGTCCAAATAAAACAAGTGATACATGAACACGGAGGAGCTCCGGCCAGGCCAGATGTTTGCGAGGTTGCGAAAGTGTCGGGACTGAGGTGGAGTCCGTGTTTTTGCTCGAGCGAACAAAGAATATGAATCAGAGAAAGCTGTTTACTCGTAAGATAAACGATGGCTCGCAGGAGTGTAAATGCGCTGGGTTAGAGAATGAAATCACTGGTTTACTTGAAATGAGGTTCGATGAAAACACCTTCGGATAAAGTTTTCTTACTTCTACTTGAACAAACTTTGTGTCAGTGGGTGGCGGTGGGATGAGCAGGAGATCTTTGAGCTCACAAAAAAAAGAGTAGGCTGACTAATTTAATGATGCTGCTAAGTATAATCCTAGTAGAGCTTTTAATCTATTACCTACAAACTCCAACATATAAAACTACACTCATTTTCACAGCTATGATACAGCAATACATAACTCATATACAGTATCTGTAAGTTATGTTGATGATATAAATGTTTACATTTCACTTTTTTTGCATTTGAAATATTTTGCACCTTAAGAATCTTTGAGACTTTTTTTCAGGCTGTCGGTATCTTTCTTTATATTATGGGAAAATTTTGATGTTGCACAACATTATATAACAAATATAATCAGATGAATTCCAGCCTCACCACATTGGAATTGTTTCTCTGGCGCAATGTGTCTCTGCCGGCTACTGCATGAGGCCACAATCAAGCCACTGTCCCTTTATTACAATATGATACAAAACAAAAAAATTTTTTTTTACTCTAGAACAATATAATAGAGGAATGAGTCCTAAAAAAAACAAAACAGTAACACAACTACATTAGACTGAATACGTCACCTCAGAAGGGCAGAATATAAAAAAGAAAGATTTGTCACATTGGAATATCTAAAAGACTACTTTTATAGAAACATGCAGTTATTTTTGTAGTCCACAAAACAGATATTATGATTTAAGCGGAAAATATGTTTTTTCGGTCTGGCTTGTTGGAAAACATGCACACTAATAACAGGCTTAAACATCTGCACACATCCTGAAAGCTGTGCGCTTGTTTCTGCTGATGTGGAAAACTATGTCGGGAGATTTACTGGCGTTTGGAGACTTCAAATGATTACGCTCTCGTCATTTCGCAGTTAGCAGCTTTGTCGTCTCACTGACTCAGAGCTGGTGTGACAGGCCTGGTTTCCTCTCTACATTATATTAGCTTCTGGGTTAGCTTTGGTAGCCATTGGCAGCCGATCCTTTCAAAGCTAAAACTTCTGTGTGTTAGTGACTGAAAGTATTTGCTTGCTACTGTGAGAAACTGATAAGTCTATTGTTGTCTGTCTGTCCTGCATTGTGACTCATGAGCCAGATATCACAGGCATGTCACTGAAATGTACCTTCTCACCCTTGGTTTTGATTCTGTGAGTTGAATAAACTGGCTGAAGCCCCAACTGAAGGAAAAAGAAATAAACCCGACAAACACAATAGGGCGCCATGAATGTTCACACCCTCTGAATAATAAGCTCATTTTATGAGGACATTCTGCCAACTTTTACAGGAAATCCATAATTACTTTATCTAAATCCTAATCCATGAGACTTTGGCCCACTCTGCTTTAGTGTCATGTGGGGGGTCCAGGGTGAGAGGCAGATCTTCTGTCCAATAAAGGCTGAAACAACAGACTGCTGCATTGTGTGGGGCTGTGATGGGGCCTATATCAAACTCTGGCAAAGAGCACTGAAGTACATTCAAATGCAACAGGACCTCCCATTCTGCTCTGCAGATGTTAATTCTGGCAAGTCGTTACCCGACAAAACCTGCCTTTTTGACTCTGGCAGCTTCAAAAGCAGCATATGTCCCGACAAAAAAAAAAAAACATTCAGAAGGAAAAGCTGAAAAGAAACGAGGGAATGTTAAAGTAAACTGCTGAGTAACAACCAAAGAATGACAGTGCAAACTTACAGTCCAGGGTACAGTGTTATGGTTTGTTACACCTCTGCACATTTTTTCTAGGTTTAAGTGTAAAAACCAAGAAGTGTAGATAATGTACAGGCCTTAAAAAGTCCCTTACAACATGCACAAACAACTGCAAAATGTCAGCTGATAAACCATGAGTCCTCCTCTTTATACCAGCTTCACAGACCCACATTATTCGGTTCCAAAAAGCATCATAATGGGGATAAATGAACCAACAGATGAAACCATTATGATGAATCTGCGATTCAGCTGAAAATCAAACTGTAAACATACAACGAAGCTCAAGGCCCCGAAAAGGAGAACTACAATAAAAAAAAACAACAGCACAAGATAAAGCTGACTCTGGAGCCACAACACGCTGCATGATTTGTCGCCATGACACCAACATTTGAAGGCTGCTCTGGACTTATTGTCTGATAAAGCTCAACGCCATGAACATCAACTCATTCTTAACAGCTCATAACAATGACTCCCGCTCTTGTGTAGTACTCTGGCTGAGCAAACACACTTTATGGCACAGCTGCCGCCTTGGAGCCCGGACAGATCCTGACCATAATGCACTCCTCCACAGCGCAGTGACTCTCCTTTTCTTTTGTGCGGCCCTGGGACCAGTCCTGTTGGACAACCCTGGCGACCGGCTGCGACCGGCATGAAAGGACCCGGCCGAGTCTTTTCCGTCATCTTACACCTGCCGCTTACGCAGGAAGACCTACAGCAACGATTCTCGCGGCCAAACACGATGCCGCATCCAAAACTAAACCCTCGCTCCTGAGCGATGTGTAAAAGCTCCAGGGGAAAGTTTCTCTCTCTTTCACAATTGTTTCATTCAGTTCAACGTTTCAGTGACTCAGCTGCTCCTGCTATTCTGCAGCTGAACCTGAGAGCCAACACTCCTGAGATGCGTCTTTCCAGTCCAGCACCCACGAGGGTCAGGGACAGTTATGATAAGGTATGATCATACTGAAATCCCTCCTAAAAGGTTTCAGAGACAATTTAAAGTCAGCATCACTTTGCTTGGTCAGTACTCTGCACACTCTCTGCCACCCACACAGCCGAACAGAAAACCAACCACCCCCGAATGTGCGGATGTCAAAACTGCACTGAGAGCAACAAAGCTGATTGAAGCCCCAGAGGTTTTAACTCAGCGGTGCCTGCGCTCAGCCAAGAGACCTGTTCCCACATAATCAGCTGACCCTCTGTCGGCCAGGCAAGATGCCTCCGGGCTTCGCTTCGGGGTTTTGAGCAGCACAGTGTCGCTTAACGCCGCGGCAGCTCGCGTCCCCTGCGAGAGGCTGCAAAGGCCAGCACACTGGCTGCCGGATCTCATCGCTCCCCGAGCTTTTCATGCTCGGCTCTGTTACGGCTAATTGGTGGGTGGGCATCTCGGGGGCTCCGGAGCAGCAGAACCGCTCATGCCCGTGCACAAGCATGTACGCACACACACATATTTGGGAATGCGCTGTGGCCTCTCGCAGCCTGCCGGGTCTGGGTCCAGTGCCAGGCTCCGTCTTGGGCCCTCCACAGAATAAAGAGCAGCTCTGTTCGCTGGGCCTGCTGCACGGGATTCAGCCACTGTTCACGCTCTGCCCCTCAGACAATACCCATTGTTCTGTTTTTTAATGAAGAAGAGTCGACATGGAAAAACTATGAGGGTGAGCTTAGTCACTTCCTGGGTCCCGTATAGCAATGTAGGAGATGGTGGGTAACTGTGATCGCACAAAAGGTTAAAAAGTGGGTGCTCACGTGACAAATCACAGGCTAACAAACAACCAGCCTTTATGTTAACACGCTGAATAAAACACATCTTCTCCATAACAATAGAATATTGGAGACAACAAAAAAGCAAATGTTTAGCCACTAAAACTCCCCATAGGACTGAAGGAAACTTGTGTAAGGTGATAATTCTCAGTGAGCTCATCACTACATGTGACACCTTTAACATACTGAAGTTTGACCTGTTGTTTATGTAAAAATATTGGATTAGTGCAGCTTTAAATGCAGCCTCAGTTTGTCACCGTGCAGATGAATGCGTTCAGTTTTATATAAGAGGCACAGCTTGCTCGGACGTGTCAATGTGACAAATTAGACTTCAGTTCAACGTGAAGGCTACTCGTGATTAATCCGGGGAGTAGATTTCAGATGCAGGGGCCTCGCAGCACAAATAAGAGCAGCTCGTGAGCGCTTCAGCAGCCCTTAAAACAAAGCAGCTTAGATGTAATCTGGGCAGACTATTGGGAAGAGCAGCTACAACAACAGCTAAGCCTGTAGTTCCCCATATGGCATTTAAACAAGTAATGGCTGTAAGCTCCTCTGCTGACATTCAGCGAACACTGCGGCCTTCAGGTTGGAGCGGATGGTGTCCTGGGTGTTTCATATGATGTCAGCTCGGTGGTTAGCCGAGGCAGAGGAGCAGATGAGCGGCTTGAGCTGAATTCCTGGGACACCGAGTCATTTTCCTGTGGTTCGGGATGAAGCATATAGACCAGCTCAAAGTGCACATGTGACTCACGGAGATTGACTGCAGTCGCTTTACATGCTTTCAGCCAGAACGCACTTAAAGACAGAAATTGCCAATTTGAAGCTTTGCTTATACCGTCTAATGGTTGGCTAAATGACAACGTTGGATTGATTATGCAATAAGTGCAGAGCAAATTGATCTACCGGGATGTTTATGTGGCCAGCCGTAAAGCAGAATCACTGGTACATCAGAGGGAAGCTGTGCGGCGTAAACAACGAGAGGCCTGCCGTGGTACCGGCTAATCATCATGTGCAACCCATCTTCCTCTTGTACACTTGTCTAACCAACACTATGGCAACCAGGAAAGAGGTGAAGGCTTGCAAACATGCTTCCCAGAGTAACTACACAGCCCTGGGTACCGTATGGGAAAACCTCCACCCTCAAACTAATCACTAATATTATAATAACACTTCCAAGACACACATGCAAATACATGTGACTTGATACCTTCATAGAAATCAGCCCCCCTTTAGAGCTTTAAACAATGAATATTTGTGTTTAAACTCCACCTCGCTTCACGGCCAAGGTCACATGTGAGTTAGCCTCTCTTATCATGGCAGAGGTCTTGCATTACAATTAGCTCAAGTCTATTTGAAAGATCAGCTCGTGGCTCCAGGGATTCGCGAGACAGAGGCTTCAATGGGAGCTTTTCATGGCAGCAGAAAACGCAGACTCAGCCACGTCTGTTTTCCAGAGAGATGCACTACGATCACGCAGAGCCACATCGCTGTACACAACTGTTAAGAGATCAAACAGAGTTAAAATGTCAGACTGGAAATACCGGCGTGCATGCCGGCAAGATAGCACACACAGCCTTATCCAGGCAGGGTGTGTTAATATTTAACTTTTACTTCAGCTTTGAATGAAGTGAAGGTAAAATTATGTACTTGCTGCCAAACTTATTCATAAAAAACAAAAACAAAACATGGATGAAAAAAGTTCCATTTTCTGGTGGGAACTTCGGTTTCATACTGTTTCCAAATCACTGATAGTAAACAGAGTCTGGTATATTGACGAATTGTGGGAAAAAAATATCACCATGCCAATATGATAAACTTTTCAAAAACCATATTATTTATTGAGCTTAACAGTTAATTCTTGACCTTTGAAACATGAGACACAACCATCTCCACCCAAGGTCTGCTTATTCATTTGTTCTCAAGCTTCTTCTGTAAATAAAGACGATGTACCATGAGGCCGTGGAGCTTTTTGACATTCAGTGGAGGCTGTTTTGTCAACTAAATTCTTCATGTGTGCTGGGATAAAACAGCTGTTGAAAACTTTTATATATACACAGTACAAAGCTGATATGAACCATTACTACTGCCAGTGATTAAGGCTGGGTATCAGACATTAATACTTTCTGCGTACAGAAAAAAGTTAAAAAGTGGTGCATACTGCAAATGCCATTACAACAAATGCACCTCTGAATTCTGAGTCATTGTTATTTATTAAGTATTTTCTGATTTCATTGAGAAAAATCACTTAATGTTGCTAATTTTAGGAAATGTTACCTCTGAAAAAACCCAAATAAAGCATGCCAAAATAATTGATAAGCTCTGAGAATATTAGGCTCTGCATCAGATGCTGCTCCAATTTAAGGGACAGTATATTATAATGCTCTGGTAATGTACAGTTGTGGTCAAAAGTTTACATACACTTGTAAAGAAAATAATGTCATAGCTCTCTTAAGTTTTCAGTTATTTCTACAACTCTGATTTTTCTCTGATAGAGTGACTGGAACAGATACTTCTTTG
Organism: Amniataba percoides; assembly: GCA_037176925.1. NCBI lineage: Eukaryota > Metazoa > Chordata > Actinopteri > Centrarchiformes > Terapontidae > Amniataba > Amniataba percoides. The sequence continues at coordinate 9,196,995 of JBAJHX010000043.1, read as the reverse complement.
TCATAAAAAAACATTCA
>JBAJHX010000043.1:9163050-9196878 GCA_037176925.1 Amniataba percoides | reverse complement strand
ATAATCACTCACAGGAAGTTAAGAGGCCATTCTATGAAGCTCATTTCATTGACACAACTGTCTAAGTCACCAAAATTGCTAATTCATGTCGCTGTATGTATATTTTTGACCCTGCAGATTTGGTCTCTTTTTCTGTTAACCCATAATAAAGTCATAAAAGAGCCAAACTTCATGAATGTTTTTTTATGACAAAGAAGTATCTGTTCCAGTCACTCTATCAGAGAAAAATCAGAGTTGTAGAAATAACTGGAAACTCAAGAGAGCCATGACATTATGTTCTTTACAAGCGTATGTAAACTTTTGACCACAACTGTATAATCTTACATATAAAGTGATGGTACACCACTGAAGCATCCATAGTATTTCACCAACCAATTCTTGCACAACAGACAGGAATCAAATAGCTCGTACAACCGATGATCTTGTTTCATACGTGTGGTTACACACCTCAGATGATGGAAGTCATGAGTCAACACATGAAAGGAGGCTTTTTCACACCAAACAGCATGGACCCAGATTCAAAATACTGCCTGTCCTTGATAAGAAATTCAAGGGTTTCGCGGGGCGAGCGCTTGAACGTGGTGGCATGCAGCACAAGCCTTTAATCCAAACGACCCCCCCCACACACCCGCTGTGATAGAGGGCCGGGCCGTTGATCAAAACCAGGAGGAGTGGCAGGTAAACAGTCCTGCTGCTATTTGACCGCACTGAGGTGGAGAACGTGTCGAGGGAAGACGGTGTAATCAAAAGCCCAAAACATATGTAATTAGTAATCTCTAGTTAGTCACCTCCTGGTTGTAATTCATGATTGATAAAAAGGCAGAAAACAGATTGATCACAGCGGGTGTTGATGCGACAGAGCAAAACTTGGCATTAGCAAACTAAATAAGAGAAGAAAGATGCGATCAGCGGCCAAGTGCTCTCAGATTGCGAGCCATCGGCGCTGATATGTTTGGGGACACAAAAGGGGTTCGAGAGACGAGGTATCACCCTAATCATCTGCCATTCAAAGCGAAGTGAGGTCATCAGAGTCACACGGTGCCACTCGCCCCAGCAATCAATGGAGCCAACTGCCATCAGGCACAGCCGAGACACATTAGGGTTTAAACGGCAGTAAATAACGCTAAACGCAGTGATTAGAGCACTAAATTCTTCTAATGCTGGAGGGCTTCCATCCCGCTGAGAGCTGAGGCATCATGCTGGCAGAGGGGAGGAGGATGGGAGGGGAGGGGTGGGGGGTAACAGGGGTTTTCCTGACATGCTGCAAGGAATCAGCTTTTCCGATAACCAGCATGTAAAACCCTCACGTTACACAGGTACAAACTTATGAATCCTGGTTTTTCTTATTGACTCACTGCTGTGTGTGAGTGTTAAGACGTGAAGGGGGAAACCTCGCTGAAAAGTAGGTAGAGTCTAACGCAGACGTGATTAAGAAGAAGGCCCAAATCCTTCCGTGGTGTGATGTCAAACCTCTGCTGCCTTAACGGCACAAGACGGGACTCATCTGTGTGGGACGAGCAGTGATCACACCCCAACACAACACCAGGACACACACACACACACACAATGATGAGAAAGCTTGATCTACTTTTTTCTCTAACATGCTTCCAGGCTGAGAGATCTGAGCCACAAACAATAACCAACAACAACAATAAATAAATCACAAAGCAGCAGAGCCAGAAAATGAAATGGTAAAGCTTGCTCGAGTCTCGTTCCTTCTGCCGGGCGGCTCATGTTTATGAGAGCAGTAGGCCAGGCGACGACAATCACGTTTGACCCACATTTTGCCAGCTCTCAAATTTCACCATCACTCTGCTGCTCCTCCATTTGGGCCCTTTTTATTTGCTGACTGGGACGCCGTCTGAGTGTCGGAAACTCTCCCGATCAGCACAAAAATCGGACAGATTACTTGTTTGCTCACAAGCTGTGGCCAACACAGTAACACTTTAGAGCAAAAGAGAGCTCTTAAGTGGGCTGTTTTGCTTCTGGTGCTTTTTCTTCCCCCCCTCTCAACTCAAATCAGCCAAACATGCTGCAAGTTTTTTTAGTTGTGCTCCTGGCTTGTTGGCACTTCTAAAAAAAAAAAGAAAAAGGAGACTCTTCCATCAGCACCACTTTGCTCCCAGGTAACATAATTGTTGACAGACGCTTGTTGACACTTTATGATGTGACAGATGTTTAGAAAAGGAAGAAAAAAAAACTAACCCTGCATGCAGGGCGCCCACCGAGCCACCGTCTGGACTCATAAAGTTTTTTTTTGGTGGGTAGGGGGATGAAGAGCAGCCATAAAAGCCAATAATTTGCTTTGTTATTATGGCTGCAGGTGTCCCATGTGACTTGCACTTTACAGGAGCACACATGCTGCTGCACAGTGAACATTTAGTGTCTTGAATGTGCCAAAAAAAAGGTAGATGTTCATTCATGGGGTGTTTTCAGGTCAGGACACTTGAACACACAACTTTAAAAAAATAGATCAATCAGTGCAACAGATGCTGATGTTTTTCCTTTTTTTATAGCAGAACCCTCTTTTTCTTTCACTTTTCCACCCCTGGGTTGAATACACACACACATACAAAGGACAAACAGGGGTCCAACCTACACACACAGCTGTCCCTTCCCAGGACGCTGAAGCATGAATGAGGGAACAAAGACAAAACACATACATAAAAAGACACAGTTAAAAAAAAAAGAGGGACACTTTTATTTAATTCTCTCTTACCAAAACGCTCGCAAATCTCTCCTCCAGCTCTCCCGGCTCGGGCATGGGCAGCTTCAGGGGCATGTTGTGTCCCCTGAGGTCCGAGTGCTGCTCCATGCTGCCCGCGTTCCCCATGTTGGTCCTCCCCGCAAAGCAACACCAGCGCAACTTTGTGTCTTCTTCTTCTTCTTCTTCTGTTTTCCACTTACAGGAAACAAGCAGGGAAGGAAGGAAGGAAGCGAGGGGAAAAAAAGAAAGAACGAAATCTCTGCACGTCTCTCTTTTTTCTTTTTTTTTTTTTAAGGTTTTCTCTTGTTTCCCCCTCTCAACCTAATCTCTTCTTCTTCTTCTTCTTCTTCGTCCTCCTCCTCAGCGTGCAGCAGCAGCACATGTGAGGGGGTCCGAGGAGAGGAGCCCCCGGTCAGGCATTTCTCACGGCGACACCGAGGAGACCTGGAAACTTCCGCACCGACCTCCCTCTTTCTTTCTTTCCCTCTCCCTCTCCCTCTCTCTCTCTCTCTCTCTCTCTCTCTCTCTCTCTCTCTCTCTCCTCGCTGTTATCCGTATCTTGCACAATTTCGGCTCCGCTCCCAGCCGGCAGTAGTGACGGCGAGCATGATTCACGCCGCTTTGCGATGTCTCTCCTGCACTGAGCACCAACACCCCCCCCTTCCTCCACCTTCCTCCTCCTCCTCCTCCAACAACCTCTACAAAAAACACACACTCCAAACACACACACGTCCTTGTGTGCGAGCGGAGCAGGCTTCACTAATCCCTCCTCTGCTGACCAGCTAGTTAAATCAGGAGGAAGGAGGAGGGGGGGTCTACCACACACACACACTCAGGGCTGCACACACACTCTCATCCCTCCCCTACAATGACTTCTTTCAAGGGTGAGCCTCCCTCTTCTTCTTCTTCCAAACCTAAGGAGGTGAAATCTTTTCACTGTTGCATTGTGGTACTTCGAGTTCCCTGTGGCAGAAACTCATGCACCCCCTCCACCCCCACAACTCCCCCCCTCTCCTGAGGCATTGAGGGGTGAATTCACTGGTGCCCCTCTGTGTGTTTTCTGCACATGCAGTGATTGACCTGTTAACTTCAGGGGGTCATTTGTTGCATCTGCATGCAGGCTGTTGATTGATAGGCTATTGATAATGTTATCCTGCTGGGACTGTGCACGCCAGAGAACTTTTGAGACTCAAGATTTTACAGATTTGTTTTATTTGTCATGTGCAAAAACATAACGCAGAACAGTCGCTGGTTCTGAAACTCTTGAGTCACAGGCTCCTTCGGACAAGGCCCAAAAATATGCTGGAAAAAAAACACAAAAGTAAAAAACAATATAAAAATTGAAGAGGAATAAAATGTATGAAATGAGATAAAACATTAAACCAAAACAAATAAACAATAATAATAATAACATAACACTGTTGAGCAGCAGGCTCCTACCACTACAAGGTGCAAAAGCATGTGAAACATGAATATGAGAACATGAATGAAAAAAAGGAAAAATACTTCACCATAAGTAAAAGTAGCAAAGTATATTTTTTCCTGCATTCAAACCTCATTAAAGTAAAAGTACTCACTCTGCAATAAAATGCTCCCTCTCATCTGATGTGTTTGTATCAAAATCACTGCAGCATCAGTGTGTTGTATTTTACTGCTGTAGATGTTTCAGGTTGAGTTTATTTTAAATACATTGTATACTGTTAGCTAGTTTAATCTTCAACAATGCAACTAGTTCTAACCTTTTAAAATACCTTTATTCAACCCATCAAACCTCCACATGGAAATGCAATGCAGCCACTATAATCCTAATTAAGTGAGTACACCTGTGACAGTCTCAGTCATAACTAGGTGTGTAATCTTTTCTGTGGAATTAACATATAACTGGAAAGAACATGCAGGGCAAACTAATAAGTCTTTCACAGCAGACATTTGTCACAGTAGGTGTAAGTGAAGGTGTAAATAATAAACTTGATGATGTCTCAGTTCCATTTAGCTGCCTCAGTTTCATGGTCCTGCTGCATGCTGGCTCACTGTCACACTGCCATGACTCACTGCCTCACTTGGATGGCCATGGGACTTCACAGAGCCATCGTTAATGATGTTAGTAACTTTTCCTGTCTGCTGTAGAAAATAAGTTATTAGTTTCTGTCTCCTCCTCGGGCAATAATCCTTTGGAACAAAACCTTCAGCAACCACTGAATGAGAGCGACCGCTCAGAATAATCCAAAATCCCAGCACATTTAACAACAGTTTCACCTCTCTTTCACATTTATTAAAACACTTAAGAACGTGCTTTAGGATGCAATCTGATCTGAAAGGGTGGGGACCACATTACACACAAAAGGGTGACATCAGCCTGCTGCGCTCTGGAGACGATCCAGAGGTTCTCCAGATGCACAGTGGTTTCTTTCACGCTGCTGGACTGACTCAACGCAGGGAGGACGTCACATCTGAGGTCGTTGGCTGGACACGTCGAGGATGCGAGACACAGCTGACTGACCTCATATGATCGTGACGTGTTCCAAGTTAAGTTGATCTGGCTTTGGCCTGAAGACCCCTCCCCCTTTGTTGTGTTGTGTCCTGTACACACTGCATGATTATCCACTTATTAGAGTCTGTTTGCGTGGATGATGATGCAGCTCATTCTCATGGGACGACACACCAAGAGCGCACAGACCACTGCTGAAAACTACACACAGTGGCTGTGATTTGAGTGTTGCAGATCCAACATCTGAGCTATAACGAGAGCAGACGATGAATTATGTTCAATTATGATTCAGTTTAAGTAATTTGATGATATGAGCTCCTTTTTCACGATTTTTCAGTGTTCAAGTATCAGATCATTTATTTATGTTCTTGATACATTTTGAGCAACTGATTTAAGTTTTTTCTTCTTCTCCTCTGCTTCTCCAATCATGAAATACTTTGTTGTAGGTTACAGACTGAACTAAGATTTCAAGTTGAATGCACCACTTCTCTGCGCATGTGTTCAGTATTCCTGCACTGAAATATAACATGCCCCCATGTTTTCTGAGTGATAACCTGGTGTAAATATTGGATACACGACTAAATACAAACGGATTCAGCATGCACCATTTAAACTCAGCATCACAAACTTAATCCAGATCAAAGCCTTAAAATCAACTAATAAAACAGCACCTAAATGAAGGCCCAGATCTCATCCATTTAAATTGTGCTTCAAAAATGCACATTAAACATATATCGAAGGGAAAGCTGGAGTTTTCTATCAAGCTAGAGAGTGGGTGTCTGAGGGCCCTGGAGAAGTTGCATGCTGGGTAATCAAGCCTTATGAAGGGGAGACAAGTTTCATTCACTGAGAGATTATTAGTTCTTCTTCAGTTATGTCTTTAATAAACAGACATCCACGCTCGTATGAGCATAAACTCATGTAATACACATTTGTTTCTCATGTGAAAATAATAATCCCTTCTTATTCTAAATGCATATAAGTGACTGTGTATCCAAACTCAATAATCCACCTATTATCTTGTCACAATAACGAACAAATGGGGCTGACTGTACAATGGCAGCAGAGCAGCGCATGACACGAGACGTGCAATGAATGAGCTTTAAAACAATAACAGCAACACAAATGGTCTCTGCGTTAGCTGCGGTGAAAATACAACTGAGGGGATGTGCTGTCTCACGAGCATCCCTGATGCAGCTGATGGTGACTCACAACAGCAAAAAAAAAAAAAAAGAAAAAGAAAAAAAAAAGAAAAACAGTAACATGCTGACAGGGATATTGCCAGTTTTTGAAATCACAGGGCTAATTATGTGAAATATGTTTCATTAATGTCTTTTCCCCATTTTGGGGAAATGGCACCAGGAAGACAAAATAAAACAAATTGTGCCTATAATGGCTCATTCTTCAGTTTAATTGGTGCAATACAGCCGCTCTGCCTTCAGGCATCTGCATTTCACAACATACACACTCTTGAGTTTAAATGTATGGGCGGAGGGGGCACCTTGCAGCTGCATCTCTGAGAGGTCTGGGGAAATATGAGAGGCTTCAGACATCTCCACAAGGAAATGTAAAAATGTAAAGGAGATGCCAAAAATAAAGGCAGCACAATCAGAGCACTGTGCGAGGAGGCTCACAGGGAGTTCATTTGGCCGCACAGCTCAGTAACATCTGTGAAATGAAGTTCTCTTAAATAAGAGAAGAAGTTATGGGCCTCCACGAGGCTGGAGTGGAGCAACAAATGTGTCTTTGTATTTTAATTTAGAGGCTGGAGACTTCAGGGATTCAGCTGAGTGGAGATGGAGATTGAGATCTTCAGCACAACGATGCCCTCTATTGTATGTCAACTGATACTGCCCACTCTAGATTAGATCGCTCAGCTGTAAACGCAACATGTCGTTTCTCTTATCTTTTCAGTTTAATCCCCACAAAAATTCCAAGGAAGGCAAAAAAGTACATCATAATTACACTACTGCAATTCAGATCTGTTCCAGGGCTTCAGAACTGACTTAGTGTCCACTGTAATATAAATTAGTGGCCAGAATATTTATTTTCATCTCTGGTTACAGGAGACAATAACCGCAGATCAAACCGCTTTTTCAACACACAGCCAGAGTTCTCCCACATAACAAAGCTATTTCAGCTGCATCGTGTTCATTTACACACAAGATGTTAATATTTCAAAAATACGCCTGCATTGTGCAGAACAGCACGGCTGAAATATTCATTCTGTGGCAGCTCCACACAAACGAAAGGTCATATATAATTCATGAGGTTGAGTATCAAACTATATTTATTGTATACAGTATAGGGACGACAAATAATGTACAAATCAAAGAAAATATGGAATACCTGCCAGTGTCACCTTGCAAATCTAACAAATGTTAAGCTTTAAAAATGAAGGTGGACATTCTTGTAAAGCAAGATTTCTACCAACACACAAAAGTCAAACAAACTAAGCAAAATGTTGATGTTTGATCAGTTTTGGACAAATGTATTCAAATTGGCAACACAGCATTGACTCAATATTTGTTTATACACTGACTGAAATATATATTTAACATTAGGTGAGACACTCAAACTTTTGGACTGGTAAAGGTGAATTGTTTTATTCCAAAGTCCTGAAAAAAATCGGAAAGAATCCGATTTACACATCAACAGAACTGCTGCTCTCCTGTTGTGCAACAAAGACCACTGTTACAGTCACAGTAACCTTTTACATCGACATGTTATATATTACCCAAACCATTTTATAAAACACTATTCATGTTGCTTTTTGGTCCAGAAACATTACTGTACTTTAATTACCATTCAGTTAAATCTGCGTTGCGGGTGACAGTATTGAGGTAAACTTTTCTCGACTCGAAGTATTTTTTTAAGCAAATGCTGATAAAATGGCCATGTGTACATCAAACTATTCTTTAATGTTAAAAAAAAAAAAAAACGACGACTAAAAGGTTATTACATGAGGAATATGCCATAAATTCTTTCCCATTTATGGAGAGAAACCACAGGCTCCAATCCAGCAGTTTATCTCCACAGCAATTCTATCGAGTACATGAATTAAAAATGGTTGAGCCCATCCTGAATTTAAATGCTTACAATAATCAGAAAAATTTGAACAAAAAGGGAAAAAAAAAAAAAAAGAAAGAAAAGAAAAAGATTTTGGCATGTAGTTCAGCTTATGGTCTACGACACATGCAGGAGGTAATCTCAATATCAAAAGAAATGCAATGGGTTGTATTTTTCATTACGAGCCATATCTGATCTGAGACGTGTCCCTGCCTTGGACAATTTCAAATCATCCATTTACGTGGATAAAACGCGTTACAAAAATTACCCTGCATCTCAAAGTTTGGATTTGGCCACAAATGAAAAACCTCCACCTGCTCTGACATTGTAAATCAGCCTGACATTTAGCCAAGCACTGCAAAAGAAAAAATAAAAGAAGAATTAAGCAAAAAAACAAAAACAGAAATAAACAAATACAACATGAAAATAATGATGTGGATGTTCGTCCAAGAGTAGAGTCCCCATCCCACTTAAGAACAGACTCCTCCTGTCTGTTGTTGAAATACATCAATAGTGTCCTCATCCTCCATCTCCAGCTGGAACAACAAAAACAAAACTTATTAGTCCCTTAAGTACACAGCAGGCAGTGATTTTACAGCAATGGCATAATATTTTTGCCTTATAGAAGCAGAGCTGGGTATCAAACCCTCTTTACTTTTGGTAGCAACAGCAATGTTTCTTTCACTGAAAAACACCACAAGCTGGTACTTCTCTGTTCCTCATTCATACATCATAGATAAATGCATTTATGGCATTTCTGCCCTACTGTTTTGCCCACATTTAACATTTGGCTTCTGTTATGCAATGAAAAAGGAGTGTTGTAAAAGACCTATCTTCTCTACTGGATTGAAGAATTGCTTTCACTACATTAACTCTTACCATACTGCCACTGACATACTTACATATATAAAATGTATTATATACCACAATAAAATAATTTGAAATAATTCATTTTAACAGTGATAATTATCTCTCAAACAACTTAGGCACAACAAAGATACAAATTTAACATAGCTCACAAATTGAGATTGAGAGAGTGTTTTCAACAAATTCTATGACTTTAAGGGTGAATCGTGATCTCAGGTTATAAAGCCCTTTCAAAGCAAAAGGTGCAACAGCAATATATAACACAATACCTTTGCTACTATTTAAAGAAAAAGATAACTACAGGGCAATCTATCAGGGCATGTTTAATTTCATGCCCATGTGATATTTTGGATTATTTGGACATGAAATCCTTTTGTTTTCTATTGTACTAAAGTCACATTACAAGTTGCCTCTCCATTGCACATCTTGAAGGGAGTTGCCAACTTCTTAACCATCTCCAGAAGTAAGCAGGTTTAGTAAAGAATAATACTTGTGCTCTGACACATATTTATATTTTTATGCATCAAAACAGCAGGACTGTAAAACAAATATTTGACAGCTTTCACCAACCTGTGCAGGTGTGTCTGTTTCATTAATTGGCTGTCCATCAAACCTAAACCTTATCTGACGACTTGACAACCCCTGTGAAAGACAAAAAGAGCATTTGAGTGACATTTTGTGTCCAGTTCGCCATCAACAAAACAATATACAACAACACACATTTGATGTAACATTAGTATTGATTAGGTCTACTGTTAGTATTCAAGTTATTCCATCTACCACCACCAGAGGGATTTAGAAGTTTACGTTTCAGTCTTGGCAAATTAACTTACCTGTCTTTCGCAGTACGCCTTCATTAGTTTGCTGAGAGGAGTATGCCGTTTGATTTTGAACTGTACAACCGAGCCATCCTGACCAGCCACTTTCAGGTTAATGTGGTCGTTCTCCGTCTTCACTCCCTCCTGCAACAAAGAAAATCGTCAACATCACCATCAGCAATACACAAGTCTTCGAGATCATTGCCTGATTTGTACAACCACACAGATGGATTAACCTGATCAGTCTTATTAACAGAAAACAAATCTGTTTTGATACCCCAATATTTGTTTAACTTACTTTTTCAGCAAAAGATATTAATTCTCTATGTCTTGTATTAAAATAAACATATAACCATTTTAAAAAAACTGTTTCCTAATGACTTATATACCAAGCCATGAATCAAGGAAATAATCAGCAGATTACACCAATAAAAAATAATGCACAGATGACATCTCAGGCCTTTATAGCCAACACTTTCATCTTGTTCAACTTCTACAACATCTTGTCCGTGTGGAATAAAGTGACAATTGACCTAAATGGGAATAACCACAAGGATTTCTGGATATAGGGCTATCATTTTTATTTGAATCTGATGTAAATGAGGTGCTATAGAGGCCAAGGCTTAACAAAAATATTTTTTTAAAAATGATAATGGTAACGAAATTATTTTATATACATTTAAACTTAAAAGGTGGACTGAGTGTACGACACTGTGCTTGCTGACAGTAAAGGCCTGTCTCCACTGTGTTGAAGGAAATAAATGATTGGACATATTTTTTTCTACAGATGGAGGAGAGAGGTGACCCCCCAGCATGCTGCTGATCTTCCTGTTTTAAATAACCAAGACAGCTAAAATTTCGCTCACAGGCACAGCTGAGGCCAAGATGATGGACGTGTATCGAAGGATTGATTAAAATGAAAAAGACATTCAGCAGCAGGGTTTCCTTCTTCCTGCTTTCAACATCTGTCGGTAGTACAAATCAACCACAGACACCTTCAGGTCGATGTGCTCACCGGCACTTTCATCTACAACTAACTAAACTTCATTTACAGGACGAGCTGAGGCTTCACCGTACAAAACACCCCGCTCACGTACTGATTTTATTGTATACATAATGCTGCTGCTTCCTTACAGTTAGCATGGGGAGCTAGCTTGTGCTCGAACTGGCGCAGAAAGCCACAATGGCGCAAAAAAAAGAAACAGAAATCATTCATTTCAGCCGCAGCTCCGCACTCTTCACACAAACACACAGCTTCGTTTAAAGGCGAACCGGGGAGCAGTGATAGGAGTTATTACTGGTGGATGTTGATGCCAAACCGAGAATTAAAAACACAAAAAACTGCGCCAAAAGCCAAAATATCCGCACATCGGTCCACCTTTGTTTTCTCCGTCTGCCCGCTCAAATGCGCTACCTGCTAGCTTAGCAGCCCGAGCTAACCTGCAGCTCTGCCGCCCAGAAACACGCACAGAGGAGGGGTCGGCTCGGAGGAACAGCCGGCACTAACCTTTGGCTTTTCTTCGGACATTGTGCTCGTTTTTCCCGGTGGTTTGAAGCGGCAAGAGTCGGTCTTGTTGTCGGTGTTTGGTCGGCTCCTCTCCGGCTCTCTCGTCTGCCTCAGGAGCGCGCACTCAAATTTAAAATCTAATTGGACCGGCGCGGTCACGTGGTCCGCTTTTCCTCGGGGCCGCGGACGCGTGAGCGCGCAGGCTGATTTTGCGCATCCCCGCGAGGTGGGGGAGGGCGGGGGCAACAAAAGGGGAAAAAGGGAAACGGGGGCTTTAAGGCTTCAAACTCAGGAGCCACAGAGTTAAAGTTCCAGACAGAAATACATCAAAACAAATACATATATGATAATAATACTTGGAACCCTTTTAACTTATTTTAAAATTACTTTTCACTTAGTGTATGACCTTTGACTATATGTAAAGCTGGATTATGCATCTCCATTTTTTCCCATTGTATAAAACTAAAATTAAAATATCTCTAATGTGGGCCCCACCATCTTGTACTGGTAATAATAATAATAATTTGGAGCCAGAATTTGCACAGTAGGGATCGAAGAGGGAGCCCAACAGACCAAATTGGTAATCAGTAATTAGTGAATGTTAGTTAATAAGCACCTGTTAAAGTTGCATCCTCTCTTGATGTTGAAAAAGATGAAAAGATGCCTCTACAACTACACACTGACTGACCGACTGCTGTCATTCATACAGTTTCACCCCGCTGTATAGCACCAAACAGCCACAAAATTAATATTTGAACAAACATTAGCGTGATTAATACCACCTAAAATGACAGAAATCACCTTTAACAATTTATCTGACATAAGCTTTGATTTTTTTGGTTTGGCCCATGTCCCATTCTGCTAAGATGGATGGAGCTGGGACTGGGTGTCATATTGTCCATCTTTATATACAGTCAATGATCCATACCATATGTAAACAAGAAGTTGTGAATTTTGAAATCAGTTTACACTTCACAAAAGAAATCTTATTCATTTAATTTTGAAGCGGCCAAAATTTGTTTTTAACAACAGCTGCACAAGACTCAAACTCTGTTCTGACATTTATCAACATTTAAAATAGCAAAAATGTTGTAAAATATGTTACATGTCATAACTGAATTTTTAATGTAAAAATAAATGTACTTTAGACATGAATGACAATCAGTGAAATACTGTTTATAAATATGTTGTGAAAATGAAACTGCTGGTTATAAAAGAAGCGTGCAAGCTCTCGTGTGCTCTGGAGTTGTAGAAGTCTTACAAAACTTTAAGCAAAATAATACAATAACGTCTGCATTTCATGGTAGACAACACGTCTTTGCACTGACATCCAATCTCCTGTGTGGACAGAAAAACAATTCAACTGGACAGATTTCTTTGTAATCACTTATATCTAAATTAAGGCATAAGAAATGTTAATCTAGCATAGCAGAGAGTTAGGTGAAGAGGCCATGTTGAAGTGTGGTCCACACTACAGTCACAATCATTTCAGAGCATTGGGGTGACATTTTCTTGTAAACACTGAAATCACATTCGATGATCACAGTCAATCTTTATGCTACATATTTATCTCAATGTTACTGGCATCAATAAGACCATCTTGAGGGATGTTTTTTAAGGGTTCAACGCAGAGATTCTTCTTAGTGATCGTCCATACGGGAGTATGGATTATCCTTAGCCAGACCTGAAAAGAACAGTGGAGACATTGATGTTTTAAATTATAGAAAAAACCACACAATCCTTTTCTTCCAAAAGTCACATAATTTTTTAATGGTGCTGTATAGATTCTATCCAGTAGATGGCACTACTGGCTCAAATTTGTTTAGTGTTTTTTTGTTTGTTGTTTTGATGTTTCCTTCATAGTTTTTCTTTTATTTGATTTTACCTTCCTTAAAATTGTCCTTCCCTATTTTTATTCATGTTTTTTAAACATATTTTGCAACAGTTTCATCACCTTACATGTCGACTGAGTATTGCCAAACAGCCCTCTCTGATATTCCACATTTAGATTTATTAACCCACTTAAATCACACAAGCAAGAAATGTGTCTCACCATATTTCTGTCTGATTTCATCATGTCTCATCTGCATTTCTGTTCTCCTGTCGGGGGAAATAGAAACAAAGACAAATTGTTAGACAGCACAGAACACTGCCCGCACTCCCGCCTACAGTGTGTGGCTGAGGGATGTGGCAAAACACTATTTCACATTTAACTTCACAAAAGCAATCTTTTGACATGTGGAGGTGTGCAAATGTAATTTATATCAGCAATGTTAAATGAAATAACACTCATTAGACCTAAGTGAAGTGCTTTGTTGGTGGTGATGAATGAGATGTGTTCAAATGTGCCTGCTGCTTTAAAACAATTTCAGCAATCATTTTCAACCCGCAACTCTTTTGAGAAGGGAAAAGTTTCAGGGTCACTTTTTGAAACCTTTTCATAGTGAATGTGTTTATCGAGATGCTGGTGTGTACAGTTAACAGTGTGAAGTGTAGTCGAGACTCCCTTGATGTGTGCTGATGGTTATTTTTTTAATTGACTGACAAAAACTGTTTGTATTTTGTATATAAGTATACAGAAGGTAAAAACGTAAAACCCTCTCCTCAGTAGCCATTTACTTTGCTTTCTGACGGGCCTTCCTCGCGCGGGTTTGTCGCTCCATCTTTGCATCTTCTCTCTTGGTCCTGGAATATACAAAAGTGTAATTATATCGATATCCAGCATAGTTTTGTAAATAAAAATGGATTCTGCATTACGAATCCTAATAGTTAGACTAAAAGTTTTAGCCGTGGCATCATATCAGAAGTAGTCTTCATCCAAATCTTGTCTTTAGAGCATGTCTTCCTAGAACGAGCAGAGTGATAATCTGAGCTTAGCTGCAGTAGCAGATTCTGGCAGGCTTTTGGAGACGGCGGTATCAGCCTGGCCTCGCAGAAAAACAACCCATTGTGTTCCCCCGTCCTCCTCCTACCACGCTGAACCAGATTTCACAGCCAGCGCTTCATTGTAACTTGACGCTCACCCAGTTCGCACACACTTGCAGCAGCAGAGGCAGCAAACAAGGCCGCCGATGACGATGATGCCGGCCAGCACCGACATGGTGATGATCAAAATCTGGAAGTTTACTGGATGTCAAGAGCACAGAGAAAAGGGAAGCGCTGAAATTCACTTAATGTTGAGCAATGCACATCCTGTTATAAATCCTGTGAAACGGACACGGCAGGGGTGTCTCCTTTTAGACTTTAGTCAACAATGTGGTGGCAGACTAAGACATTTTAGCTGGAAGTCAGTTAGTCACTGAATAATCGTTAAATCGAGTAATTGATTAGTCAGTGACATCTTATGACTTCAAGTCATCAAATATTTCTTTATCCAAAAAAAAAGTCCCATACCAAGGCTGTAATTAGAAACTATTTTAATTATTGATTCATCTTCTTATTGGGAAAACCGTGACCGTCACTAATCCCTAAAGCACAACATGAAGTCCTTCTAGCAGCTTTTTTGTGTGTTTTGTGTGTATGGTAAAGTAAAAAACTGTAACTAGGAAAAGATTTACATTTCTGTGCGTAAGATTACTGAAATATGAATTGTACATAAAAATAGTCGCCATTCATTCTCCACAAATCTTTCTCTTCCCGTTGTATCTGTCCCACACAGTTGCCAAACATAAAAAAAGTCAAAATCAGTCTCACCCCAACACAGCCCCCATCGTGCATCATTCAGCAAACACACGCTACGGGGGGGCAGGATGTTCCTCACTGGGTAGTCGATGCATTGTTTGCTTGACTCGCACCACAGACACTGCAACGATAAAGCGAGGAGCACCCTGCTTTGTGTCCTAAATTGATATTTATAGTGATGCACAGCCAACAAAAAGTAAAGACAGTTGTGGTGTTTGTGCTCGGCTCTTTTGAGGGAGACTCACCGTCACATTCTGCAGACACTCTGCACAGCTGGTGTTGGATCTCAGGGCACAAGGAGCTGAAACAGATAAATGTGTATAAGCTTTATAACTTTGGCTTACATCACAGGGAATAAACAAATATATATATTACTAGAGGTGACAAATCATTCACAGAAACAACAGAGCTCACACTGATTGACACACACTTTGCCACAAAGAAAGTGAATTCAACAAATGTAAATCAGGCGTCGAGATGACTTTCTTTGCTCCTGTGTTTAGTGAAAAATCCTTGTTGCTGCAGTCATGTGACACCCTCCTGACCTGACAGCACAAAGCACAGCTAAAACATAAAACACACACACACACACACACACACTTACCGGGAGCAGGAGTCGGAGTCTGCGCCTCTGTGCGCAGAAAACCACTGCAGAGAGCGAGGAGGAGAAGAAAAGAAGCTGGAGATCTGCAGGCCGCGTTCATCGTGAGGCGGGTGGGAGCCATCGACTGTGCGGGAACAATAAAACAAAAAAAAAAAAAGTTGTTGAGGAGTGAAGCTGAGCCGGAGGAGGAGGAGCGGACCTCCCCTTCACCAGGGGTGAGTGACGTCATGACGCCGCTGTCAGCAAACATCTGCGGAGCCAAACAGCTGTGACGTCACGTCCACACGAGCGCCTGTTGGTAATGTTCAACACATGACCAGACTCATATTTTACTGAAAAAACACCTTTTGGTTGGCTAAGTTGTAAAAAACACATCTTGTTCTTTGTCTTCCGTCTGCATGACTTTTATACATAAATACACACAAAGTGACTACTTCCTCTCTTCTAAACGGCTCATCACTAAAACTGATTTCTAAGATAAAAACTCATCAACATTCACAACTGCAGATCTTTATTGTTGTAATGTTTTAAGACTTAAAACCATCTTCAGTCTTAGATTTCTGCTGGAGGCTTAGCAGAGAAGCTTGATCTTTTATTGATTACTTTTTTAACAGTGGAAGGATGGAGGGCTTGATCCCTACCCTTTATAAATGCTACAGTTTATGACTGATCAGGAAAACATGAATATGTTATTAACCTACATTTTCTCTTTGACATGCTTCACATTCATTTGAGTTTTTTCAATTCGGAGTATATCAGTTAACTTTAACCATGTCAGTTCAGCTTCACAGACTGATACTCCAGGAGAAAGAGGACAATTTGTAATATTTCTAATATGATTATTCCCTTACAATCAGAATGAGAATACTTTATCCTGTGGCGAGATTTGGTAATGTAAACCACCCAGCTTGTTGGATATGTTGTATGTGTAGCACCTTCAGGCACTTTCCCAAATTCCAGTTTTGGTGAATGAACATAATCTACAACATAATCTGTCTCATTATGATGCATTTTTGTGGTAACATGTTAATGACATCTGATACACAAAGACTCAAAGAGTTGGCAGACACGTGTCAGACAATGATAACAAACACAGAGCAGCTTTTGAAATACAATAATTTATTAAAGCATCTTTAAATTCTGATATAAAACACTTTCTGATTTTTCTTCTTCAAAACAATCAGAAATCTCAGAAATACAGTCATCGTCAATGGCAAGATCAGTCTCTGGTGTGGCCGCCGGCAGCTGACCAGATCGCCTAAGTGAGTACGATTGGAGAGCAATGGAAGACAGTGACGCAATGTGAGGTAAATACTAAGCTCATTATGTCTGGATCACACTCTTGTCATGAAGAAGTCGGCTGGCATAGACCCGAATCCTTTGTGTTCATTTACAGTGGAGGAGGGAGCGTATCCTCAGGTTAGCAAGATTATAAAAAGGATCAGAGCACGCTGGATGCAGAGGACAAGAAACACGGCACAAAATGGAGAAAATGCACATCTTGTCTATTTCTGAATCTACATTTCTGTGTCCCTGAAAGCACAAAAACAAAATGACGGGGAAAACATCATCATCGCATTTCCAGCACACTGTTCACCTTCGTTCGTCTACGCATTCTCTCAATCCACTGATACTTCAATAAATAAATACCCCACCCTCACATGGCCTCGCTGTCTAAAAACAAAATAAAACCACATCTGAGCTGCAGCAGTACTTAACATCACGCCTCAAAACACATCTTTGACTGTCAGTTTCAGCTACAAGACGTTTTAAAGACAAACCCTCAAGGCAGCACATCGTAACACAGATCAACACAAAGTACTTGTTCTTGGATGGATAGTTCAAATAGTTCAAATAGTTCAGTAATTGGTGGCTTTAGAGGAAAACCTGGGCTGCAGTGGTTACTGACATTGCATCTCCACTCATGCAGTGGTTATTTCACATTTAATTCCTTTGTTGGATGCATTTATTTAATATTTTTTCTTTTTTTTCAAGATAAGGATGTGATTTTTGTGGCACACACACCAGCGGAAGCCATAACTACCACTGACCAAGATGCTCAACACCCCAAAATGTATATTCCACCCCTGAAAGGCCACATCTGCTCTGAATCTGTTTGTCCAGAATAGCTCAAATAAAAACTCGAATAAGGCAATAGGGAGATAATCTCCCCTGGGACAGTTAAGTTAAACATTAACCTGAGGGAATCTCCATTCGGGAGAACATTCATTACAATTGGGTATTGGGTACAAAGTGTATCTTTAGAGCAAACCCTTCTCACAACTCCTTCTTTTCTCTCGTTTAGTTGTAGGGTGATAGAAAATGCACACCTTTGGAAGTTCAAAAAGTCAAAATTCACATGTGTGTTTTGAATATTGAGACATGGGGTTTGGTGGGAAAAGAAAGTAAGCGCTCTGTCCGGTTTGCCTGGCTTTTTAAACAGTGAGGGAAAAAGAAAACCTGAAGCACATTTCAAGTAAGATGTGAGAAATGACCAGTGTAACTAACGAGAGTGTGAGTAACATGTCTGGAGACTGCATGGAGGGAAGCAACACTGAGGACAACTGTAAAGCTTAAAAGGGTGCAGATGCTTGAATCTTCCTGCTTCTGCCACGAGCATACACGTGTCTCTATCGACAGGAATGGAGTCTGTCTGCATTGCTACAGAGCCAGTCAAAAGGAAACCCAAGTTTTGATCCTCTTGCCATCTCTGGATCTTCTCTCCATGCTTGCTTGCTTCTGCACTGTAGCTTGGTACATTTTATGTCCTGCTGGGTCAATCATCTGATCCAGCTGCTTCCGTAACTGGACACAGACTTCACACTGCAGCGCTTCTTCACGATCATGTTTATGTAGGCTTTCATGATCTTTGTGATCTCTCCAACCTGCCAATGTACACAGGAAGCACAATGTCAGTTTACTGTTTCCTCTCACAAACATGCACAATCTGATATCTGCAGAAGAGACTATGTACCTGTGGTGTTTCAAAGAACATTTCTCTCTCATCCACCGTGATCTTGTAGGTGCAGGGCTGCGGAGCGCCGAAGAAAATGATGTGCTCGTATGGGAAGGTCTCCAGAGGTTTGGGCTCCCCTCTTTTATAGACAGACACGTTTTCAGCGCTCACGCTCAACCAGAGATCGTGAGGGAAGCCTCCTTCTTTGCACTATAGAGACACAAAAAACAGGAACTTGTTAACATCATCCAACAATGCTTTTCTGCTTCATCCGCACAGGCAACATTAAGCCACAATCATAGACGCAGTGGACTTACCTCGACGTCAAACAGTGTGGATCCATATCCAGGCCACTCCTTGATGATGGTCATGTATTTGAGCATGGCCTGATGCTGGTCCAGACCGTTGAGGCGGGACCACTTCTCCACGATGCTTGCCCTGGTGGCGGACATCTCCTCCTTTATCCACATCTCCAACATCTGCTCCTCCTCCATGCGCTGCTTCTTCATGGAGCCCGTCTTCAGCCCCCGTCGCAGGGTCCCGTCCAGGAAGCTCGTCCTCCGACGCTCCAGCGTTTGTCCCGACCCCGAGGCCCCTCCCACCTTGGTGAACTGGAGGATGCGACTGCGCAGGCGGCCCACAGGGTAGACATTTTCCAGGCTCCAGGTGACCCGTGATTTGTCTCCGTAGAGGAACTGCAGGCGCAGAGCGGCCAGGTGCTGCAGGGTCTCTTCTCGGGAAGGGAAGTGGCCGCGGGTCAAACTCTCATGGGCCTGTTGGAGGAGCAGAGGAGTTCACTGTTAGCATCAGCTGCAACATGTGGATAGAAAAAATACTCTGTGCAATACAAGGAGGAAAACACACCTGCTCAAACATGAATGCAAACTCCACTCCTTCTTTAGGCATGCTCTCCACATCCAGGAAGCAATAGAGTTTAAAATAGAGTTTCCATTGGCCGTCTTCCTCAGCTTCCTCACTGCCAGCCAGTCTGGTGAGAAAGCAACAAGCATGTCACTTACATTTCCATATTTTGGTGCTTTCTTGCCATTATGAACAGGAATTCTGTGTAAGAGATATTAGAATTAACATTATAAAACACAGTATATTATAGAAAGTAACCCATGATCACATGTAAGATACCTTTCAAATTTAGCCAAAACATCAGCCACAAGGACCCTGCTTTCCACAGCTTTGTCAATAGTGTTGTTGTGTTCAAAGAGAGCGAACATGTTCCTGCTGTCCTCCATAGCCAGACCTCTGATTAGCTTCTCCACCACCTGCACAAAACAACATAATAGTTACGTGTTATATGTACTTATGTTATATGTACAAAATGTTAGTTTGTGTAAATAAGTAATCATGGTGAACATTTGAAATAGCCAGTGTAGTGATGACAGCAGCTCGCTCACCTCTCCAGCGGTGGTGTGCGAGTTGATGGAGATCTTGCAGGAGCCTCCTCCGTGGCAGTAGACAGTGGTGGTCATTTCCTGCCTGGTGAGTAGTGCCATGATTTCCTCTTGGGAGGGAACAAACTCTCTGGTCTTGGTCTTCTTCAGAGACTCGCCGATGAAATGGGCGAACATTTCAATCTCTGTGCCGGGGAACAGCTCCCTAATCCTGAAAACACCACAATGAAGCAAAGGCGGTGAGCGAGAAGTCTCGACCGGCGGTACCTTGTGACCAGAGGATTGATTGTTTAGGAATGAAAGCGCACGTCCAAAAACAGACCGCACCTTTTGAGGTGAAACTTGAGGTAGCGTAGGATGCCTCGGCTGGGCAGGAAGGTGCAGCTCATGCAGGTCAGGAGATGCCAGTGGGCGCGATTGGCAGGACTGTTGGGGTGCGGGACGTGATTGGTTTGTTTGATCAGCTGACAGTAAACCTCATCTCTCAGCGGCCTCAAGTCCTGACAGGTCTGGAGGATTCCCTGGATGATTGGCACAGGGTCCGACACCGCCTCCATCTCTTGCAGCGAGTTGAAAATCTTCACGGCCTCATCCTGCAGGCTGGTGTAACCCTTTTCCTTTTGCACTGAGGGAGACGGGTAGAGAGGTGATTTTAATTCCAGCCAAACCAGTTAATCATCTTTTATGTTATAGCAGCTATAAGTATACATAAGGACACTCACAGTGGATGCTGACATCTCCGTAGGGCAGAGGTAGAAGGGGGGAGTGCAAAGGATGCTGGGTGTATCTCAGGATGGGGTTCCTCCAGTATGTCTGCTCCACAGCTTCCACATTCAAACTGCTCTCCTGCACAGACGGAAAACTGGATCAGTGATCTTTAAGTAAGGTCAACATTATTTTACCTTTCAGTAAAGCATTTTCAAATAGGAAGAAGTTTGTATTTCAGCCAGTTCAGAGTCAGGTTATATATGATATAACAGAGTAGAGATATAGGTGATGAGTATTATTGCAGTAAGGCTAGAAAAAGCCGTGCGTAAGGGAAAAGAGGTAAACATAAGGATTTTAAAGAAGGCAAAGCCAAGATTTAATGGAGATCACAGCACACACTCAGTGAGTACAAGTACCTCACTTCACTACAGTGTGTGTCCCTGCCAAAGGTTTGCATGACTGAAAAGAGTTGGGGTTAAATCAAATTAAATTCAGCACCCACTTGTTAAATGAAATGTCACGCAGAATTATTTGTGACATGATTACTTGCGCATTTAGTGAACAAGCACTTAGTGGCATGACATGAGCAGCCAAACCACAAAGCAGAGCGAGTCCTTGAATACCTTGATGTCCCTGATGAGTTGCTGTGTTGGTGTTTCAATGGGAACTTTGCTGTCTATCGCTCCCTGGATGGCATTCGCCCACCGCATGGCTTCATTCAGCATTTTGGTGTAAAGACGGTAAGAGTGCTTACGCCCATGGACAATTATATTCCAGTAACCTGGGTGAACAAGGTGCAAATTGAAGAGACGAGTAAGTTCCTATTGGAGCTTGAGACAACTTTCCAAATGAGAAAGTCTGTAAAAGGTGCAGGATTCTAAGAGATTAAACTCATTCATATATTTCCTTTGCTGGCAAAGACTGAGAATAATGTTGACAAAGAACTGACCAGTGTCCTTGAAGATCTTTTCATCAGGTTGTACCACAGAGCAGAGACTGTTTAGGACCAGAGTTCCCAGTTTGGAGGCGCTGCGCTCTGAGGACTTGTAATAGTCCAGAGAGTTGGTGGTGAGAACAAACCAGCGCTTCTTCAGCTTCAGAGAAGTGCTCTTGGCTCCTGACTTCATCTCTTTATGCAGCCAGCCTGAGGGTGGACACATATGTCAGTACACTTAGATCGAATTATGTGTTATTATATGTTTATCTTTTTCCTCAAATAAATTCAACATATTGTAGCCCTGCATCTCAACCAAAACTGACCTCTGACTAAGAACTCCTGCCCATCAACTCTGGAGTCTCCCTTGGATTTCTGCAGCAGGCCGATCCAGTGGTGCATCTCCTCTGGTGTGTCTGTGTTGCAATGGATCACCCGGTTAGCCGTGATGATCACAAAAGAGTTTGGTCTGCAGAAGAGAACAAGCACATGTTGTTATACCATGTACCGAGACTATAGTTTAAATGCATCTTTTAGCTCTATCGGTCGCCCTCACCTGTCAGGGTTGTCTGATGCACAAACAGAATCGATCAAGCCCACATCTAGTGTGCCCTGGACAGAGAAAAGAGGTGTGAATTAAAGATAATCTTATTTGCCGTTGGCTCATTTGCAAATATGGGGCATTTTCATCAAGGGCTGCGAAATAGACTGCATCACATTTCCATGATTAAAACTAAGCTAGCTTACTTACTATTATGGTGAACTTCACCACGTGCTATTCCAAACACTTTTATTCATTTAAAAATGTTATCTGGTGATGGCCTTGTGGCTGAACTACAACTTCCCCTCTTGAGTCATTTGCTGCATACCTCTCTCTCCAGTAACACCCTGTCAGTCTTCCTCTGTCATCTCACTAATTAATGCATAAAATATACCCCAAAAATATTTGGTGTCAAGAGGATGGGATTGGGATTTGGTTCCAATGGGAGTTGGGATTGTTAGGATTAAAGGCCAGGGTATGCTTGAAACTAAGTTGAAACTGTAGTCCAACAATGTGTAGTTGTTCTGAATGGCAATACTTTGTCTTTACATTATTTAGTTACCCCTGTTACTTTTATTTCTAAATCTGCAAATGCCATTAACTACCCTGCAATTGTTTCATGCCCAGAATAAATGAACAATGATACAACAGTTAGTGTATTCTTGTTCTTCTGCTCAAATTACTCCATGACCAAAGCGCGGGCCGTCGTACTTCAGCTGATTCAGTTACATGCTCCATCATTACTGCTGGAAAAAGGAGTTGAGGATGGGGCCCCGGCAGTCGAGAGGTAAAACAGCACTAACCACTGCATTCTTTGGGTTGGCCTGCTCATGGTGCATCTCCATGAGCTGGTCCGGGCTGGCGCTGTGGACCCGACTCAGCACATTGAACCAACCGCTGGATGGGGTCAGAGGGAGTTCAGAAAGCGAAAGTCAGCAAACATATAATTGAAAATTACACCATGAACTTCCACTGGCAACCACAAGGGGGAACTTTATTTCCACACATCACTTTTACAGGGAGATGAGGGTAAAGAAAAACACTACTGTCAAAACAGTCACAGGGAAGTTGATGATTTCTACAGGATATATGGATGTAATGTACCTGGCATCTTCTGGAGACTCTGCATAGATGTGGTAGGTCCTCTCCTCCGTCACAATATTCAGTGCATTCTCCTTCTCATGATTGTCCACTATCTCCCTACAGAGAGACCCAGAGCAGAGCAAACCTTAGCGAACCGTATATTGCTCTATTTCTTTTGAGCAATAATAACCAGACCACTGAAATCAGCAAACAAAAGGAAAAGAAAATGTCATTTTCAACCGCAGTGACTGAAAACAGGGTCTCACTTGGCTGTGCGGACGTCGATGGTTCCTTTCAGCTTCTCTTCGCTGTCGTTCTCAAAGTACATGAGCTTGGACTCTCGCAGGACGAACCAGCGCATCTTCCAGTTGCGCCGAGACAAGGTGGACATCCCACCTCCTTTCTTGTAAAGCCAGCCGGACTTGAGGGAGTCCTGCTTGGCCCGAAACCACATGAAGGTCTCGTCCTTCAGCACGCACCAGCGACGGCGCCACGGGATCATCAGACCACCTGAAAGAGGGAGGGAGGGAGGGAGGAAGAAAGGATGTCAATTTGACCTTAAAGCAGCTGTGATACCCCGCACAGGTACACACACAAACACAAGCACTGCCTGGGAAACAACACACAATACATGAAAAACAACACTGCTGACCCAAATTTGACGAAAATAAACTGTGATATAAAGACTAAAACGTGAAGGAAGAAAAAGAAACTCGAAAACAACAAAGACAGCCTGTTAGATGTTTCTGAAACTGACGAAACGACCACACAAGCCGTGTTCAGCTGTGCATAAATCATCTGCATGCCTGCTGGGCAGTGATTTGGTAAAGCGACTCACTCTTCATGTAGAGGTAGCCGTGGAAGTACGGAGGCCCGCTGCCATTCAGCAGATTCACCCTCCCGTTGGAAACCTCCTCGTCTGTGTCCACGTAGCCGTCGTTGTCCTCGTCGCTGTCAATGAACTGAAACACAAACACCAGCATTTACGATGAGAGACGCCCTTCATCCACACTTGACATTCACTTTCATGGTAAGAACAAAAAAAATAGAAGGCTGCCCATTTTATAAACTATTTATATAAACAACAAGTGCACCACATGTTTAAATATTAAATTAGGCACATTGTAATGCAATAAAGAGGTTGTTTTCTTCATTTTATAAAGACTACAGGAGGCCAGTCTTGATTTTGCAAATTCAGTACTTAAAATCAGTGCCTATAATCTGCCTGGCCTTATCAGTCCACTGCATCATAAAAATGGTTTATACACACACACACACACAGCTTTCTTTCGCTTTGACATTTTGCTGATCTGACAGTGTTAGACCTAAGCACTCTGCTTGATTTGCACGCTCACCAGTAGAGTTAAACAAAGGGTCGCAACAGTGTTTTGCCCTGATTCGAATACGAGCCTTTCTAAGAAAGGATTCAGACGAGCGTGCTGAATATTGGGTATGCAGTTTAGGCATTGAGCCAGTGCAAGAATAATATACCCAGAGGAGAGCGAGGTGTGTCCCAGTGTTAATGATGGAAATGGAAAATGGAGAAATTTCATGTTTGTTTGAGGAGGAATTTGAGGACAAAAGGCACTTTAAAAAGACTGAATTTTTCAGTTCAGCCACAAAATCTATTCCTGCTCAGCCTCTCATGTTGCTGCACATGACATCACCCATCTGGATTAAATCTGTGGCATTTGACGGAAATAATTCTTTGATTAGATTCTCAGTTCTCACCGAGTCTGAGCTGCCCCTGAAAGAGTCCAGGCTGTTTTGGGTGCAGGAGGATTTTCGCAGCACCTCCTCGTCTGTGATATGGCCGTCATTGGTGCTGGCACCTGAGCTCCCGTGGGCCTCCTCAAACTCCTCCTGGTCGTAGTCCGACTCTGTGTCTGGCAGGTTTGAGTGGGACGGCTCCTCCATCGCAGGCTCAAAGTCAGACCCCCTGCTGGCCCTCTGACACGGCCGCCTCTCTCCGTTAGTGACTACAGCAGGAGGCGGAGGAAGAGGTCTGGCGGCCTTTGAGTCTTTGAGAGCAGAAGCATGACTCAGCCCGTTGGGGGTGAGCGGGGAGAGCGTTGCCTGCGCAGGAGAGGAGGCAGAGGAGGGGGTGACCAGTTGTCCTTCTGCAAAGGCGGGCGGCGGAGGGGGAATACTTTGGAATACTTCCTTGTCCAGAGGAACCACAGCAGGAGGAGGGAAGTCGGGCAAAGGAATGCACTCGTCCTCGGCGTGGAAACCCTCGTCCACCTCCTCCTCAGCCAGAGGGGCGGTAGATTCGGTCGGGTCGTGGAGGTTCTCCTCGCTCGAGAGGGATGGCTCTAAACCACCAAAGTCCAGCAGCTCCAGAAACTCAGTGGCCACACGGGAGGCCTCCTTCTCCAGCCTGTAGATCTCGGCGTCCCTCATCTGGCGCAGCTCCTCGTGGGAGACGTCTCCGAGGAGGGACACGCCGTCTTCCTGCTGCTTCTGCAGGCGTTCGATCTCCCGCTCGAGCCGCAGGATTTCCTCCATCTGGCGACTCTCCTCCTCAGAGGTGTGACCGTGGGACAGGCTCTGAGACAGCTCCTTCTGTGGGCGGGACAGAGGAAAGAGGAAGAGAGCACATTTAAATACTTCATGTTACCACATTCACACTTCAATATGTGTTATGTTACTTTTTTTACACTCTTGTTTATGTTTTTAGGGTTTATTTAAAAAGGAATTACCTTCTGACAAACGCCATTAACCAGTGAGCTCCTGAAAATGAAATAAAAAACATGAGATGACAAATTAAGTAAAGAAATTATCCAACACAGAGAGAAAGAAAGAAATGCTTTCAGCATATCACAGAAAGTGAACAAACCTTTTCCCGTCTGCTTGAGCTGCCATTTTCTGCTCCTCCTTCCTCATCGACTCCTCCTCTTTCTCCCTCCTCTTCATCTCCTCCTCCGCCAGCCTGCGTCTCTCCTCTTCCTCCTCCTCCCTCTTTCTCTTCTCCTCCTCCTGCTGTCTCCTCTCCTCCTCCATCCTCCTCCTTTCCTCCTCTACTCGCTTCCTCTCCTCTTCCTCCTTCCTCCTCCTCTCTTCCTCTTCCTCCTCCCGCTTCCGCTTCTCCTCCCTGAGCTGGCGATGGAGGGACCGGGCCAGCTGGCCTCTGTGATGTTTCTGCAGGACGATGGTGGCCACACGCAGGCGCAGGAAGATTCGTCTCCAGAAGTGCGCGCGGTAGTTCTTCTGGATGGTGATGACGCTGGACTGGATCTTCTTATATTGTTTCCTGGTGAGAAAATCAAAGGTGCACATTTGCAGTCAGCATCAAGGGCACGAACAGACATCCCCCACCCACCCACCCCAATACCAACCCATCCCGCTGGCATTCTCAGTTTAAATAAACACACCGGTAGAAAAGCCTCTACATTGTGAACTGTGGAGTGTTTAGACTCTAATGAGCTTGCGCTGCTCCATTGTGGCCGTGTGGGCTGCTGTGTTTAGCCCTGTGACTAAGCCCCATCACCCACACACTGCGCATGCATATGAATACACACACATATAAACACGTGCACACACAAACACACGTGACCTTGCAAGAAGGACCACACACACTGCTCTGCCTCTCTGACCCTTAACTGGCCTAGTCTCCACGGTAATCGCTCCGTGGCCTCTGACTGGTCTCAGGACAGAGATAATGTTACACGTAATAATACAAAGGCTTTACTTGTGTCTTCGGGGAACTTCCCTCGCCTCTGTCTTTAGCGTGAGCGGCTCTGTGAAGGGAAGGGAACTCACAACCTGAACGCTGTCATCAGCCCCATTATACTCTCCCAGCGGAGCCTTTCAGAGGGCTGTATGTGGCCTTATATGTTGCAGCACGCAGGTGGAGCACAGCTAGATTACATGCCTTGGGGTGTCTGCATGTGCAGATTTTCAAACCGCCGTAGTGATGGATGTCCTGTCTGACAGGCTGAGTGGAGAGGTGGAAAACTTGCTGCTCAAGCTGAAAAGGCAGCGATTTATTTCGGGAATAAAAACATCAACAGTGCTGCTGATAGTGTACCGGTGAATTAACGACTTGTTCTTGCTCGTAGATCATCATGTCTGTCCAAGAGCGGTCCCGCCACGGGGCTTGACCTATTGACCGTTCCAGATCACACTGTCTCTTCAAGATAGACTGGGTAAGTGCGTGAGGCATTATTTTCCATTTTTGATTTAGTTCTCCACCTGTGAACAAACCAAAGAAACCTGCATAGTGCTGATCACTTGTACTGATTTTTGTAATGACTTTTCATTCCTCAGACCTTCAACATTGGATTTTAACATGATGAGGGTCTGAGTACTGTTATCAGTAAAGTGATCCACAGTACAGAGTTTTTATGTCTCTCACAAATCAGACCTGATGATTCAACACACCTGTCTGTAAGACTTTATGGAGTGCTGGAACTTTGTAGTGAGTGCGACACACATTTTTCTACAAGCCTGCATGACACACCCGGTATCTCAAACTAAATCTTTTTAAAATGATCTGAAGAATGCACAGTATGAGTTTTTAAATTAGAGGCCCACAAATGAATCACCTTTACATCACATACTTCTCTTAAATATTTCACTTCTGAGATGAAATGACTGTCCACCTTTATTTCACTAAAGGAACGTGTGCACTGATACTGTAGATAAACCCACATAATACACACACGCACAGACGAAAAAGTAAACACATGTGCAAAGGCATGCACATAACCCCCCCGCTTCTCAACAAAAACACACACACACACACAGAGGCTGTACACCTCTATTACAAAATAAACACTGACAACTGTCGCTGCCACTCAGCCCTCCACCCCTCCACCCCTCCTCCACACTCCACCTCTCACCTTGCCACATAGCTGAGGATGTGGGCGCGGATCACCATGCCAGCCCTGCGCCGCACCTCCTCCCTCTCCTTCTCCAGCCTTTGCTCCAGGGCCTCCTTCAAGAACACCTGCGGGACGAGCAGCGCCACGGCCGACAGGGAGTGACAGAGACAGAGAGAGGGAGGGAGAGAGGGAGGGAGGTTGTGGGGTTGGGGTTTTGGGGTGGAAGGAAACAGGATGGGTTAGTTCCTCTTCTTGGTAAGGCTGCAAAAAAGAGGGCCCACAGAGATGTGAAGGGCCCCTGTTGTCTGCTGGCAGCACTCTGTGCCCACTGCAGAGGAAGCTGTGGTGCAGCTGAGGCTAGCAGGCTAGCTGCTCTCTCTGACTGCAGAGCAGAGCAGAGGGGGAAGCTGGCACCGGTACTGCAGTGTTGCTGCTAATGCCGCTGCTGCAGAGCCTCATTGTGTTCAGGGCGTCCCTTCCCGAGCGTTTCCCTGCTCCTGGCTGCTGCTGTTGCTGCTGCGTTGGTAGCCCGACTGACGTGCACAGGCAGAGAGGCACAGAGAGGGAGGGGAGGGGAGAGGTAGGGAGAGGAGGGATGGAGGGATGAGGGGGAGGGATGGTGGCTGGTGTCCAGATAGAAGGCCACACCCCTCCTTGCTCTTATGAAGGAAGGAGAAAAGAGTTTATTTTAACCCTTCCCTCGCTCCTGGAGACATTTTTCAAAGTTGGTTCTGTCTCTGTGGGACATTTGACAGCCCACAGCTCCTCCTAGACTAAAACACTTACGAGAAATGAACAGAAGTGACATGACATTATAAAACGTAATCAGATTTCGTCTGTCTGGCCACATTAGAATGGCTGGAACCAACCAGCTGTGTATCTGGGTTTATGTGATAATGCGATATCTGTTGCTAGCCTGGAGGATCAACTACTTCTATGGGAAGGGGGGGTATGAGTGGCCGTATGTGTGTGTGTTTGTGTCCCAGATGTTCCACTAATCAAAGGATCCCACAGCTGCAGCCCTGCCTGCCTCTGTAAAGGCTGTGAGAGGAGGAAGCTTCCACTTCGTCCACATCCTTCCCTCGTCTGTAAAACAAATGGCTCACAAAATACACACATACACACACACACAGGCGCACACAATCCACGCAACGTCATCCAAGCCCCTAATTCTGGGTACACACTTCCTCTGCACACAATCAGCACGTATATAATTACACGCAGATTGTTTCTCCAAAGGAAACGTAGCCCCCTTCTGTCTCTCAGCCCCCTTCCCACAACCCGCACTACATTTCCCTGAGCCCAAAAATACTACGCTGCCATCAAAAACACGAGCATGCGGACGGGATGACACAGACTCGGCCACTTAAGTGCATTTTTTGGGGGTTATGACTTGAAAACCCAGCCGTCTTTCTGCCTCCCTTTCTATGTATACGGAGTGTAAAGTGGGGCCGTCGCCAGCAGAGTCAGCCAAAGGCCAAAGTGCTGAACCCGGGTGCACAACTAAGTTCTCTCTTAATGAACAGTGACTCCAGAGATTTATACTGTGTGCATGTGTGAGAACTTTAATATACATAGGCATGTGCACATTAGTGGTTATGCTCCGGTTATACATTCATTAAGAACCAACATGTGGTTCACATCAAACATTTTTGCACTCGACACAGATTTCGACGTGCCATGTGAGCTGCTGACGCCGCTCACACTGTGCCAACCAAACGGGGCATTACAGCAAAACTGTCCGAAAGGGAACCAACAAATTTGAAATGTCTCAGTGATTTAACGGCCGCCGAGGAACCACAACTTAGAGCAGGAAGTAACAGTGGGACAAATGTGGATTTAGCTGATTTCAAGAAGGGCAATAAAACTGTTTTATTTATATCCCCTTTCTGCTGCGTGGAGGCCGCCTGTGCCGAGTCGAACGCGAAGCGAAGAGTCTCTGCTGTCCAGATCAAACACGCCATTAAAGGTTAATCATTCAGAGGAAAGGAGTGGGCTTCGCACGGGGGAGTCGATGATTGTTTGAGACAAAGTGGCAGAGGGAGAAAGAGGGGGGACAGAGCGGGAACAGATAAGAGAAAGATAAGCATCGCAGAGAGCCGCGTCGCAACAGATGGGGCTCCCAGCGCTTTGATAACTTTTCCAAAGATGAACGCGCGAGATGTGACTTTCCTTTAACCTCTGCCGTGCCTCCTCACCGCCTTCCAAATCACTCGCCGGGAGTTTAGTTTATTAAATCAACAGCTCTGGGAGTGTCGAGAGGGTAACACTCTTCCAGCTACGATGAGGCTCGCCTGGGGATTAATGTAAGCCCCCGCGCTGGGTTACAGTTACAGTAACAGTTGTTGGTGTCTGGATTTTTAGGAGTAGCCATGTAACTCTGCGGTTGTCAACAGGAGAGCAGCAGATTGACCACAACTGGCCAGAAAAATCTTTGGGACATGAGTCACAGCTGGGGCTGTCCAAGCTGTGGCACACATTAACAGCTTGGGAATGACATGACTTCTTGAGAAAGAATCAGTCCCAGAAGAGAGCAGAATGAGCCAATGTACTGTCGTGATTTTTTTTTTTCTTTCAGGAACCGTCACACGTATTTAGAGAAATGAGCGTAAAAAGCAGTGATTTCCGACCTGTTTGACATGTTCTGAAGAGCATGTAGGTCACTGGCTGGAGTTCATGTTGCAGGAAAACACACACTGACATTTCACCTGACCTCTCAGCCTGCCCACCTGTGGTCTTGTGTGCTTCAAGCCTGCAACCTTATCCCGCCCAAATACATATGTGTCTTTGTGCTTGTATTAATCTGCATTGTAGGGACTAATATCTCACCACGAAGTCAAATTATGAGGACTCGGCTCCCATTTTGGAGACATTAAGCTGGCCCCGCAAAGTAAAGCGTAAAATGTTAGGATCAAGAAGGTTTTTTTTCTTGGATAATGTTAGGGGATAAAGTTGAGAGCTGGGTTAGGGTGGCGGTTATGGTTACTGTGTGCATCCAGGGCATGAATGCAAGTCAAAGCAATGTCCTCCTAAGTGACAAAAACAAGTTGGGGCATGCATGTGTGTGTGAGAGAGCAAGACAGTCTGCCTGTGTGTGTGTGTGTGTGTGTCTGTGTGAATATGTGTGCCCCACCTTTGTCTTTCCCAGCTGCCACTCTGTCTTGGCCTTGTCATGAAGTGTGAGGAGCTCGGAGCAGCTCTGCTTCTCATCGTCTGAGTGGATTTTGCTCTTCAGGATCATCTTGTATCTGTGGGAACATACACACACATAAAAATACACCCACACAGATAGTTTTTTTTTTCCTTTTAAGTGATTTAGCACTTTTGCTTTGTACAGTCTTTACTGGTTCTCTTGCTGACCTGCTGTAGAAGTCCTTAAAGGTTCTGCGGACAGGGAATCCAGCCCTGCGGATCTTTACTGTTTCCAGCATCCCAGAGTATCTCAGCTGGTTCAGGACCACAGCGGGATCGAACTGGTTGGCCTTCTGTACATGAACAAAAAACAAAAATAACATTGAAATTACAAATACCAAAATGTCTTCATGTTTAAATAAGTACATAATTCTCCAGAGACAGCTATGCGCTCAAAGTTGACCTTATTCAGCACAACATGGGACAACTAAACACTGCAGGCCAATATAATCCTCCACCTCCACACACTTTTTCAAATGATCTTGCTGCTGAGTCAAGCTGAACTTGAACTAAAAAGTAAATTACCATGGTGAGCGCTATCATTTTACATTAACAATCAGGTTACTGCAAAGAAAACACACGCCGTCAGAGAGAAACCCGAACAGCGTTGAGCAAGACCAACCCGGGGAGGTTTTCCTTTCTCAAATAATCAGCCGCATTGTTCACAGCTCTGTGTCACCAATGATCCTCAGGCCTGCTTATTAAACTGGATCTGTGATGTCTGCCGCCTCACACCTCTGCACAGGCCGCTCTGAGGGACAGCACGAAGGCCATTGTCACCCAGAGGGCACGCAACGCTGGATAAGCCCCACGCAGGACCGCAGCATTCCCCAAATGTGTCAGTCTAATTACAGGCTTGGGCACAAAAGCACTTGCACGCTTGCATGTGTACATGTTCATAATCAAACACACACGCACATAAACGTGCACCTCCCAGGGCTCTGAACTCTGCTCTTTAGCAGAGGATTTAGGCAGCTGAAAGGGGTACGGCATGTTGACATGTTTGAGTGAAAACAAGCTGACCCTTCCCTCAGTGACATTTTTTCCGAGGAGAGCAGGAGCACGCAAATCACACAAATACACTGTATGTACATGTGTGTGTGTATGTGTGTGTGTGTGTGTTTGCATGCATGCAATCATGTCAGAGGATTGTGTGCGCAATCCTGTCATTCTGCAGGATTAGCGGAGGCACGGCTTGTTCCATCTTGACCGGCCGAGGCCCAGGTAGAGCCAATGAGAGCCGGGGACGGGTGAGGCAGGTGGAGAGACAGAGAGTGGGAGGAGGATGGTGCAGTTTCCATGCTAATAAGTAAGCGAGAAGGTGTGGAGTGACGCAGGAGCAGTGGGAGGTAAGGAGAGAGAGGAGAGAAGAGGACAATCACCACACTGTGCGAATTAATAAGTAACAGTGACAGAGAGAATGCCACTGGATTACAGAGCAGCCAATTCCTCCTCTCACACAGAGAATAAAGAAACACAACACAACCAATACTCCAACTATCCAGTGTCAGAAAAGTTGGAAAACTTTGCAGATTTTTTGAAAGGCTTTGCAGTTGTGTGCAGTGGAGGAATAGAGGCCTAGTAAATAAACATGCCATTGGCTGCACCACAGTGCCGGCACTGGGGTCTTATCTTGGTATTCCACCGATGCAGCCAGATCAGCGGAGCGTCAGCCAAGCCGCTGCAGCTGGAGTGGCCAGAGGTGACCTCTGACCTCTGGTAAAGGGGATAAAGTGGTAGGAATGTGCTGGTACACAGCCCTTTTATTTGTGTGAGCACAATGAGAGCCTTTGCACCAAAGCTGGAGCGCCATATTAGTTTATTAGTAATGAATATTGGCAAAAAAACCCAACAAGACAGCAAAAAACTAAAGGAGGAGTCACTTTTCAAGTGGAACATTTATAAGACCAAATGAGTCTAAAGACTAAATATTAGCTCTGAGCATCAGGAGCTATGAATAGCACTGAGGAGGTTTAACTTTGCAGGCGCTGACCTTGACCAGGCCTGGCAGGGTTTCTGTGATTTTTTTTTCTTTTTTTTTGTTTTTTTTGTGCAGTGAAATTTGCATGACCTACCTTGTCCATGTTTGGTTTGATGCAGCGTACAAAGAAGGGGTTGGAGGCACTCAGTGTGGCCATCAGGGAATGGAGAGAGTCCTGAAACACATCAACAACGAGGCGGTGAAGATTAAGAGACAGTGGGAGAGGCTGGCTTCAAATATATTTCTCTGTCTGTCCATTCATGCATGTGCTTTTCACTTTGTGGGCGTCAATAAAAAAAGTAGGAAAAGTCAAGAAAAGTTGAAACTCAGGCAAGCCTCCTTTTATTGTCTCTTCAGGACCTTGCCTACTCTGTGTGTGTGTGTGTGTGTGTGTGTGTGTGTTTATAGGGAACTGGTAGAGTAAATATTCAGATATTTTACTTACAGTAAAGTAAGTTGA
>JBAJHX010000043.1:9147914-9162950 GCA_037176925.1 Amniataba percoides | reverse complement strand
AAACTGTAGGCCAGGGCAGCCTGCCAAATCCTCCCCTGCTCCTTCTCTCCGCACTGCAGCGAGGACATGCTAAGCTAGGCCCTCCGCTGTGCCCCCCCTCCACCACCAAAACCGCATATTTCATACACCCCATCACCCAACAGCCTCTGCAGATCAAATACACTGACTGCTTTCTCCTTCGCCCTTTGTCTCTCCATGATTTCTATTCTCCTTTTGCTCTGTGGCCCCCTTCTGACACTCACCATACCAAGGAAAAGAGCCAAAAGTTAAGGGTTAAGTGATCATTGTATGCAGCAGCACATGAGAGACAATTGACTTCATTGTGTGTGTGGTGACACCATCATGCAATCATCAGTGCTGAACTGGGAGTCGGGTCACAGAGGCTTCAGACTCACCCTGAACTGGGAGCTGACTGTGGGCTTGCGTCGGGCCGTGCCCATCTTTAAGGTCTCATCTCCGCTTCTGCTACCGACGCGCTCAAAGAGGTCGTAGATGAAGTCAAGCCTGCAGGCACATGAGCAGAGGAGGGAAGGTGAGCGTGAGGGCTCGCTCGTGAACTGAATCGCAACAACGTGTGTGTGTGTCTGTGTGCTGGATTCGGTGTGAGTGCGACACGCTTACCTGCTGTCTTTCAGGATGAACAAGATGTCGTCCCTGAAGGTGTCTCTGTTCTTCTCCAGAATGCCGCGCACATCATAGAGCACCTAAAACAGTGAAGAAAAACGAAAATGAGAGTGCGTACATTTAATATAAGATAAATACAAATAAACAATATATAAGATAAAACAAGACTTTATTGTTATACAGATGTACAAGAAAAAGTCCAAACAGTTAAAAACTATTTAAATGAATAAATCAGAAATTTAAGTTACTGTTCTGTGTAAGATTTAGTGAAAGGTAATAAACTATGTATGTGTACACTTGCAAACTACAGCCAATATGGCATTATTAGCACAGTGTTTGCTCTCAAGAAAGGCATCATTACAGAATTTAATTTTAGGTTTGAGGTCAATCCGACCAATCATTGACCTGACGTCTTCATTTGGAAATGAAATTTTCCTTTTCCCCATAATATACAGGTTCATTTTCCAGACTGGTATTTTGTGTTTTCAGATGAGAACATTCACACGTATGTGCAAACAAGTGTGACACGAACAGGTGACTGCAAGTGTGTGTTATTGAGTGCTCGGCGTGAACAAAGGCGAGGGGCGTCTCTTTTAATACAGCGGAGCGCCTCTGTGTTAATGCAGTCACCTGTTGAGTTCTGTTCAGGCTCCGTCTTAACAGCGCGGCATTCCTCTGCTCGCTCTGACCCACAGTAATGCACTCTGAGTTTAAATAAAAGTGCCTATAGAGAATTTTACACCGGAAAAATGCATCAAAATGATGTGAAAATACCTTTGTGTGCATGTGAGCTTGTGTTCACAGCTGTGCGTCTGTGCACGATAATCCAATAACAACCCCCATCCCCCATTCCCAAGCCTTGAGGCTCATGGGGAGCCATGAGATCCAAACTTGACGACACATGTATTTATAAATCACAGACACACTAATTACACTCCATTCCTCTCTCATTGGACTGCACTCATACAAAAGGCCCTCTGTGTTTCAGGTTCACTTAGCTAAGACAGTTAACCAGGACGGTCTCATGATGCTGCAGAGAAATGGGCTCGTCAAGAGGATTTTCACACAGTTCAGCAGAATCTTACAGGACGGCCTAATCCTGCATACAGTGCATGCTGAAATCTACAAAATGAAGTCCATCAGCGAAGTTGCGTCCTTGCATTATTTAACTGAGACACGTGAATGTGTGTCTATTTTCACATCTGATGACGAGAGACTTAATTTAAATAGACTGCATTTCCCTGGTACCACTTGGATAATCAAATCAATGGGAGGATGCTACTATTTCCCCTGCTGGACTCAAGGCAGCGTTTAAGATAACAGAAGAAGCTTTCAGAGAGCGAGAGAGAGTGAGAGAGACAGAGAGAGAGAACAACTGGTTGGCCTGCCTGTCTTCTCTGGACAGAGTCATTACCATACACGTCCATGCCAGGCTTGTGACTGAGCTGCCACGCTTGCACTGAGGAGACCTTGTCTGAGGCGAGCTTCATAAGGCCGTTCTTTATCAAGGCGAGCACCACCACCACCCCCTTCCCACACACACACACACAAACATACACATCTCATCCCGCCTGTTCTGTTCATGCCTCCTCCCTGACCTCCTTTCTTTTTACAAGTCCGTCAGCAGTAACCTCTGCCATCAAGGAAGCAAGGGAAGGAGAGGATGACGGCGAAGCAGTTTCTCCTGACTCAGGGGAACAGACAGCGGAGGGGGGGTGCGGCATCCACATCGTAGATTTTGGCAGACGCTGCTCATCCAATGACTACCTCACTTCCTGGACTTGCTGGAGGTTGCTCTGTATCTGTGTGTGTATGTGTGTGTGTGTGTGTGTAAGTGTCGTTAATTACCTCTCCGGCGTAGTGCTTGATGCCAAACTGGTGGTCATTCACTCTGGGCTTCACATAGTAAGGGTTTGTCTGAGGAGAGAGGACAAAGAGGCCGATGCCGTTCACGTCTATTGAATTAGTGCTAATCAAATTATAGTAGAACACACAGTATACTGAGCCCTCCAAGACGGGGTTCAGAGGGCGGCTGAAAGGTCAGTCACACATCCACATCTACAAACATTTAATAACCGGTTTGTAATTTTTTTAATAAAGTGATGAATCTTAGGCTTAATAATGTTAGAAAAAAGGTGGAAAGTGTCTCTCATAATGCCTCAACAACAGTCCCACTGCCAAAAATCAATCAATACATTTACAGCGGCAATACTCTGGCAATGTTTCCAAACATGGTTACAAGAACTGATTTGTCTGCGTGGGTCTAATATGCTCGGTAGTGTTGGAGTTCCGTTTTCCTTAACTTTTTCCTTCTATTCAATTCATAATACTGCTTGTGTTTCTCTGCCTGTCTTGATTAGATTATAATATTAAAAACAACTGAAATAACTGAATGAATTATTTAATTA
The DNA here is from genome assembly GCA_037176925.1 of Amniataba percoides. Taxonomy (NCBI): domain Eukaryota; kingdom Metazoa; phylum Chordata; class Actinopteri; order Centrarchiformes; family Terapontidae; genus Amniataba; species Amniataba percoides. Next base: position 9,159,918 of record JBAJHX010000043.1, on the reverse strand, counting down.
TAATATCAGAAAAAAACAGCATTGATAAATAAGCAATCATCAATCAGTCAAGCATAGCATATCCTGCTGTCTCTCCAACTCTTTCAACCGTGACCTTAAAAACATGCGTCACTGGTAAACACAGACACCTCACGGGGAGATTTCAGTCGGCTCTTAGGTCTCGCTTTGTAACGCTGTTGTTTTTTCCTTCAGCCAGAGAAAATCCCCGTTAGGTTTTCTGAGGACACTCTTTTCTCCTGCACACAATGCTGATCGGGCCGGGAGAATGGCTGATCACATTTCAGCATTGTTTTGTTTGCATGTGAGAGCGCTCGGGGGCGTGTGCGAGCGCTGCACAGACATTCAGTGCCGCACCGAAGGCAACAGGAACTTCATCAGCCAGGAGGGGAAGGTTTAACTCTTTCAGGCTGTGCTGGCGGGTGGGCGAAGGCATGTGTTCAGAGGAGCTTTGATAGGGGGGATATGGGGTCATTTCTATGTATTTTGTGAGTGTGTGTCTGGGTGTGTGTGTATGCACCGCTGCATGCGTGCAAGATGCATGCAGGTTTTCGCGCGTGCGTGTGGACTTACCGCGTGCCGGCTGTGCAGTTTCTCCAGAAGGGTGTAGTCTGTGCCTTTGGGGAAGCGGCTCTCCTCATTGATAAGAGCCAACATGCCCAGTTTCTAAAAGGGAGACAGACAGAGGAGCGAAGGGAGTGAAACACACCGCAGTCATGATGGAACTAGTTATAATCCCATTGGGGCACATCTGGCAGCTTTTACTATAACAATGTGTCCAGGAAACAGCACAGTAATTCATTCAATTTTCTCATTTATTTATAAAAAAGAAGGTTCACTGAGCAGGCACGGTGTTTGGCAGCAACACCTCGCTGCACATTTCTTCAGTTACACACAAACTAATACAGCAGAAATTGTCCAAAATCCAATTAAGCCAAATCTGAAGTTTATGTAGAGATAAAATGCTTGTAATTTAATGTCTTTTTGCTTCCCTTTAGCTTTCCAAGCTTGCGATTTTGACCAAGAAACCTTTCAGACATGAGCTCTCTTCTGCAGGCGCTCCGTTTCAACCATCATTAGAACTATGGCGATAAAACAACACAAATTGTCCTTATGCTTCACTTCGACCATGCCTCCGACCGCTGACTGGTGTACATTACTGTGCACACAACATGCAAAATGAGACTATATAATGATAGAGTAGGAGATGGGGGTCAGTGTAAGCGCAGTGTGGCGTCTGGGTCAGCACGCTCTGGCTGGCGGTTAGCGGTCGATCCCCGGTGGTGACTTTGCTCTCTCGGGGCCTGAATGTCTGTTACCTTTTCTATGAGATCCAGACACTCTGCGTTATCCATCCAGTCTATGGCCTCCCACTGGATCCCCTCCCTGTGTGAGGACAAAGACAGACACACACAGCATGTGTATATATAAACATAAACAACCAGGAAGACACAATGGCTGTATTGTCCGGCATGAACATGTGATGAAATGAGCCATGTCCAAGCTGCTGGCCCATTATACAAGAAAACAACTGTCTGGGGGAGAAACTGAGCCGATTCCAAACCTCTGGCAGTTTGCCTGTATCGCCCTGAGGAGGCCCAACCCCCCCACCCCGAGCCCTATCTGTCTGTGCGACTGTCTCCAGTCCTCTTTCACTTTTAAAGTATTCGCCAGCATATGAGCCCAATCTGTAGAAATCAAGCTGTTTGGGCATCTTAAACATCTTTACCTGTTGTACTCCAGCTGTTCCAGTGAGAAGATGTGCTTGTTGAAATACTCCTGGAGTTTCTCGTTGGCATAGTTGATGTTGAACTGCTCAAACCGGTTCACCTACAGGGCAGAAGAACATGATAAAACCATCAGTCATGTAGCTTCAAACATGTTTTAAGAATTAAAAATAAAAAATGCTCTGAATATTTTTTTTCCCCACAAATAATTCTTAAAATCACATCTGTTCTGTCTCCCTCATTGAAAAATCCAGAATTGCATTTAACTCCTAGACAAGATGTCTCCTACTTCTCTGAAAGTCCAGAGCTCTCAGTGTTTTGTGCACTGGAGGTTTCGATGTCACGAAATCCTGCCGCTGTGTCCTCGTGTTAAACTCGGAATTAAGGTGAGCACATAGAAACGTTTCCCATTTCAGCAGATGAATGTGAAAACAAACTTTTGTATCAAACTCTGCACACACATTGTTCTGCACAATGAAGGTAAAACATTCAAACACATGTAGAAAAATGCTGTATACTGCGTCATATTCAACTAAATATATGACTAACACTTTAATAATATGTGCACAATACCATGATAATCTGGTGCACAGAGGTACATGACATCAGCTTTTTCCACATGAGCCCTCCAAACCAGTGGGAGGAACACAGAAACAATGAAATACTCAAGTCTCTCATGTGAAATAAATGATACTGCTCGGTAGGAACTTTCCTAGGATCCAAATAGTCATAGTAAGAAGGTTGAATGAGAAAATGTGCTTTCACAGGCTTTAAGAAAAGGAAACAAACACTTAAGCTGGACAAGTGAACTCTCACCTCAAAGTTCTCAAAGCCGAAGATGTCCAGGATGCCGATGGACTTGAAGTTGTCTTTGCCTTTGATCTTCTGGTTGATCCTCATTATGATCCAGGAGAAACACTGAGAATAAAGCGCCATGGCAACCGAGTCCCGAGAGTCCACGGCCTGCAACGCACGCCACGAAGAGACGAGGTTACCATGGATACCAAGAAGTCAGGCATAAATAACAAGAGAGAGGAACATGGCAGACTGTGTATTAAACACAACATACAGCATTTCACCATATTCAGTGGTGACGGGGTGTGTGAGGCCTCAGTGGTGTGTCTATAAAACAAATAGCGGTTTAGAGACAAAGGTGTGTTCTGTCAGCGTCTGTCTGCGGGCAGCAGGTAAGACAACGTCTGTTTTCACAACAGGCAGCTTCGCTTATCACCTACAAATCTGAAGAGTGACAAACTGCAGGCAGTTTTTTTTTCCAGTCTGGGGAAGACAAAGATAAATCAGAATGACGTATAAATAAGACATCATTCAGGGAAGCATAGTTCTGTGTCTTTTCAGTTCTCAGATAAATTTGCCAATAATGCTTTTACTAAAGTAGATTGCATGCACTTTTATTTACGACGGAGTAAACCTGCTGGATTGAGGTTTTTATTTATTGTTAATGTCCAAAAGTGAAATAGGAAGAGAGAAAATCTCTTAATCTAATCTGTGAATGAAAACCATTTGGTGACATCTCTCTTAATCATGGACTGTAATTCTGCGCGACTGACAAGATGTCATTTGTGCCACTAATTTAGCACACCAGTCAAACAAACTGAGAAAATCCACTTCTAATCGCCAGCTCTGATTTTCTCCAGCTGCCGTGAAGTCGGCCTTTCAGGCAGACAGCATCCGCGTACGAGTATAAAACCCTTCAGCTTGCCAGCTCCGCTTCCTCCGCAGGCATTGTGCTTGAATTGAAAACAAAACAAGAGCGTGGCCATGTGTACTGTATTTGGGGCAACAATGCTCCTGGGCTTTTGAGCAATCCATCATGCCCCGTCACCTCTTGCAACTAACGGGTGTGAACAGAGCACTGGTGGCTCCAGGATCTCCGTCACAGGGGTGAAAAGAATGGCTGTTTGTCCAGGATAGTGAAAGGGGGGGGTGGGGGCGGGCTAACGCAGGCAGTCGTGGGGTGGGTGACCCCTGGCCGCTGTGAGAAGAAGCCATTCTTACCAACTCCAGGACGGGAATAATGAAGTCTATTAAGAGACAAGCTGCTTCAAAGGCCAGGCAGAACAAGCAGCAGCAGGGTGACAGCACAAGCTCTTTGTCTGGTGATGAAAAGCTTTCTTGTGACTTTTGCGTCCCTGCGATAATAGTAAAGGTCCATTCTGCATATTCGCTGATATTTAGGCCCGCGAGTGGGCCAAAAGCTTGAGCTCAGCCAAGAAAGAGACGTTGTGTCATGCGTCAGAATAGTTCTTGTGGCATATGGCGAAAAGGATAACAAGTGCAGATGAGGACTTGTGAAATATTCACATTAATTACAGGGCACAGCTTGGACATTTGAAGCCGAGAGAGACACCAGCGAATTACTACGCCAACGTCTTGGTGAGGAGAAGACTCTCACTTCAGCCTCAGTCATTGGCTCTATTGTGCTTTTGACTCAGATCACTATCATGATGGCTTTATTGTGCCAGGAATCTGGCAGACAAAAAGCAGGAAATGGCTGGGAGTCACGCAAGGGATCTGGAGAGGCATGTGGGGGAGAGAGAGCGCTGGAGAAAGCTGTGTGTGTCACCAGGACAAGGGAGGGAGAGGACGGAGGACGGGGGGGGGGGGGGGATAGACAGACATCTCCTGTATGTTTCAGTGTCTTTGACTCAAGAAAGTGTAGATTTCTGGATAATCCCTGAGATCTGAAATAACGGTGTAAGATGTTTCAGGGTTGTTGTGTGCAAAGCTGTGCGACTCCTGTGCGGGGCGGTGGAGGAGGAAGTCGGGGTTGGATGTGTTGTTACCTGCTCCACAGTGAGCGGTGAGCAGATCTCCTCTCCTCTGAGGATCATGGAGCGTTGGGTCAACACCTCCGACAGCTGGAAGGAGTCCAGGCCGAGCAGGTCGCTGACATTACTGACCACTGAAACACACACACGCACAAATGTGTAAGTTGCAGTGTGTGTGCATCACTCATGCAGCACAGAAACTCAGGTGGCATTGATGTCAAACAACAGATGTGACATATACGGTGTGATCCTATACAGTCTATAGGAAACTCTACTCTGCTGGCTGGGCTGTAGCATTGTGCAGACACTGTAGTTCACTGGTTCTTTGGAAAAGAGGTCAGACACAGCGAACAAAGGAGCCTTGAGCTCATGTTACAGCCTGTTCAGTGCTATGTCTGCTAGTGCAATGTCAATCAAACTCGGGGGCATGAGGAACACTGCACAGCGGCCCAGCGTCAGTGGTGAGCTAATTATCTCCTTCAAAAATTTCTGCAATCAAGTCCAGCAACAATTTCAGGTCATTTTAACCAGACCTGGCTTCTCCACTTAAACCCAGGCATTCCCTGTTTCCCCCCCAAAATAGCAAGAAATATTGATAAAACATTTTTCCACTCTTTGATAAACATCGCATACGCTGTTTTAAAAGCTGTATGCAACAGTTGCTCATGAAAACGTTTGCTTACTGTGGCACAGTTAAAAATGATCTTAACAGAGATGTGCGCTCTCACTATTAAGAATACTTTATGCCTTTTCCAAACAAATGACAAATTTCAGTGACGCATCAGGTTAAGGGTCTCCAAATTACTTTCCTAATGAGTTCTTAGTTATGCGTAGGACAAAACAGGAACTTTCTTGAAAGTTCCACATATGCTGAATTATATTCTTCAGCATGTACGCATGTATGGTGACTTGGTGTGTATTGACTAAAATAGGCACAATAAAATAAATAAATTGAGCAAAGTCTCTATTTTACCTATAATGACTTTAAAATTAAGTTTTCTAGAACATAAATAGAGAAATAACTTCAATGCTATGCAGATAAATTATCGCTGGAATTTCAAAATTGTAATCATCTGTGTCCTTTAAAGTTTCAGCAGCGCCGCACATATTGGGGACATGTATAACACTGTCAAAATCAATCTGACACACTCTGTGTAGTGAATCTGGTACATATTATTCTGTTAATTCTTCCCTCCTACCTCCTTTGGAAGTGATCTGAGCTCCTCCAGCAGTCATGAATTCAATGTTGCCCATCTGGAGGACAGCAGACAGCAACTTGAAAACGTCTCTGATCTCCTCCTCAGTGAATTCCATCACTTTCAGGGCCTCCTGCGGCACAACGCGGACAGATTTGAGAGGAAAACAAGACATTAAAACACAATTGAATCACTCGAGATGTGTGTTTTTTTATTATTTGAGCTATAAAACAATTACATGAACATAATTCAAAATTGGCCACCAAAGCCACCATGACACAAACAACATGTTCCCGCTTGGCTCATGCTTTCTTGAAGTGGCTCTGTGGAAAGGCTCATGAAGAAGTGTTATGGCGCCATCTGGGGGTTAAACAAGCCACTTACACACACACACACACACACACACACACACACACACACACCCCTACACACACACAGTATATTCTTTCTTATGGATCTTTCTTTCTTCATCTTCTTACCATCACACTGTCAAAGAGCTGCTTGTCATCCAGACTGTTGTCCTGCATGCAGCCCGACTGGCTCAGGTAGTGATATGACTCGGGGCCCTCAGACAGGAGGTACATGTCTGCCACGCAGAGACATGAGGAAACGAAATAAAAGGATCATGCATTAACAGCGAGGAAAAAATTGAACCGAGTCTTCTGGGTAATGTCAGCAGATATTTCTCTTCAAGCTACCAACTGTTAAGCATACAGAGTCGGAGTATTCAGAGATTCAGAGGTATCTATTACAACCACTGCAAAATGATTTTAAGCTGCACAAAGCATTTTGTTAAAAACCCCAACCCTTTTCTAAAAGAAAAACTAATCATTAAGTGGCTCCTCCATTAACTTCAGTCTGTTCAAACTGTGGCTTTTATTTGATTGATTTTCTGCACAATGCGTCAGACTGGCTGCCCGCTGTTAAATAATAAAAAATAAAAGAAAGAAATTCCTTTAGAGCTGACATCTTTTGTAATTTTGATATTTCGCACATTTATCACTTGCAATCACAAATTAGGGCTCAAGCACATCTTTAACCTATGACCTAAGGGACAACGTTGGTCTGAGACTCAGTTAAAAACACCAACCTCTGTGGTCTCTGTCTGCTCCTGCTAACAGAGCGTAGAAGATGTGGTAGTTTCTTTCTCCGGGATTCTGTCGAACCACGCGGTTCTTGGAAAGAGAAGATGCTCGTTATAAGTATTTCATGAGCGAAAGGATTTTGGACTGTTACACATAAATGAAATCACATCATTTGCCCTCTGATCCCGCACGACACTGCAGAATGTTCGAACACAAACCTACCTTTTCCAGCAAATCTGAGATTGAAAGTCAAGGAAAACACTGAAGGCTTAGAGTGACCGTGACCTACGCACCAGAAGCAGAGGACATCTGATTTCTCTACAGTGTGAGTAAGTAAGTAAGTAAGATGAAGGATACAGTCAATGATGCAGCCTCCCTGAATGTTTCCATTCTGGGAAAAGTGGAGCTGGATAAACTTCCCAAAGCGACTGGAGTTATTGTTGTACACCGTCTTTGCATTTCCAAAGGCTTCCATGATGGGACTGCAAACAGAAGAAAAGCAAACCAGCAAATTAAACCTCAACTAAATACTGATATAAACACCAAAAAAAAATCTAAAAGATAAGCAAAAACAAAAATACTATATACACTTATATACACAACATGTACACAAATAAACAAGTGACAATTAAGAGAACATGTTTATTGTTCCCTTAAAATGTAAATGGTGGACTGGGGGTCAGATTTAAGGGGTCCAAATGGTACCTGCTCTGGACGAGAGCCTGCTCCACCCTGGTGGTCCTCTCCGATGGGGGGGTACCTGCTGAGTTTTGACTCATCACTGACAGAAACTTCAGCAGCAGCTTGGTGCTCTCCGTCTTCCCAGCACCGCTCTCCCCACTGACGACGAAGCGACAAGTAGATTATGAGGAGTTTAGGATCACATTGCTATAATTTACATTTTACATGAATGTCTTCCAAGCAACAGTTACAAGCTTAATTTAATACGAATAACTCGGTGATAAAATAAGTCTTAGTTATTAAATGTGCACCTGATGAGGACACACTGGCTGTCGTGTCTCTTCCACAGGCAGCGGTAACACTCGTTGGCCACTGCAAAGATGTGAGGGGGCAGCTCCCCCATCTGGTGTTTGCTGTACAGATCGACTGCAGTGCCGTCGTACAGGCCCGATATCTGCTTGTAGGGATTTACTGCCGCCAGGATCGAACCGATGTTGGTCTGAGGGAAAGGGAGACACACGGAAAGTTGTCAGAGAGGAAGACAAAAAAGAGAAAAAGACAAATGATGAGTTAAATTGTGATCAGTGTTTTATGCAATATATGCAGATCTCCCAAAGTAGAAATTAACAGAGTAAATTTGGCAGATTGATCCAGTTTCCTGTCTCCTGCCACTGGCACAGTATCTGTAGTCAGTACTACTCTTAAACTGCTGCATATGGCCTAGTTTTTCACTGAGGGCAGTAATATTTTAGGATCCATCGCTCCTGCTCGGTTAATGCGCTTTGGGGAAAAGTGCCTCACAAAAGTGTGTTTGTGGGTCATCATTCCACAATGATAGCGTTCTGCGATGCCATGCAGACAGACCGGGTGGACCCTTCGAGATGAGATTAAGAGATAGGATTTCAGGAAACACAGTTACTGTGAGTCTGTGGCCAAAGATTATTTTAATAAAACCCGGTTAGTGTTTCAAGGGGACCTTAGTGAAAATAATCCTGGCAGGGAGAGAGGGTCAAACAAACATATCTGAAATCTTGCATTCTCTGCAGGAAAATCCAGTTCTGAGTATTCTTCAGTGTAATCCAGGAGTTATCCATTGTTATTTAGCATTTTTTATATCAGAACTTTTTTTTAAGTAGTTTCTGTCAGTAATAGAGATTTTTTTTTGTTCCAAAGTGGTGTGCATCTTATGTGAGCGATCGAAGAAGAGTAATAGCACACAACGTGAGAGAAGTAAGACTGCAGGCATTGTGGACCCACGGTCTCCAGGCACATCATGAGGGTGCATGGTAAAAGTTTAAGGCCTTACATAGATATTGTCTTTCCGGTAGCGCAGAAAGAGGTTGTGCATGATGGCGGCTTCGTGCAGCTCTGCCAGTGTGGACATGTCCTCCACTCCATGGATGCTGCTGGGATGCATCGGGTACACCGTCTCCCTGTTCAGCTCTGCCTTCTGTAGGTAGATCGCCTGGAAAAACAAACACACACATGCCCCCAAAAAATTAGATTTCACAATCCTGTATCTCGGTGTTGAAATTGCACACCTGCTGCAAATAGTGAATGGACAAGAATAAAAGGGGGAAAAGCATCAGGGCTACAACTAACTTAACCCAATAGATTGTCTGACTGACAGTCTAAAAACCCAAAATATTCAGTTTTCAGTAACAGCAGCAAAAACAGTAAATGGTTGGCATTTTTATATGAAAATTAGAAGATTTATCATTTCAGGCTTTCCAAGAAACTGTTTCGCTGGTTGACAAGCCAAGAAACCGGAGCATCTCATCACGTCATCAGTGTAATTAGAGGTTGGCGGCCCAAACGCCATCCACTCTTATTAAACAGGCTGAAGTGTGATACAGCTTCTTCTGCCCAGTTTAATTTAATAAAAGTGTCTTAATCGTTCATGTTGTCAGCTGAGCCAGTCTCACTGCAAAACAATACAATCAGCATTCATCTATAGCTCATTTCACCACAACAATCCACTACTGTCGAGGCAAAGTGTACTGTACGTAACCTCAGCGTTAAAGAAGCGATGACTCCACGCCCACCGCCAGGCAGACAAGTTTACACAGATCTGAATCCAGCTGCTGGCATCATCCATCCACTGCGACCACAGCACACGCATGCATGGGTGACAGGCAGGTTCAAGTGATGATACGGGAATAAGCGAGGCCTAAAATGACAGACTGAATCCCCGTTGTGTGCCTGCCTGTGCCTGCTGCCAGCATATCTGACAGGCAGAGAGCCCCCCCTGTCTAACACAAGTCCGGACTTCTCTGCTTGATTTTCTTCTATTCACTTCTTAGTCTCTGCACACATTCCTACAACAAGGTCAATTAGATGCAACAGCAAATGTGAAAACTGGAGATGTCCTTCCCTTGACAACTGAGGTAGGGTTTTAGAGTTTTGCCTTGAAATGGATCAACAGGGAGCTGATGAGAAAGACAAAAGAAGGAATAAAAAAAGAATCAGGGTTTCTTTAGTGGCAAAGAAACATGGAAACTGCTTTATAACGTGACAGGGATCCAGTCAGAGAGTCAAAGAGGATCGCAGAATTTCTGGCTGTGGGAACTCTAATGGAAGAGACATGAGATAAAAGAGCAGACAGACTACAAACGTGTTGGTCACTTGATGGGAAGGTGATGATTTAAGATCAATACTGATGGACAAGGAGCTCCGGTTGTGGTGTCCCAGTGCATTACTGCTCTTTCTTCTGGCAATATTCAATAGTGTCCCAGTTGGGAGCAGACATTGGTTTTCTGCTGAGTCAGCGCAGAGCAGCTGCTGACTGAGTGCAGATGGAGGTTTGAAAAGATTGAATGGATTCTTTGAAGGTACAACTAATGAAACTTTCAGAAACATTTAAACAATCTTTTTTTTTTTTACATACAACGTCATGTACATATTAAACTCTATTCATTGATAGTTTGTGTGGAAGCAGGGGAACAAGCTGTAAACACAACATTGACATTTTATCACCAGCCGTGATTCTTCGAGCTCTGCTGTTGGTCTCTTCCAACTCTTAAGGGAAATATCTGTTTTTAGCCTCTAAGTGTTAATGCAGTTTGGTATTGGGCACGTAACATACAGTGGTTTTATTAGAGCTTTTACTCTGAAATTTCCAGCCTGCTGCTGGCTAAATAAAGGGGACTAATAAAGAGTGGTGGCATCAAATCAAAACAGTAAAGTTGTGGGCCGTGAAACCCAAAGCAAAATACAGGGATTCAATCATATGACCCAATGTTCATATAATATTACTAATCACTACTAATCAGGCATCGCAAGAAAGCCTTTAGATTTTCCAAAGCTCAAACATCAAGGATGCTTCGGCACGTATATTATGTATTATGCAAGCTCTTCTTCTCATTCAGTTTCCCAAATACAATGATTAGATAAGGTATACATGTTATATACTTATAAAGAGACATACAGACTGTAGACACAATCCTTTCAGTAATAGTGACTCATCCTACACATTTAATACACATAAAGCAGATTGTGCATTCATATTACTGAATTATATTAATGAAATATTGTAATTATTGCATTCATATATGTGGATTCCATCTTTTTTCAACTTTTCGGCTTTATGCAATCCAGTAACTAAAGTGAATCTGAATCTCAATGTGTGAAATGATAAAGTGACTGTGGTCTGGCAACCATGTCCATTTCAGCTGCGGATGGCCATTAGAGAACGGGGCGTATGCTGAGACAACAGCATAATAACAATGCCGTCATCAGTGGGCTGCTGCATGTTTTTTGTGGTCTTAAGGTTTGTGAAAGGGTTATCACCGCAGGGAGAGAGGCAGCATGTGCAGTGATGTCATCTATCGAGCAGAAGCCTGCAGATTTACAGCCAGATGTCCCTAAATGCTCCGCTTTAACCCCACCCTCCCCTCTCTCTGGCAAACTGGCTCTGATTCACCAGGCAGGGCCTAACCGACTAATAAATCAAACACGCCTTTCACTTGTTTTACATCTTTAATCAGCATTATCATTTCATGTTCAATTACATCACTCACTTAACGCGATTGATGTCAGTATCAACACCTGGGTGCCGGTGGATTATTGCCTGGAGTGTCATCATATAAAAACATGTCCCATTTATTTAACAAAGAGTGACAGTGAAACAAACGAGTAAAGAAATCAAAAAGTACAGCAGCAAAAAAAAAAAAAAAAAATTGGGTATATGTCTGTCTAAATGAAATGACTTCAAATGGGCCGAATATCAATTAAACCATTTATGGGAGTTCACTGATGGTGGCTGATCATTAATGTGGGACTATGTCAGCAACCACTGTTACCACAAGTGGCACTTACTGTATAATGGTAAATACTAAAATGTAACAGTAGCACAGAGGTATAGCAATATCAACTTTTCATTTGTAAATAGAAAAATGTGCTACATATTCATTCAAAAGTTGCATAGTGTAAAACTATGCAACTCTTATCTTTTTGTTATTATTATTATTATTATTATTATTATTATTATTATTATTATTATTATTATTATTATTATTATTATTATTATT
>JBAJHX010000043.1:9122168-9143610 GCA_037176925.1 Amniataba percoides | reverse complement strand
CTCTCCTTGCTGTGATTGATGCTGTTTCCATCAGAGTCATCTCTGCCCCCTCGCCCGACTTCTCACACCACAAGAATCCCCACCGCTGACCACGGAAACATCAAAGAAACACACCCGCGCACACGGATTAGTTCATATGCTCCCTCTCGCACATACTTTAAACATGCACAGCACACCATCACTGCAGCCCATGTGGACCATAGGAAGGTGAAAGGGGGAACATGTCCGGCAGCATGAATAGTATCATAAATAGTATCATCAACAATGGGTATTCATGAATGTGGGTCACAGACACTGAATATCAATGCAGGCCTGTGTGCATCCAACCTGCGTCCTCAGAAAGATCGTGTGTTACTCCTCAAACACTTGGCGACCTCTCCTTCATACGTCACCCGTCTTTCATATGAACTGTCGAGAGGTCCGGTGAGGGAATAACAAAGGGCCTTGGCTTGTTTTTGGGATGTTGGGTGTGTGACAAGAGTCTTGAGGTGGAAATAGAGGTGTACGTCGAGGTCCTGCGGGGCCAAGTCAGTGCTCGGACCCTTCCCTGTTCCTTCCCTCTGCCCTGAACCGATCAGGGACCGAGATGGAGCTAAACTGTGAACGCGTGGAGCGCTCATAACAGCCGGTACAAAGACATTCCAACAGACCTGCAGACATTTGAATGAGAAACTATTTTTTAACCATCCATCACCAACCCCCCTCCCCCTCTCTCTGACAGGATTTCCTCCAGACACAAAGACCACCATGCGCTGCCAAACAGATAAGCTCAGGCCTGCGACTTGACAGAAGGAGCTCATTCCTGTCATTCTAACTTTATTACAAAAGGTGTTGATCCCACCGCCGAGCCCTGACATGAAACACATGTGCAAACAATTAACCTTCTCACACACTAGGCCACCTCCGGGGCTATACTACAACCTTATAAATGACAACGTTAGTTTTACACCGTCCCACTCAAAGCTTGTGGATGATGTGGATGATGTGACCTGAATGCACGAGAGCCAACTATTCTCTTGGCTTTAAGTTATTTATAAAAATCATGTGGGAACAGTCAATACACATACACAGAGTCTGAATCTTTAAACTGATAGAAATCGTTCAGTGGTGAAGACACACCGGGCAGATGGTTTGAAGTGAATAAATGGCAGCAACGATGCTGCAGCTGAGGGGGAAAAAAGTCTTCTTACCTTCCCATAATCGGTGGTGAGGACCAGCGACGAATCATCGCAGGAGCTGACGGTGGAGGGGAGGAGCTGTTCTTTCTGTCTCAGCCAGACACGGGCCCCCTGCAACACAATAGCCAGAAGAGCAGCATTAGCATCTGGACTCAGGGCTCCTACTGGAGAAAAGCACTGGACATTTGTGTCACATTTTGGAGACTTGGCTCATTTGCTTGTTGCTTATGTTGACCAGTTCAACTCAGAAATATTTAGGTGCAATATGAATGTGCACTGTAAGTAAAAGTCAGAGGAGGAGGCACATATCATTACAGAAAAGCGGGGATTATGTCATCTGTTTTTTTCCCCCTTCACTTTTTTCCCAGTTTCCCTCTTTTTCTCAGCATTGCTCACCGCTCTTTGCCACATGGCCTCTCCCTCACCGCACCGAACTGGCATGGTTATCCTCTTATTAAACTGTCATTGCCTTTCAGTAGGGAGAAGCTGTTTGCCAGGCCTGCGTGCGGAGGGTGTGTCAGGGACTAAAACTACCGCTCAGAGTCATACACACTCAGTAAAACTGTCAAAAACGCTTTCACTCTTTGGTTGTGAGCGCTAATTCGCTCCATAAAACAGTACAACGTTGACCCCAAACGAGCATTTGCCTCTTTAGCAAATCAGTGAATACAAATGTGTGCAAGCCAGCCACCTCTCTGTCTTTTCTAAATTTGAACCAGGCAACACGTTTCTTGCCGAAGCACCAGAATAGATCCTGCTTCCAGACGGAGATTAAACAGTGGCGCTACAGCTGATCGGGGTGGCCCGGTCTCATCTGTGTTTGTGTATCCATGTGAGGTCACTGGCCTTCCCAGACATGTTTGTTAGCAGCTCAGTAACCAGGAGCAATAACAGGAATCTGAGGCTGATTGCTCAGACTGACTGTCATTTCCTTAAAGTGGTGGAAGACACATTTATAGAACCGGCTGCATTTTTAATGACTGCAGTTGATGCGGACGAGTGCCTGTGCGGTCGAGGTTGTAAATCTTTTGGGATGACTGAATCCACATTTGACAGGGTTAAAAACAACAAATGTGGCCTTTGGTTAAACAGCGTAAATTATCAAAAGCCAGATGATGGGGAACCTGTGACCTTTAAAAACACATTTTACAGTTTTGGGAAATGTGTTTTTTTGCGTTCTTGAAGGATAAAATGAGATGATCGATACCACTCGCATGTCTGTCTGTTGAATACAAGGCCAGCAGATGATAAGGTTTGCTTTACATAAAGACTGGAAACAAAGGGAAACAGTCATCACAGGCTGTGTTCTGCTTTGCCGACCAGCAGCTCTAAGACTCATAAATTTTTACATTTGCTTTGTTTAAACTGTATGAATTGAGCATGAAGCATTTAAAGGAATTGCACTTTGAGAAAACATGGCTTAAACCCTTCATCGCTAAGAAGCCTCTCTTCTTACTGGAGCTCAGCGCCATTAATCATAAGAAGGTGGCCGGAGAAAATGCCGGGCGAAAAAGGGAATTGTGTGTCCAACAGAGCATAAAACCGAAGGGATCAATATGCATGGATTCCACTAGGAAACCTTACACAAGGTCACCACTTCCAGACATCAATCCTCATTAACTATTAACAACAGGCAGCCACGTGGGCGCACACACTCTCATCCATGGAGCACAAATGTGTTTGCCACCAGGGTCAGAACAACATCGAGCTTCTTTTGTTTGGTGCGCAACATGTTTACGTGAAATGCAACCTGCTCGTAACAGGCCTGAATAGCAGAGACAAAGAGGACATGAGGTCAATAAAGAATTAATCTGACTCTGTTAAAGGAGCCCGCTCAGGGTGATGATTAGTCTCCATTCTTTATTTTGTGATTCAGGCTTCCTTTTTGGACAAAGGGTCACTCAGCCCGTCTGCGAACCCACTTCCATCATCAAGGGTTTTATTTTCTTTCGGCCGGCTAATGAAGCGCAGCTAAATGTAGCTCTCTCAAACCACAGGGGGACAGTGGTGAGTGGGATGAAGGGGGTCGTGTAAATTAGGAGGAGGCCGAGGGGGAGGGGAGAAGTGTGGAGGTGGTTGTGGGGGGGGGGGGTTGGAGAGGGGAAAGAGGAAGGGTGCAGGCACCTGATAGTGTCCCGCCTTCCATTGTCCGGAAAGGGAGGCAGACAAACAGAAACGTCAGGACACAAATATAACAGAGGTATTCTCCAGCACGTGGCCGCACATTAACACACTTAATGGGAGACGATTGGTGACCTCCAAGCCAGCGGCCGACTGTCTCCGCCTAGTACCAGCCTGGCACACACGGCAATTCAGCGAAAAGCTGCTTCACGTGAGTTTGCCGAGGTCCTCTGAGGAGATTAATAGTGTTCACTGTATAGATTTTAAGCAGATCAGTCGATGTTATGTAACTGGGAATCACAGGGACTTGAATTCAGCAGAACATCGACTTGTCGCCTTGTGGAGGTCATCTGAGCTCATGACGCTGTGAGACGGCAAAGAAACATGCAGCAATTCGTTTGCAACAAAAAGTAGATTCACAGAGTTACACAGAAGAAAGCACCAGGCAAGCTGTGACATGGAAAGTAGCAGGATGCCTCATGTGTCTGTATGTTTCTGCGTCACGTTTCAACATTGCTTCAATTCCAGTGAAGCAAATATTAACAGAATAGTTTTCCAAGAACTTGGCTTAAATGGTTTAGTTGCTGAGTCAGAGTCTCATGGGGTTTTTTCCATTCACAGGAGCAAAGAGAAGCCCAGCAAGATAAAGACAATATAAAACTCTCCGCAGAGCACGATCACTGCAAACAGATCCTGTTTTCAAACAGACATTAGAGAGACCCAGTAATCATCATAATAACTGCTTCAATAAGTGAGTCAACACTATATGGTAAACCAAAAGTCAGCAACAAGCTGGCACCATAAAGATGCTAATTCTGGCTTGGCTTGCTCCACCAGCGTCTGTGCAGAGTGACTTGCACTCTGGAGGACGGCCTGCCAGGCACTATAATCAAAAGAGAGCAGAAACAGCTACCTCAGTAGTCGGAGAACAAACAAAAAGATGTACTGGTCTTATTTTGCACTTTTACCATTCATTTCTTGCTCACTTTCCTTTTTTTTTTGTTCTTGTTGTTTCAGTTTCTTGTCATTACTTTGCTTTTTTTTAAAAATACATTCTACAGTGATAACTTAGAGATATTCAAAAAGACAATTAGATTTAAAAGGGAGAAGAGTAAACTATAAAAAACTACATACAAAAAGTAACTTGGGAGGCAATAAAACCTCAATGTACACTTATAACCTTTAACCTTCCTAAGATGCTTCATCCTGTGAACCCCCCTCCCTGCAGGACTAATAAAGACTGTCTTATCTTAATGTATGCAAGGAAGTTATCCTAAATTTGCCCTGTTTGCCTTTTTAAGCTCACTTTTCTATGATAAACTCTAAAAATGCTCCCCTCCAATCACAGGGTGAAGAAGCTTCCATCTCTTCATCTTCTCCTAGTTCATCCAAAATGTCATGTTATGTCAAGAGTCAGAGAAAGAGACCGTTAGCTGCGGGGAATGGTCACATAATCCTTAAAAACACATTCTGACATTTAGGTCTGCCTTAAAGAAACACAGGCAGATTTGTCTGGAGGATCATCAGCCAGTAAAGGTTGATCAAAGTGGTGCAGTTCTCCACTGACCCGAGGGCTCAAGAAAGCCAACACCAGATGTGTTTGTCCATTTGTTTGCGTCTTTGTATGCGAGCGTGTGTGTGTGTGCCTAAAGAGTCCTGAAGCTGAAGGGTATAAAGTCGAGATGAATTGTCTCAGCAACAGATGGTCTCACCAAAAACTCCTCCCCCTTGTCCCCTCCATCCTCAGGAGCTCCGTCACTAAGTCGGGACAAAGGCAACCACCTCTGACTGAGAGCTCAGAAGTTAACCAGGCGGAAATACCCCAAACAAAGGCCAGCTGGGACGCAAAGGGACACGGGTGTCATCTTGTGTTTGACGTCCCCCTGACTTGAATCGCCTGCTGCAGCACAACTAACCATTCTGACTGACTTGGTGTCACGATAACTACAAAAAAAAAAAAATTAAAAAGGTAATGAAATTCAACCATCGCTGAATTTAATTATCAAGGAGCGGCTAACTTCCACGCTTCCGGTGGCCTGATGTTTCAAGAGCTCCATTAAAAAGCAAAGCTGGGCTGCTAGCTAATTTCAAATTGTTAACGCTGCATGTCACTGAGCACGTGTAGCGCCCGCTGAGGCAGAATAAGGTTGACAATGGTAATCCGACCCACCAAAAACCGCCCCGTCATGCTTTCTGACACAGAAACCACTCGGGCTGAATGATGCGATCCCCGAGTTGGAGGCTTGAGTTTCTGCGGCCTGTATAATGACATCCACCTCAGAGATTTGCTAATGAACGAGCCTTAAATATTTAAGGGCATACACAGTACGAGGTGCCACGGCTCTTTCTCTGCTGTCTGGCGTGAGCACCAGGCCCGGCGGTATCGGGTGATCGTGTCAGCCAGGATAAAAGAAAGCTAATTAACTCACCCTGACTTGGACACGGATGAACAGTTAGTTAATATAAGCCAATTTCTCGGATCATAGTGTGGATTCAGTGAGGGGCGAGTGAACGTCTGCCCGGTGGATGGCGAGCGAACGCCTGCCCGGTGCTGCAGGTAACACTGACCGCCGGCCAGGACTGGTGGCCGGCTGAGAGACGAGGATCCAGCTGGACTCCTGACAAGCATCTCGTTTGTTGCGCTCAGATGCGGAGGAGGATAAACGTAACACAGCAGGGAACGTATCACTCCAAGAGAAACTCTAGCTGTTGCTGCTTTCGCTTTTCCCTCTCCTGCGTGTTCACTCATGATGTTTTCCACAATTATTTGGTTGTCTAAGCAGTCTCAGCATCCTGCAACAGATGATGAAAAACCCCTGTTGTCTTTGTAATGAGGACAGCGGTCCAGCACTCCATTTGCAAGTCCTCAAATACCAGGACGTAACAACGTTAACATAACAATAGAGAGACATAAGGCCTCTGTGACCTCACTTAGGACGTCTGGACAGATGTGCGGGTCACAGCAGCAGCAACAACGACAGGTAACAATGCAGGAGTTTATTGCTTTGTCCATGAAAGAGTGAGGGCGGCCAAATTCAGGGATTGCAATCAAATCTCCTGAATGCTGAGTGAGTGGATTGAGGAGGAATCCGCCAAGTAGCTGGTGAGATTAAACAAGTAGGCTGAGCGCAGCTGGGAGGGGAATCTGGGCAAAGGTCCCTCTGGGTCTTTGGCCACAGGCTTACCAGTGGGGCAAAAGCTGTGTGGCCCACAAAAAGCAAAACCTCAGCTGAAAGCCACTGTGCTTACACAAGCACAGGAAGACATTTATTTATTCATTTTCACATTTTTACATTATTACAGCAACATTTTAACTTACGTTGTCAGCATGATTTTTTTTTATATAAATGCAAGTCAAACTGAATTTAAATATTTTCATATGTTACATGAGCATGTATGGGACAAAAAAACAGGATTTTCCTTTTCAACTCTCCCGCTGAGAAGATCAACTGAGCCAGTCAGGGGTTAACACTCAGGAGCTCTTCAGTTGTGTTTATTAAGGGAAATTTCTTGCACAGATTTTCCAGGGATTCAGTCATGCAGCCCTCTGGCAACATGCCGTCTTCTGTAACCACCCGGCCGCTGTCATCGGGCTCATCACGTTGTGTAGAATTACCGAGCAGTTTAAAGGATAAATAAAGAAGAACTATCAGCGATTTAACACAAGTGTGCTTCTACACGCCCCTCTCCACTTCTTTGTTTCCTTGTTCGTCTGGCGAGGGCGGGGAAAGGGCAGGGAGTGCGACCGAGGGGAGAAATCAGATGATTAAAAGCAACCTTCAGCATCTGTGCTGGAAGATGTATGAATTAATGATGGAGGGAGCAGCTGATCAGAAATTAGCTAATGGAGGAGGAGGAGTCCCATGGGGGAGCAGGGCTTCCCCCAGTTTGTCGTGGAGGTGAAGGCAAAAGAAGGGGAAAAAAAGAGGGTGCAGTTCATCAATTGTTCTCCACTCCATGGAGCTGCCTGAACCCCCCCCTGCTGAGGAAGCTATAAACAGACATAAAGCAGGATGGCCTGGAGGCAGAACTTTGAGGCAACCCCTGCTTCATTTTCATATTCATACACAGTTTTTGCTAGAGCAGAAGGTCTGAAAATAATGAAGTTATAAATGCAACTGTGTCACTGGGTTAATGGAAATCAAACATGTGCAACGCAGCAGCAATTTGCTGCCATCGCTACCCTTTATTATCATTAACGTACTAAAAGGAACGACCGCATCACAACATTCATCAAACAAGCAAAGTAAACGTGTGCGGGTCTCGGGGTGTTGTTTGTCCGTGTGTGTCTGCAGGGGGGTTAAAAAGCACCT
This sequence comes from Amniataba percoides, assembly GCA_037176925.1. Classification (NCBI taxonomy): domain Eukaryota; kingdom Metazoa; phylum Chordata; class Actinopteri; order Centrarchiformes; family Terapontidae; genus Amniataba; species Amniataba percoides. The sequence continues at coordinate 9,135,998 of JBAJHX010000043.1, read as the reverse complement.
CCCCCACCATCATCTGATGAAGCTAATCGGCTAATGTTTCTAATGAGTGTGTAGAGGGGAATTTGCATAACAAATTATGTCCTCGGGAGCACAACAGACAGGAGAGGAGCACTTGACTCTGTGCCACAGACTCCTGGCACGGCCTCCCGCCTCACATCCTTATCCTGTGTGAACATATTTCCCTGCCACGATGCTTCTAGACGGATCAAAGTATCAGCGCGATCCTGAGCTGGGAGGATTGTGACACTTTTTTCTGACAACAAAATGGAACGAAGAAGGTAGAAAAATGATGTGATTACTGCGTGTTTGATTGGATTGTCAGCTAAGCTCCATGACTTTTTGTACAGAGCCGCCTCCCCCTGTCTGTCATCCTCAGGGTGACACAGACAGGAATCCCAGAGATATTTGAGGAATGCTGCTAAGTCAGGACACTGGACACTAAGGATGTGTGTGTGTGTGTTTGTGTGTGTGTGTTTGTGTGAGACGTGTGGGGTTCGGCCTGTGGGGTGCTGGTTGTTAGCATCGAGCAGAGGCGTCAGTAGGTGACCTGGCTCCTGTTACATTGCCTTTGACCTTCGCCCACACTGCCCCAGATTGATCAAACAGCCTCACGGGGAGCCTCCTCTCTCACACGGTTTGTAATTTTGCGCCCGTGTTGTGTTGCTGACATAAATTATAGGTGAGTCTAACAACAATGTGATGAAATGATTACTCACTGAATCACTGACTTAGATATTTGCTTGTTACAGCTTCTCAAATACTGGATGTGATTCAACATTTCTCTACCTGAAACAATTATCCGCTTATCGACAGAAAATGAACCAGCAGCTATTTTGATGATTAATAAATTTATGTAATTGTCAAACACACTCTTATTCAAGCCTCTCAGATGCAAAGATTTCTCTCTTTTATTGTCTTGTATGACAGTAAACTGACTATCTTTGGGCTGTTGATATGAAAATTGGAAAAAGACAAGTCATCTACCAAATGACAGCTGATTAATCAATAATGAAAACTGTAAATGATCATATTAAAATAACTACTTCCATTACCACCCCCGCTGAACAAAGACGACTGTTCCTCTCTTGCTGCTGGTTAATGTGGAGTGTTTTCATGTTCTGTGAGTGGATGAGGATGTGAACCAAGGTCTGGAAATAAACACATGCGGAGTCTTGAAAACACGGAACATTCCTCCTCATGTGAGTTTCAGTATCTCACCGTATGATCCCACAAAACAACCTCGGGCCAAACCACACACACACACACACACACACACAAACATACTAAAGTCTAATAAAACAGACTGGAGTGGATGGGAAAACTAACAGATCATGACCGTGGACTGTGCCATGCTGTGCTGTTTGCTTCCGTTAAGCACCGGTTCGACTCTGCAGGCCACAGCAGTCGTACAGCGTGGGACGTATACTTCCATCCCGCCGGGTGTTCCTCCTGCAATTAGTCCTGAAATTACAACCTCGTGACAAGAGACTCAACAATCTTGCAGCTCTTTAAAATATTTTTTAACATTGCCTATTGCCCCATGTGGCTGTTACGACGTGTTTAACTCACATCCATAGGAATATCTCATATACGGGCCGGGGTGAGTCGAGACACACATCCCGTAATAGGCTGCCTCTGCGCGCGGTAATCATAGGGGGCTAAAAAAGGAAAGTCAACATCTGGGCTGGGAGCAGTAATCACAGGTTGGCTGTTATTAAGTTGCCAGACGAGACCTCCGAACTGAGAGGATTTAAGTTGCAATCATCGCCAGCTCGCGGTGTCTGTCAGGTAGGGCAGGCAAGGTGAAGGCCAGCACACATTTATTGTGTCAGGGGGAAAGCAGTGACAAACAGCACCTTGGCACACAGAAAAACAAACTGGAATCTGGAGAGAAATGATTGCTTGAAGGCAGGGTGGGTCTGGTTTGACATGAAGTTTGACCTGCTGGAGATATAAAGTATGAGAGAAAATCTTTTAGAGTCACAAAGGAAACAACAAATTTAACACTTTGGGTTTGGCACCATTAAACAAACAAGATATAACATGTTTATCATTGAGCTTTAGAGCTCTTTGTAGCAGCACATTGTTGCCTTTGGACAGAGACAGGCTAGTTTCCCTTTGTTTCCAGTCTTTGTGCTAAGCTAAACTTAAGTCTTCATGGCTCCAGGTACATATTTATGCTGCAGACATGATAACGATCTTCTCGTAACTCTCTTCAAGACGGCATAAAAAAACATCAAATTACTACTAAATTAACTTTTAAAAAAATGAAAACGACAATAAACAGCTCCATCCTCTCAAATTGCTGTTTTCCCTAAATCCCTTAAACTAATGCACCATTTCTATGCCCCTATTGTTCCTTCGCAGAACAAGGCGAGTTTAAGCTCACAAGTCCAGACGTAACTCTGCATGACTGAACAATGATTTTTTTCTGCTAAATTCACAGATACAGCAGACAATGGTTGAGGATTTCCTCTTTTACCATCGCTTTGTGGAGTTGGTAAAAGATTTGCGATTCGCCCAAGTTGCCCTGAAGTGATTTATATTTCAGAGAATGACACACCCAGGACTGCCCTGATAGTGACACACACACACACACACACACACACACGCACACACACACACACACACACACACACAGGGAGGGGAAGGAAGGATGGGTGTAGGAGAGCAGACTGATGTTACTAGTAGTGTACTAGTGTTTTTTTTATGAGCGGCATATAACATTATGTGATGTTCTTCAGATGAACACAAAATGAGAGACTTGCAGGGGGTGTAATTAATGGATGTTGATCCTGCTCTTAACGTCTGCCAGTTGCAGTTTAGCTTATCTTAGCTTAACATAAAGAATATAAACAGGGAAAAACAGCTCTTTTCAAAGGTAACTGCTTACCAACACCTCCAATAAAAGTTGTCACTTCAGAGCGACTGTTTGTCCATCACCATGATTTAATAGAGAGGAAGAAAAGGCCCTGTGTTGCATTATTTGTTAATAGTGAGATGCTCTGTTTCTTTTATCACCACCGACACTGACAGCTTTGTCTGACAGCCTGGTGATGTAGCAGGTTAAAGCTAAAGTCAACAGCGTGGTGTCAGCAGGAGTTTATCACAGCACTGAGCTCCCCGTGTGACGGTCAGGGGTCAGATTACTGATAGAGACACAAGAAATGCAAACACAGGCCAGCGAGGTAAAAGGGCTAGATGCAGACATTTATCAGGCAGTTGCCTCTGGTTTCAAAGCAAAAATGCAGAAAACTAAAAAAAAAAAGCATTATTAACGGTGGTTTCCCAACCTAAAGCACCCCCCCACCTTTCCTCCTAACACCAGGCATCTGTGTCATTATCAGGGAGGATTATCCATGTTATTTGGTGTGTGGTCAGACAATGCCTGTTGTTAATTAGTCCCAATGCTCTTGTGACAGATTAAACCACCTCCAGACTGTACCAAAGCTGCAGAAGTTCTGCTGACGCACACATAAACCACTGCCTTAATAATACCTCCCTCTGTTTGCTCATAAATTACCAGGGCTGTTTATTGTTTGAAAGTCCCCGGCCCTGACGTGATAATGCACACAATGACCATTTCAAGCTTATTTACAAGTTCAGACAGACAAAACTCACAGCAACACAGGATCCATTAGCGTTCCTTCCTTCCCTACATCCTAACTTAACTTCCGCCTTTACTGCATCGGCCGCCCGCATGGATGGAAGTGAGGAGCGGTGAGCTCAGATTCTCAGCTCTCTAAAGTGGCAGCTGGAGGAAGTGACAACTGGGTGGAAAAGGCCCTGGGTAGAAAAATAGTCCAGGTCGGCCTTTCTCACATTACCCATTTCGACGCAGAATGCTTACCGAGCATGCCGACCCACGACTCCGGCTTCAAAGACCCAGACGTAGAGGGACGTTTAAGGATGGGGAGAATGCGTCTGTATGTGTGTGTGATGGTGTGAAACCTAAAGCCGTGTCACCACAGTCTACAATGCATGGATGACAGGCGGCCATGACCGGGAATTTCTGGGGTCAGGGCCGGGAATCCGGGATTCCCTCTGTCAGACTGTCTCTGAGAGAGAGAGAGGAATTTGGTGTGCAATGTAAGGAAGGAGTTAACGGGTGTGGAGTGGTCCTCATGTGGCTTTAAAGTGTGTAGCAGCTGCTGCTATAAAGGAACTGATTACCAAGTTTAGAAATGCACATAGCTGGGATTCAACTTGGTCAACAGGATGTCTCACAAAGACATAAAATAAAGGGTTTTCTCTTGTGTGTATGTGTGTGTGAGAGAGAGAGAGAGAGAGAGAGAGAGATCCAACAGTGTTTTCATCCGTGAGGAGATGAAAGAGAGGAAGAGAGATAAATCTACCTTTAAATACACATACAAAAAAAGCCACACAAGCCTGTACGTGGGAATATATTACAGACGGACTATTCTTTCTGACATAGAAAGCCTGGCACGTCCAAACCCAGCAGCTGGGACACAGACAAGATCTTCGACACACTCCAGGTATTCGCGTGTGTTTAGCGGGTCACGTCCATCCAGAGGGCGGATTGGGTGTGGAGTCGCTGAAGTTTTTATGGCATCGTGTCAGCTCCTGAGAGGAAAGGCCACGCTGACGGACAGGATGGGCTTTCGGGATAAACCTCCGGACACACACCCTCGTACCTGCCACTCCTCTCGCTCAGGCCGCTATCTCTAACCCCGTCGCGGCCTTTCGCCATCACAGACGGTGACGCCACAAGGGAAAGCTGACCCTAGATCAGAGCCGGCCAAGATGTTTGATAAGCACCGGTTTCAATAAACCCGATCTGCACAAGGACCGTCTAGACCTTTAAACACGCTTAAAGAGGACGACCATATCATTTGTGTGCTGACAGACTTGTCGTGTTAGTCATCAAACTGATTCACCGGGGTGAAAGTGACGACCTGTGCCGAAGATTCATCCCGCTGCATTTGTTTTCCCTCACAGTTGAGTTTAATCCTCGTCTTACTTCACTTCCAGAATTCCTGCTTAATTAAATCCACTCTGGTCGAGGAGTTTGGGATGCTGGCTTCTTTCCATGACCCGAAAGTCATTTAAAAAAAACAGGACAGGTCATTCATTTATGTCAAGGCAGGCGTTCATAAACAAATGTGAATCGGACGCCATCAATACCCCTGTTTCGCTGCTTTTTCTGAAAGTTGATGCCTGTAAATGATCAGAGGTAGAGTTTGCTTCTTTGTGTCGGTGTAAATTCAGAACAGCATAAGAAATTACAGTGGAGTTGACAGAACACCAAAAGTGATTATAGACGTCAAAAAAGGTAGGATACATAGCAATTATTGTTTTGAACTTAGGGAATTATATTTTGCAGCAGTTTTAAGTTAATTAGGTACATGGCATGATTGAAATGGGCTATCCCATTTGAATATACAAAAAAAGGCACTGGAGCATTGAATTTAAGTAATCGCCACTTTGAGTTTGCCTTGCAGTCAGGTCAAACACTCACTCAAACCTCAGACAACATTATACAATACAAAAACTACAAACTGATCCATTCTGACCAAATGACATGTGGAAACTTTATTCTTTTTAAATAAATTCTGTCAGTCAGGACACAGAAAAGCCGTTTTGGTTATATCACTGGATGAAATGAAAGGCAATGTTCTTCAAAGCCACGTTAGAGAAATGAAAGAAACAATACCAGCCCGGATGAATTCAGATAAATCTTCGGGGAAATCTCCCTCGGTTGGCACAGGATGAACAACACGCACCAAATTACAGCAAAGATCTCCACAGATCCGAGCTGAAATAATAACCTTCCACAGGACGGTATATCAGTCTAATAAAATCAGATTATGACCCAAAACCCAGTTTAGCTCAATCTGTTCGGCATGCGGCCGGTTTATACAACAGAGCGTCGGAAAACTACAGTTTAAATATGACATGGTTCAACTTATAGAGACTTTAGAAAGCAGATTATTTTATTCTGATACTTAAACATCCCAAAGGAGGTATTTTGTTGAGAAATATCACTCAGTCTGACCACTTTTCTTGCCAAAAATGACAAGAATTCAGTAATTTCCTCATCCCTGCAATGTGGAAACAAACAGCAGTAAACCCCTCATTTCTGAAAGTCACAGTCACACACCACCATAATGACATTTTCCAAAGATTACTGACACACTGGGACATTTTAAACTATCCAGTTCATTTAAAAAGTGAATGAAAAACAGTAAATGTAACATATCAGCTGGGTTTTGCGTTACTTTGGCCAAAAAGGAGTCTCACATCAAAAAAAGATGAATGACCCATTACCCCACTATCATCCCTATAAATGAGGTCAAGGTTCAACAGTGATTAAAAAATAAAAACAACCTTACTCAAACATGAAATGCAAAACTTTCAGCACTGTATCGCTCTCAGACCATCAGGAGATTACGAGAGCCTGCATGATCAAGGAGTCACCGTACCTACACTGAGTCACAGCACGGCACATCACCGAGGACAACAAGAGGAGGAGACTCACATCACCTCTGCAAGTGTGCGTGTGTGAGAGTGTGTGTGTGTGTGTGTGCCCTCCTGTGAGTCAGAGGAGGATGACAGACCTACAGCCAGTCTGAACACTGCCCCTGTGTGAGCGCCGGTGTCTGGGCTGATCTGCAGATGACACATCCAGCCTGCATGAACACACACACTCAGTTTTTTTTTTACAGGCACTGGATCCTCTATGTTAAAATAAAACTACAAAAGACAGGCAGGGAGATGGGGAGGGGGGGGAGAAATAATGGCATGAGGCACAGAGAAGGGCAGAGATGCTGCCACAGGAAGATTATCTATCTATAATTAATATTATAGAGAGTTACTGAAAGTCGTGCATAGAAATTATGCTTTTTTAAGGCTTGTTGGAGGTATCAAAGTGGGAACTTCACATCCATGCAGACCAGCCCCCCCTTCAGTCTGGGATAGATCAGATCAGATGCATCACAAACTGGACTAAATGTAATAAATTTGTATATGTGTGTGTGAGTGTGTGTGTGTGTGTGTGTGTGTGTGTGTGTGTGTGTGTGTGAAAAGTTAACCAAACACTTTGCAGAAGATGGAGCAGGAGACCGGTGTGGGACCAGCCCGGCTCAGAGACGCGCACTTTAACGCACCACAGACACAAAACAAAGAGCGATCGCGTCAAAAAAAAAACTAACAAACACAGTGAGGACGATCACACAGAAAGTAGAGCAAACACACACACACAAATAAATACACTTCCGCGGGATGGAAGTGGCCCGACTCACCTCTAAAAAGAAAGTATCCATTCCGCGCAGAGCCCTTTGTAGTCTGACTTCAGGGTACCACAGCTGAGGAGGAGAGGAGGCTGCGCTCCCAAATGATTTCCATCCGCTTCTCCGACAGTCGGGAGACACACAAAAACAGTCCTCGGCCTCTCTGCTTTCTCTGCTTTCTTTATACTTCGGGGCAGTTTGCTTGCAGGAGCGTCCCGCGGAGTGTGTGTGAGCGACTGCGAGTGTGTGTGTGTTTCTGCTCCCCTGCTCGTTTCAATGAAGCCGGCACATTATGCAGAGGAGGCGGAGCCTGCAGGAGGCTGCAGACCTCCCCTCAGCATACGCCCTCTTTGTGTCCATGTCTACAAAGGGCCTGATGGTTTTAAAGGATGTGCAAGTCCCCCCCTCATTCTGCAACACACATGCACACACACACATATGAACAGTCTTTATTTAAGACAGGGGTATTTAGACAGGGCAGGAATAGGTGCACAAAGAGGAGACTTGTTGCCAGGTGAAAGAGGTCAATTGCTTCAGCGTACTGAATTTGACTTCCCGGTTGTCCAAGTATGCGCCTCACCGAGGGTACGGATTATTCTGGCTTCCTCCTTTGGGAGAAATAACCTGAGGAGGAAGAGGAAGAGGCAGATCTGGGGGGTGGGAGGTTATTTCAGTCAGGGATAGTTGGCTAAGAGATGTGGGCCGCGGGACATGTGCGGTCTGATTGTTTTGTGTCAGTAATGTGAAGTGTGAAATGAATAAACCAGGTTTTAGGAGGCTGATCCAATCAATGAGAGACTGGCTGGCTGGTGCTGTGAAACTGTAATGTACTTTAAGATAAGACAAGAAAATCTTTTATTGATCTCACAGTGGGAATATTTCACTGTTACAGCAGCTCAAAAACAACAAAACAAACACATGTATATAAAAATAGAGGCTATATAAACACAACATTAACAACATTATGTACAATGAATATCAGATAATAATAGTAATAAGAAGAAGAAAAATAGTAATAAAAGAGATTTTCGCAATACATCGTTATTCTTTGATCAATTATCATGAATAAAATCCCGCAAAAAGCAAATTTCGGGCTGAATTTTACCCAAGAAAGGTTCTTGTTTCTAGGACAGCATTTTTTAACCTCTTGAATATCAGGCACTGAAAGTAAGTAAAAGTATTTTGTAAATATGAAAAGAAATTTGGGTAGATCATTTATAGTCAAATCCTTGCTAACACAGCAAATTATTTAGCACTAGTCATACAAATCGACTAGCTAGTGAGAGGACTACTTTTTCAGCATATGTATATCACAGTATGTTTTGTGATATTTCATTGGTGTGTAAATGAACATTGAACTGAACAGCTCCAAGAACCAAATGAGAAATATCCAAACATTCAAATCTGCTAGACGTTGACTTTTATCCTCTGTTAGTTTGTTCTTTTCACATTTTTCACGGCCCACATACAGATTGTATTGTGGAGCCTCATGACTCTAACCATTTCCTGTTTGTTTGTTTGTTTGTTTGTGTTTTGCATAGAGTTATATTTTTCTGTTAATCGCATTGTACTATATAGGTCGGGTCTGTTTAACAAACTAGCTAACGCAAAGTATTTCCAGTGCACCGTGTGATGATTTTTTTTTTGTTTTGTTTTGGTGGAGAGAAAATAATCAAAACTTTGCAGTGATAAATAATTTTTCTGTTTTGTTGTTGTCTAGCTACATTCTCTGGATGAAAGAAAAGCCACCGTGCAATTCGAACCGTGTACGACACAGAACAGAAAAGAGCATAAAGAGCAGGAAGAGCTAATATTTTCTCAGGAGTTTTTGGAGACCAAAACTGATCAAAGACTGGACTTAATTCAGATAGGTGAGTGGACACAAAGGTAATTGATCAAGTTTAAACATTTTCATCTTGTCTCTGCCTTAATTTACATTGCCCAGGACAAATTTGCGTCCGTTTGTGAACATTTGTGCTTTTGCAGTATGTTTCATCTTTTTTATTTTCACTTTACTTTCCCAAGTAATGTTAAATACTGTGCCAATACTATTGCATTAATGTAATTTAGTTTTTTTAAAGCATATATTAACTTTTTTTGTGTGCCTAAAGAAAAAGACAAATCTGAATGACATTTGCTTTGTTACGCTTTGTTCTCTCACTTTTGAGATAGAACAAAAGCAAACAGCCGCCTCAGGGCTTGCAGACGATTGTGCACAGGCTGGCAAACTAAACAGAAATACATTATTTTCCTCATCAGATTGAATCTTCCTGGTTGTCTTTTAAGCCTACGCAATCAGTTCGGACGAATAAGAAGAAAAACACAAGCTTTTTAATCTGCGACCTTATGCCACGTAAGATCAGTCACCCAGTCGTGACCCTCATGACCTGTGTGTGACAGAAGATAAACAGACACAAATTAATCTATAAGCAACAGTCGTGCAAGAGATCCAGATTGGCAAATTGTGTTGTGTCTGTTATGTAATCAGTGGTTGACTGTGCGACAGCCAATAGAGAGACGTCACAGAATGGTTTGCTCTGAAATTCATCTAACGAAGACGTTTAGGTGGCATTTCTGCAAGTTGATCGAGTATTTTTTAAAACAGAAACACTATAAAGTAATTCATTTTACTTTGAAGTGTATTCAATTTAATCTCGGCTACCACTTCTTCTTTTTTTTGCTCTTCTTAGACTTAAACTATTAAGTTCATAACTTTACTGACAATGTGATATGTTTAGTTTTTTTGTGTTGTTTTTTTTTAATATTCCATATACAGTATATCTAAAGGGACAACTGCTTAACTGCATAGCCCAACTGAATCCCTTAATTCTCTTTTAAATCCCCCTTGAACATACTGTATAATGCTATAACACTAAAATATATAATATGAATACTGTACATCAGATGAGGGCACAGTTTGATCTGTAATAGATTAAAGAACGACCCCTAAATCATGCAAATGTTCCCCAGTTTATCCCTGAATCATTACTGAAGATGAACTTGGGGTCTTTTTGAGTGTCTGCTCACATGGTATATTAGGTTTACTGATTTAAGGTAGCCTTGGATTAAATTATTAAGTTATGCGTACTGATAAGCCTGTAGAGATCATTTTTGACTATGTTTATGCCCGTATCTAAATGTATATGGTGTTTTTTTTTTGTTGGTATGTGATTGGAGAAGTTCAATGTAATGAATCAGTAATTCCTGATTTTCCTGATTATAAGGTTCAGAGCAGCTTTAAAACGAACAACCCAATCTTTGTGTTGTGTTCCTGTAAAGACTTAAAGAGAGTAATACTTGAACAATGCCAAAGCTAGTCTGCCTCTCAGAGACCTTTTGACTGCATATTTTTTGGGCTGCACCCAAAACTAAGGTTCCCCAGTCTTTATGGTAAAAAGTACACGTCAAAAATTAAATGTAATCATGCAAAAAAGGGGCAAGGACAGTAGATTTGATACATGCATTTATAAAAAGAAGAGTTGTGCAGATGGAAAAATTGTACAATGTGCATTTGCAATTTGTTTGTAAAGGTATTATCAGTTGCAGCAACATAGCTAGCAAATATTCTCACAATACTTTTCATATTTTGTCGTGAACCCCAACAGATCACAGTGTAATATCAAAACACCAACACCTATTTGTAAATGGCACTGTGTTGAGCAGCACAGGGTATCTTGATGACGGCATAGGCTTTGCACGGGAGCAGTCCATAACATGTCTCAGGTGATTTGTCCTTAATCCGGCATCAGAGATGAATGCCAGCTTTGACTGAGAGTAGCCAACGTGTCACGCTGCGTATGTTCAGATTTGCAGTGACTAAGCATTATCCATCACACATTTGCCAAAAGCAAACAATAGTGAAAGAGGTGCTGTTTGAGGCAGTCGCTAATTTGACCCCTTTGAAACTTTGGCAAGCTGGCAGAGCGGTGCTGGAGCATGGCTTTCTTGCGCCTTACCTGAGAGGACAAAGAGAGCAAGAACAAAACATCCAACTGCTCATCAAGATCCCCACAGGGAGCGGGGGAAGGGACGGGGATCATAAGACCTGCTGTTGACTCCTCAATCAGGCTGCAAGTCAACATATGCCGGTCCTCTGAGGAGAGCAATCATGCAGGTGAAGTGTAAGAAATGCTTTTGAAGTGCTCTTATCTTATCCTTTCCACACATGGCTGTCGGTGAGAGTTTATTTTTGCATTTGCAGTTTTCAAGTAGGGTTGAAAAAACAGCCCGGCGACCCTCCATGCCAGGATAACAGCAGAGGGAGACGCCGGGAATACCACAGGCTGACAAAATGATCAGCTGAGCGTCAGGCCTGCAAGGGTGATACTGAACGTTTGTACTGGGTGTGAAATTGAAAACCACGAGCAGATGTGCTTTCATAAGGGAGGAGAGTTACCAGAGTGATCAGTGACAGTCGCAAGGCACAGGAAAATGGATAATGAAAATGAAGTTGTTTTATTAATATTTAATGGAAACAAAAGCTCTGCATTTCCCAAGCTTTAGAAAGAAAAACTTACAGATCAACTATACACCCCCCATCTTCCTTAAAGGTTGCTGTCCATTTGTGGCCTCATGTATAGGCACCGACACAGAGCCAGAGCTCGGTGCTGGATGTATCTCATTCACAAAAGACAGTCTCCTCCAACCAAGGTACCAAATGACCGACATGTGACCATTTCAGATCGATGTTCTGGTCTATTATATGAATGTCTGATTAAGCGTGAAAACAGAGCATGTCATGTGAGGAATTTGGAGGGCTAATGGAGACAGAGGGTCTTTCGATGGTCCTCCCACTGGCAGACGAGCCCTCGGGCAAAGTCATTCAGGTCGGGTGAAGGACCCTTTCGCAGACTCGCGCCAAATAATGGCCAAGTCTGGTTTGAGCGCACGTGACGGAGGGCCCATTGAGCGAGAGTGACCGTTTGATTTGTCTGAGCACAGCCACGAGCTGTTAGTCACACCCAGACTGCAATAATCACTTAACTGGAGGTGGTTTGATTATGTAAAGAGCACCCATCCATGTGTCGTGATCGTCTGAGCCCCGAGTTCCCACTAAACAACGAGCACAAACATTGATCTGCGCTCGGTTATGTTATTATGATGCCATCTGCTTTTTTTTACGATTTCTGCTCTAAATCAGTGGCAGCTGTTCAAGCACGGGAAACACAGACACAGTTTCCAGTTATTGAGCTGGAACAAGATGTTTTGCAATATTGGACAATTTACTAAATAAGTGAGATGTGAATAATCAACAAATGACCCATTTCCTCTTACCACTGCATTTTAGTCGAATGTTGTAAATTTTTATCTATATAGCCCAATAAAACAAATCATAAATTTGACACTGAGAGTTACACTCTATACAACATACACCACCTTTTACCTTTACTTGATTCAGATAATAAAAATGAAAAAAATTGACAGTATTAAATAAATAATATTAGGTGTAACCCTGCTAAAAGTGTTAATGGATATTGAAATGGATATTTTATGTTAAAGCTACAGCAGCTGCAAATGGGAGTGACGTTATGAATCTTTTAGTCGAATTTCACTAATGAAATTGACATGGTCATCACTCACCCATCTTCCAGGATGGGGGCCGTCGTGTCAGGGGAGCGGTGGATTATTGGACACACCCAGGGAACAAAGCAAACAAAGAGGGAGGGAGGGAGAGATACGATTGATTGAAACAAATGTTGTTTAGCTAAGATGGATGGAAGAGGGGAATGGAGAATGTGAACAGTGAGATAAAAAAAGGAACATCTAACAGTATCGCTAAACAAAGGTGATTCAATCTTTATCGGATCACTCCTGCTGGCAGCATCACATTATTGTGCAAATATGGTCGATGACAAATGCCGGTGCCACATTTATTAAATTATGTGGCCGATCCTGGAGCACCACAGAGCCAACAGGTCTCCAACTGGAAGCATTACTCACACCTATGTCAACAATCTCTGCTGTTTTCATGATGGAGGGTACAAGGTGATGACGAAAATATCCTGTAAGTGGTAACGATTCAGTGGATTCAATTATAGGTGTTTCAATAAAATCCTATCATTGTCCTCTGTTTTTTTTTTTAGAGTTAGTGCATTTAAAAAAAACAAACAATTATTTTGACAAAAAATGCAAATGACTAAAGACTAAAGGTTTATGTGTTTTATGAGGCATTGTTTTGCCTGTATTGCTTAAAGACCATATACATCAAAGTTATAGTACATGTCCGCTCTCATGCTTACTCATGGAAAGAAGTCATTTGAACTAAATGCTAACCACTAATGCAAATGAATGTGCCAATGCAATGATGTTTAGTTGTTATATCGTGCTCACCATCATAACTTAGCCTGTGCATACTTACATAAATACTTACTTAGCATGCTAATATTTGTCAACAGATCAACCACAGCCATTATTCATCCTCTGGGGACCATGAATGTTTGTACAAAATTTCATGAAAGTTCATCTGATAGTTCACCAGGTCCTTCAGTCATAATATTTGGAGGCCGACTGACCGACATTACCATCTGTAAAGTCCTGCTCCCTGTGTGGCTTAAAGCTATAAATAAACTCAGAAAGCTTA
>JBAJHX010000043.1:9071522-9107826 GCA_037176925.1 Amniataba percoides | reverse complement strand
TGTTTTTTTTTGGCCCAAATAGACAGGAAATCACACAAAAACATAAATTGTTAGACACTTTTTTTCTTTGGTTCTCATACATACATATACACACACACACACACACATACATACATACCTTCTGGAGCTTGGTGAGTGTTTGCAGCCTGCTTCACCTCTCTCAGTCCTCTCAAAGCTTCCTCATCGGGGCACAGATCAAAGACGGATCGGTACCCGGCACAGGTCGTCATTGTCGGTGTTTGATTTAGTATTTTTGTGTCACTTCATAACCTGCTGACACATTCAGAGACACACGAAGATGCTGCCAGTTTTATCCGAAGCTGTCAAAAATAACAATCATCCGTAGGACCGATCTGTTGTTAACAAGTCAGACAACAAAGCTGTCATGAGCAACGACAACAAGCCAGTTTTGCTCTCTTTTAAAGGAGGATGTTATCTCAGCTGATGTAACTTCAGAAAATTTGCTCTTTGAACGACACGTGTTCTGTCGCGCCCATTATCTCTATTTACAGGCTGTGATATTTATCCCTCTCTAACAGGTATTTAAGTAGACTACATCTCATGTAACTTACAATAAACACGTTAAAAAATAGTGACAGGAACTTACCATAAAAGCTTGTCGCGAAAAAACAGCAGCGCTAACGAAATATTACCTTGTGTTGCTTCCTGACACAACTACGGGAGCCTGAAAGCGTCAATAAGGCGTCAACGAGAGGCCGCCCACTGACCCAAGGTTGCAAACTCTGATAGACAAAGCAGCTTTTTCAAGTTTTTCTGGCTCTCTGTGTATTAATACTTATTTGATTCTACTTATAAAATGTACGTCAAAGAGTAGACTGAATCGTTAGTCAGCCATAGTTTGTAAAAGTATTTCTTTACATAGTAGAGTGATTTTAACTCTCCTATCTGTCACTTTGCTCATGTGTTAGTTTTATACCCATGTCCCTGTATGGTCATATACATTAGAGAGGCAAAAGATTCACACCAGGATATCATTATTATGGAATTCTTACGCCCCCTTTTTCATCTGTGAAAATCAGAGCAAGGACACAATTTGATTTAATATTAAAGAATATGGAAAATATTGTTAAATAAGTCATATAGGGTTGACAGCCACCATAACAATGGAGTACAACCCCTCACCTTTTATTTCTAACAGCTTAATGTCGGTCCTCTTTACTTCTGACATATCCTACTGTACTAGTTTGTATTCATAAGAGTATATATATACACTCCATAAACCAATAATATGAAATATTAACACATCCTACTCATTCATATTGAAGACAAAATGGAAATGCTGTGGGGAAAAGAACTAATGTAGCAAATTGTGTTTTTAAATATAGACTAGCATAGAAGAGAATCGCAATTACACAACAATGTTTATATGAAAAGTACAATATTTACTTCACAGATGTAATTGAGTATATATACAGTTATTTTAAATTATAATTACTATCCTTTGTGAATGATGGATGGATTGATCATCACTTCTGAAATTGTGTGTAATCACAGTACTTAGATAGATAGCTGGGACTTTATTGATCCCAGGAGGGAAATTCAGTAAAACATAAGACAGTAATGCTGCTGGGCTATTAAGTACTTCTGCAAGAAGATCAAATCAAACATTTTATTATTAGGTGCAACATAATATACACACAATTAATAATACATGTGAAATACAATGAGACTTAAAAACAAATGTGCTTGTAATCTACAAAATAAACTTCACATTTTTAATTCACTTGGGTTTGCTTTGACTTCGCTTTGATTTGCCGGCTGGTTCACGGATCAAAGCTTGTGCTGTTGGAAAAGAGAGGCAGTTTATCACAAAGCTGCTGTGTATCAAATATGAACGTACCAGTGTGTAGACACCCCCCCACACACTCCTCTTACCGGCAATGTTACGAGCCTTGGCCTCTGCCAGATGCTGTTTCACCTCCAGAATTTCAGCAGCGAGGCTTCTTGCCTTGTTTGTGATGCGCTCACTCCTTTCCTGCAAATCGATCCTTTGATTTCTTGAAGATAATAAATACACAATTAAATAATCAAATCTAGATTGAGCAACAGATTAGATTCATGCAAGGTTGTTCTCTCTCTCTGCACATAACACAGCATATTAACCTGTCTTGACCGTTCAGTTCGTCAGAAAGCTGCCTCTCCTCTTGCATCAGTCGACCCACTTGCTGCAAGAAACCAACAACTGCACTTTTTTCCACCATCAACTCCACTATGCGCTCCATCTCTCTGGTACTGCAAGTGAGAAGAGGACTCATAAGACAAATATGAGCTGAAAAAAAGCCAACTTTTTGGTGTGATATTAAATATCAAACTTAACAGGAGCTAAAGACTGTTAACTAACAGAT
This sequence comes from Amniataba percoides, assembly GCA_037176925.1. Classification (NCBI taxonomy): domain Eukaryota; kingdom Metazoa; phylum Chordata; class Actinopteri; order Centrarchiformes; family Terapontidae; genus Amniataba; species Amniataba percoides. The sequence continues at coordinate 9,105,460 of JBAJHX010000043.1, read as the reverse complement.
GTGGACACCGAGAGCCACTCAGGTTGATGGTATAAAAAGGACTCAACATGACATTCAAAGAAAAACCTTCTGACCATGTCAAAACAGGTAAAGCACAGGTATAGTTAATTAATCAGAATTATTTCCTATTTATGAGAGACATATTCAAGGCAAGTGCCGTGCCCTTGTATTGTTCACAATGTTTTCCTGAGACACTTCCTGAAGCAGACCTATTGTTAATGTTAGTAGTTCGACATTTCCTTTTTCTGCTGTGATGAATCAAAATATCTGTTGTTTTAAAAAGCTGATAAAAACTTTGCCTAAAAATGTGCAGCCTGAGATTCTAACCCAGTTTTGACAAATTCAAACAATATTTCCTCAAAGTCTTGCCACTACTTGTTCTGTGTATATCCCCAGAAATAATCTGGTATTCATTAGGCCTGATCAATTGTATAATATTAATCAAAACTGCAACATGGTAAGGTCAAATCACAAGAATTTCTGCAATTCTTTGATATAGATAAAATGTGAGTCATATAGCAATATCTGTCAGAATAATTGTAATTTCTTTGCATATCATTGTCCCTTGTGAGTGAGTGTTTCATAAATTAAACCGTCATTTAATTGCAATACATGGATCAAAAGGATGTTAAAACAGCTACTCCATTATGGAAATTTCTATAAAGGCTGACTTCATGTTCTTTCAAATTTGTTGCTAAAGACGACAAACCAACAACTTTTAAAATGCTTTTTTTTTTTTTTATGGAATTTGGATGAATCGGTGCTCGGCCGTGTATTTCGGGCGGTTTGTTTGGCTGCTGAGTACGACAAGCTTTCTAATGAATCCCACAGTACACTTTCAAATGCTCCCCTCTCTGCATCTTGACTTAGATCAAACTGATCATTATCGTGCTTTAGTTTGATTTTATCAAGTGCTCCCTCTCACAGGTGGTATCTGTTGTTTTACACGGATGATATTTGTATTTTTTATGCAAGTTGACTGAAATGAGTGTTTCAAGCACATGGGTCCAAAATACACCCCCCCGCCCACCACCACCACCTCCCCGCCCCACCCAATGAAAAGAATAGCAGATTACTTGCCACAAGGGGGGGTATGTTGGAAGAAGAAACACACAAACTAACAACGAAGTGACGTAAGAAGCAACGTCACAACGAGGACACCGGTTGAGCCCAACCATCTTTTGTTTTTCTTGTAACACTTTTTAACCTTCAATAATACCCCCCAAAAATTCCTTAAATGAGCCCAAAATCGTCGCCACGGTACCAGTGAATGGCCTCCAGCTCAACTCGCAGTCTTTCCTTCTTGACCTCCTCCAGTTTGTAAGAGTTTTCTGTGAGAGCACGCTGCAGCTCCACGACCCGCTCCTGCAATGCACCACATGATAAAAAATTGGATTAGATCAGAGGAAACACAACGCTACCGACAGCCTCTCTAATGTCATTTTCATTGATAATCTTTAACTTTAATGTGAGCCACCGACACCAAACAGGGCGCATTTAGCTCACTCAGCTAAAAAATGTGACATTTAACGCAACTGTTAGCCTACCGTGGATTTGTTGTGCTCTACTGGAAACATCTGGTTACAAAATCCGTTCATGTTTATCTCCTTTTACTCTTAATTTTCTTACAGGTTTCGTCCAGCTGCAGCACCGGGACTCGAACTCTGGTCTAGATGTTCTCAGTCGGATCCCTTTTATGGGGCACTTCCGGGATTCATGGCAGAGCCCGGATAGCTCAGTCGGTAGAGCATCAGACTTTTAATCTGAGGGTCCAGGGTTCAAGTCCCTGTTCGGGCGGTAGTGTTTTTGTCTCTGCACACCATGTTGGCAATGAGAATATGTTTGTAACGGGTAGATTTAGTGAGAGTTACTCCGCATATGAAATTAGCAGCATAACTTTGCCCGTAAACTGCTGGTGTGTTTAACCTCAGTAGAAAGGAAAACAGCACTCCTGGTGAATTCATAACACATCCAAAGCCTAAAATTGCCCCAAACTTGCGCCAAACATTAAACCATTTCATTTTAAAGCTAGTCATTGCAGGGGAGCTGTTATTACACACAGTGAAGACCTCACATTATCCCACTGTTGGAGTTGTTGTTTATGAAAGAATCAAACTAATTTGGGGATTAAACTCACTCGCAAACAAATACCGCTAACCCTGCAATTTACCTGAGATAATCATGGGTATTATCACAGGACAGTGATTGGGAACACCTATAAAGCTGGGTGTTAGTAAGGGCAAAATGGCAACACTGAAGACACATGTGGCTGGCAAAGATGGAGCGGATTATCCTCTTGTGCCTCGTCTCTGCCTACCTCTCAGCTGTGCACGCTCAGGTAAATATGCATGGGATTTGGAGTACGGTTTTCACAAGCTCAAGCTCACAACTTTGTCTTTGTCTTTTTTTTTTTTTTTTTTTTTTGCAGAAATTTTTCTTCAGTCCAAAATGGGGTCCAATCGGCTATAAAGGTAAATTCAACTTGGATTTGATCAAAAATGTTAATGCCAGCACACGCAGATTAAAATCTCTCCTTTTTAGAACGTGAAGAGCACGCTGAAAGGACAGCAATGGATGAAATCATTAAAGCCAATGAGTTCCACGGTAAGTCCTCGCACAGTCCATGTGAATTATTTCGCAGTCAACATGCCGTAACAAACAAACTCTGGTTTCCCTGTTTTTCCTGCCTCAGGTTCCCGGATTATAGATGGCACCACCACTCTCAGAGAGGGAGACATCGCTGTTTCTTCTGGACGGCGCTCCAAAGTCTGCTTCGCCCGTAGCTGCCTCTGGTCAAAGTCAGTGGATGGACACGTCTACGTTGCATACATGCTCTCACCTGAATACTGTACGTTATTTCACTTTTCTAAGTGGAGATAAATAACGCAATACATGACTGTCTTTGAGATTCACCACCTTCTTTGACTTATAAACTGTCTGTTCCCTGTCTGCTCTGTCTAAACTAATAAACACAAACAGCTGAAATGGACACAAAGCTGATAAAGAAAGGGATGGAGAGTGTGGAGAAAGGTACCTGTGTGCGGTTTGTCCCTCGGACTCACCAGCGAGACTACATCGACATCCAGCCGAAGTCTGGGTGAGTGACTCTGCTTGCAAAGTTTGATCCCATAATGCCTCTGTTTGAAAAATGCCTCTCCTTTGCTCGTCCATGTGGAAGATGCAACTGCAGAGTTGATGAGGCAGCAGCAGTTTTTAGAAATACAAGTAGAATTTTTCAACTGGATAAACCTTCAGTCGTCAATCTGTATTTACTTTCCTTCTCTATGATACTGCGCTGGACTCACTCATTGGAGTTGCGATGATGACATGTGCTGCGTCTGTGCGTTAATCCAGGTGCTGGTCCTACCTTGGTGCGCGTGGGGGAAGGCAGACCGTGTCCCTCCAGAGCCCTGACTGCCTCCAGGTCGGCGTGATCTCTCACGAATTCATGCACGCCCTGGGCTTTGTGCACGAGCAGTCTCGCTTTGACAGGGACAACTATGTCACCATCATGTGGCCAAACATTTGGAGGGGTAATTTCAAAAGGGGGAGGGGTCATTTGGGGTATGAGATCTCCAGTAACGGTAAATTAAAGTATATTTATAATGAACTGATGTAAGATATTACATATATTGTTCACAGATAATAAATATTTTCCAATTTCCAACAGATCGATTGAGGAACTTTGAGAAATTCAAGACTGATAACCTGGACCTACCATATGACTATGGCTCAATCATGCACTTTGGGATGTAAGTAATGACTTGAAGTTGTTCATTCAGTGTATTACAATCTGTACTATAATGTCACATATGACATGTCCATGTTTAGGTATGCCTACTCTCAGGACGGGGAGCCAACCATCATTCCTAAGAACGGCAAAAGCAAAGACATAAAGCTGGGCCAGGCATCGAGTCTCAGCCACATCGACAAGATGAAAATCAACAAGCTCTATAAGTGTGGTGTGTACAAAACATCCTGAACTTCCCTCCAGCTTTTTCTGAGCACTCAGCCATACAGCAAAAATGTGCAAATAACACCAGACATTTCTGTCACTGTCTCTCTGCAGGTAGCAAGGATGATTACTGACCAAACTGAATGGAGGTGGAACTGGAATGCACTGAAAGCTAACACGACAAACTGATGTTAAATGGTGACAACATTTTCAATAAAGATTGATTCAAGCTTTCTATCAGCAGTCAATTGCATTTGTTTCGACATAGTGGAGAAAGTTGTCAGCATACATGTTTTCTGTAGTGGAGAGAAGAAATGAATCAGTAAGAGATGGCTTGAATGTGAGTTAAATGTAACACAGCATACATGCATGCTGGCAAATGCAATACTGCAATAAAAAAAGTTTCTGGAGTTAAAGCATTGGTTGCCTGAGCACATTAAAGTGGAGACATGGAGGAGGAGTGGTTGTTTTAACCAGAGGAAGACTGAAAAAACACTCTTACCTGGATTTATAAAGAACCAGTTTGAGGCGTGACGAGACATGAATGTATCCGTACCTGAGACTAAGCACTCCTTCTCAACTCTGATACAGAAATTTTATAGCACTAATATTCTAGCAGCAACCACGGCGAAGACAAGATTTCATAAACTGCTCACGCATGGGATTCTTTTCACAGTTGTTGCCCTTCCAAGTGGCCCCTTGATACATATAGGAATAATATTTGAAGAAGGATAAGGTTTTGTTTTTATATTTTTACCCTTGTGACAAAATTATTGTTGTCAAGACAGCTATCAAGTGACGGTTCATCGGAAAATCACGGGTTGCCAGTAAGAGTCAGGCACAAATTGCTGGTCTGCAGGACTGGGTGGACAGTTATTCTCATGAGAGCAACTGCTGAGCAGCGGCGCGTCTGACAGCAAAACACCTTTAAGTGTCTCATTTCTGAAAGTGCTGAATCTTAACATGCGCTAAGTACGGAGGGGGAACAAGTGAAGGTCAGCACCGGGGCCACCTGTTACGGATCAGCCTCGGACTTGACAAAATTACACACACTGGATGATGAATGGGTCTTAATCATGCTCCATTGCCAATCGCTACAGAGCATCGGAGGAGAGGTGGGTATATAGATTCAGTGGAGGCAAGGAGTTCATTTAGCTCTCGCACTGGAAGACTAAGGACTGAAAAGTGGTAAACCGATCTGAAACACAACAATGCATTCCACCACGATGCTCCTGAGCCTCTTGTTTGGCGTCCTGACCCAGACGTACACTTTACCTGTTAAGGTCAGTACCAAGAGTACCTTTTTTTTTGGAGGCCCTGGTAGTTTTGTTGTGCTTTATTATAATGCACCTTTGTTTTGCAGAATTCGACTGGAGTGCACGAAGGAAAAGTCAGGTTGAAAAGGAAATTCTCAGGTGGGCTTTTGGGAAAAAAAAGTTGCTTTCACATGTGCCTAATAATGAATGCAATAATACCCGTACTCAGTCATTTTGATGATAGCAGAGGAAAACTATTATACCTGTTTGTTGCTTTTTGTCTTCAGATGAAATCGTAGACTTTGATCTAATGAATGCAATGGATCAAATCCTGGCAGTCAACAGCAGTAAGTAAATTATATCGCATTGTACTGATCTGAGGTGTTTTCAAACACCCTGGGCTCAATTCTGTGTCTTTTTCTCGTCAGGGCTGCGAGGTCCCCGGGGGCTGCTGTTCAGAGAGGGAGATATTGCCAGCTCATACATACGGAGCGCTATAAACTGCCCTGGCAATGCCTGTCTGTGGCCAAAGTCGATAGATGGATTTGTTTATGTACCCTACATGCTCTCTCCAGTGTATGGTACGAATCTACAGGTCAAAGAGGTGCTAGGAGTTAAAGACTTTCTGTTTAACTCAGTTTTTGAATCATTTTTTTCTCACGACAGATGACATGGACAGAATCACCATAGAATCTGGGATGCAGGACATTTCCTCTGGAACTTGTGTCAAATTTGTTCCACGCACTCATGAAGTCAACTTCCTTGATATTCAGCCCAGATATGGGTGAGCGTTTGGCTTTTACATGTGATATCTGTTTTGTGAGGGGATTCTGCACTGCGATGGTGACACCACATGTGCGTTCTCTTACCTCAAGCTGCTGGTCATTTCTGGGACAGACCGGTGGGAGCCAGACCCTGTCGCTGCAGACTCCCGGGTGCATGTGGTCTGGAGTGGCTGCCCACGAGTTGATGCACGCCCTGGGTTTTGTGCACGAGCAGTCTCGCTCAGACCGAGACCACTATGTTTCAATTGTGTGGAAAAACATCATGCCAGGTTAGGATGAGTGATCACCTCCCAACATTATGTCACCCTCACACTGACTTTAATAAATTTTCTCACCAAATCTATTTCCTCTTTCTTTTATGTTTTGACAGACCAGATTCACAACTTCAGGAAACAGTCGACAAACAATCTCAACAGTCCATATGACTATGGCTCTGTCATGCATTATGGAAGGTAAACTTTGGGGTTACATTAGTAAATGTTTGTACGTTTTGCATGTTTTGCTGTGGCATTAATAATATCTCATGCATCTGTCAATCAGATATGCCTTCTCCGAAGATGGGGGACCAACAATAATCCCCAAACCAGATCCTTACATCCCCATCGGCCAGCGAGATGGACCCAGTGCTCTAGATCTTCATAAAATAAATGTCCTGTATAACTGCGGTAGGTGAAATTATACACTTAACACTGGCTTAAGTAATATTTCTTACATTCAAATCGACTGACTTAATTTTCTCTCCGCTCCTTTCTGTAGGTGCCAATTAGTGACCAGGTCCAAAGTGTCACATCCTGTTTTTTTTGTCATATCCTGTTCAAATCTGTTCTCAGATCGTGCCAAATTGTAACTTCTGGTCTTGGGTAGAATGTATGGGTGACATTACTTCATAGCAATTTCATCTTTCTGTATTAATATTCTGAACTATTAGCACAAATTCTAGTCTGTATTCTCAAATTGCTTTCAGTCAGCTCCCAGTACAATCCGCTAATCTGCGATGAAGGTTTCATAAGGTGAAAACCCAATTAGATCACTGCATCCGACCTCCGGATTACTTTGTTCCACATGCTGCCTCCTTCTCAGCTTCTGCTCACTTTAAATAAAGAAAATGCAACAGTAAGAAACACCGTCTGTTTTACACCTTTTTTGTCACATCTCTGTCTTGCAATGAGGTCTGTGTACTGTCTGGTATTGATTGAGGGTTTTATCAAAACGAGGGGGGAAAAAAAACAATTATTTTTAACATTATGCTTTCAGTACACAAAACCATGCAAGTGTCAGGAATTTAATATCAAAGTTAGTTTGCCTGCACCCCTGTCACTTTACAATCCAGCGAGAAGTATCTACAGTGGCTGTGAGTGCTCTTACACTGAAATGAAACAGCCCCATCTTACCCTCTCCTTATGTGCACAATTCAGGTATCATTTTCTGCTCTTCACAGACTAAATAAAGCTGCAGTTGAGGAGGGGCAAGAAGAAAGCTAAAGAAATAATAAATTGTGAGGGACAGTCAGTGCTGTGGTGTGGTCTTAGTGGCCTGTTGAAACATCTTTATCTTATATGAAGTTATCAGGGATGATCAGGGATGAAGTTATGAAACACCGACTGAAGGCGAATGTCTTTCAAGGAGTCATTAATATAGTAATAATAATGAACAATAATAATTTAATCTTGTCCTTTGTTGCTATTATCATTAGCAATTGTAATAATGGTATAAAAAAAAGCTTTAAATGCCTTCTGATTAAATGCTCTAATTTAAAAAATAATTCACTTATAAAATGGGTTGCCGAAATGGTGCTTGATAAGCCACAACACCTCTAACTGAATTTTATCATTTTGCACTTAATGTTTTCATTTAGAAGTCAATTTGGTTGTTTTGAGAGTTGCTTGATTATAAATTCAAAGTAAAAACATTGTGAAAGTTAAAAAGTCCAATACATTGTAATCTCAAAACCTCTTCTTAACTAGTCGCCCATACTTTGTGTTGTCTATTATATACCGTAATTAGCAGTACTTTTATTCAAGTATTGTTCTTAAATACTAACATGTGGTACTTCTTTTTCTAATGCCACTGTCCATTTCTGCTCCTCCACATTTCAGTGGGAAATACTGCACTGTCCTCCTCACAACAAATAAAGTATGTGGCAGCTTGAGTTACGGAGAAAACAATCAGTAGATGAAACCATAGTGAAAATAATCATTAGTTGCAGTCTTTTATCAAATAATTATTATTTATCAAATAATTAAAAATGAGCTCCACTTAAACCAACTACAATAGTTAAATCCAGCTTATACATTTATGCCAGAGCAATAAAAACATAAAGATAAAATACATGGTCACAGCAACAGTTTTCCTGCATTTAATACTTTTATTTTTAATTTTTTATTATACTTTAATACTTTTACTTAAGTGACATTTCCAATGCAATTATTTTGCTCATAACATGAGTATTTTTTACACTGCGGCATTTGTACTTTTATTTAAGTAAAGGATACTTTCATCACCATGGTTATCAAGATGTACGGATTGGATATATGAGCTTTACTTTATTTTTCTAAATGTCTGTATTATTACCATAAGACATGTATTGTCTCCTTTTTACACTTACTTGTAAACGGTTTTAATTTATTCTAAAAATAAGTTTGTTATTAATTGTAAGGCCCCTGCCTCATGGAGGAATGTCATTGTTTATGGTGGCTGTGGTGGTCATGTGGCTCCGGCGCGGTGTTCGTCCCGTCATGCCCAGCAGGAGGCCTGAGGGGCGGGGAGCAAACCGCCACAGCCGCCGCTTCTGCGCACTCGCTCTGGAGCTCGTAGCTAGGTTAGCCTGCTAGCAGCGTCAGGTCACATTTTAGAACAGTCAGTGTCGCTAAAAAAATGAGCGATAATGACAAAGGTTACGTCGAGCGGGTACGTATGAACTCTGTGAAGTCTTTAATATTATCTATCATTAGCCAATGTATTTATTATGTTTTTATTTCAAAATTTCGACTTTAGCTTGTTGTTTTGGCTAACGCTGTTTGGCTAGCTCCAGCTAAAATCAGCTGCCATGTCGAGAGTTATTAAATGACACACAAACATGGCGTATTAATTTTTATTAGCCAATATTAGATTAGTAAAATGAGCCTCAGACAGCGCTGAGTAACTATTATATTATCAACTTGCTAATCAACATTAGCCAGGCCTTGTCTGTGCAGGAGCTGCAGGCAAACCAGGTTTTAAAATAAAACCAGTTATTAAAACACAAACCAGTGAACAAATACAGCACAGGTTTGAATAATTATCGATTGCATTGATTATTTATTCTGTCTACGCTACGAGTTCAGGCGAGGTAAATGACCGAGAAGACGGCCTGTTGCAGAAACTTAAAGAAATCTCATGTTTATGTGCACGTAAGGTTCATTATGCAGGATAAATTGGCAGACAGATGAGACCTGGTGATGGTATTGTGTTAGTAAAAAGCACCATGTGACTGTGTCTGTTTACAATAAACTCAGGATGTCTTTGTTGTTTCTCCCATTTTGGGCGCGGCATCTCGTGTCTATCAAACCACATGTTGGTGTTAAAGTGTCACCATTTTAAGACAAAAGACAAACAAGCCTCAGGATTTCTTCTTATTCATTTGTATTAACTCGCACATTCAGTAATAGCTTTATATCTTGGCAGCACAGCGATGCCACGCAGCAGGTAGTTGTCTTCCAGAAAGCATGTTTCACAGATTCACACTGTTTATATGCTAATGTATTTATATTTCTTTAGTCTGTAATTCAAACTCAGTGTCAGTGAAGGGTGTTTGCACATCAATCATATTAAAAAATCACTAAACATCATAAACACTAACAGTGTAATTTTACTGTAATGTGCAGACTTTAATGACAGTATTTTCATTTTTGGCTTGCATGTGTCTTGTCAAAATTCATATTTTTAACATATTTTAACATATGTTGAAGGGCAAATGATTTCATTTAGCCCATATTTGAGATGAGATTAGTTTAGAGCAACATGTTCAAATACAGAATAGGTATTTACTGTCTATCTGAGGAGAGCAGTGCATCAGAATATATGAAGCAGATTTTTATTGAAAATATCTAATTAAATTTCCGTTACAGCTGCAAGTTTATTATCTTCCTCAGCTGACCAAGGCCACACTGACCTTGTGCACTTTCAGTCTTTGTGTGTCCGCAGCTTTGTGCTGCTCCTAAAGTTACCACATCTTATCAGTGTTAATTACACAAGTCAATACAAATGAATGGAAGCAGAATCTTGAAGTCGTTTGGGCTCCTTCACGCTCTGATTTAAAAAAAAAAAAAAATGAAGGCAGTGTTCATTGAGTTCAGTCTTGAGTAGGTATTCACATTCAGTGGTTTGATGTACACTATCAAGCCTTAGAGGCCACTTATTAAGTTATGTCAAGGGGATCCATTTGACAAGGTACGCTGTGTATTTACTGCAAAAAGAAAAGGAAACCTAAAAGCGGAACACAACCATATTAGTCTCATATTCTGTACCTTCATATATATAAAATAAGATTCTTTCTTTCAGGCTCAGGTGTCTTATTAATGTTTGTATCTTAGATGCGAAACACACTACTGACGCAAAGTGGCCGATAGGACATGACAGTGAATTCAGAAACCACTGAAAGTGAAATATTTATAGAACTAACATTAAAGATTTGTATTATGTGGTCTTAGACATTCCCATGCATGTCATAAAATCGTAATAACACATTAAAAGTTGAATGAGGGTGCCGTTTTAATTGCAGTCATATATTCTTCATCCTTTTCTTTTTCATGAAGGTTAAGATTGGACGAAGAAAATGCGGAAGAAGTCTCATGTCCACTTTATTTTCAATAATATGAAGCTCAGATGTGTGAAGCTCAATTGTTGAATGCATGCTAAAACATGAGGAGGGAAGAAGTGTGGGCAGTGTGTGAGATGGGGGAAGTAAGAAGAAGTAAGACAATTGAAGAAAGAAGAATAATGTGAAGTAATGAAGTTTCAGAAATGACGTTAAGGAAGTAATCTGGATTTGGTCACTGTGCTAAGTAATTCTCTGATCTGTTTGTCAAATGCGTGCATGTACTTGTTATTGAACACAACACTCATTAGATCATTATTATTAAGTCATCACAACTTTCACATAACTGACATTTTTTTCACATCATGTTAACAATTTAATTATACTGATTAATGTAATCTTATTGATATCATATTATCCATGGCTACAAAAAATAGCATTAACATGCATTCCTAATCCACAATCCTTTTCTTTCCTTGTCTTAACTCTTTTATACATAGAAATATTAAAGCACATTTCTCAGTCTGTCCTCTTATTGGTCCTGACAAGTGGTGTGTTGGTGTGTGTGGTTCGTTCAGGAGTCTCGCTCTGCGTCCCGCAGCGTGAGCCCACGCGGCTCAGGGAAATCAGCAAGCCGCTCCCCGGCTCACTCGCCTGCCCGCTCGAAAGAAGGCTCTCGCCACTCCCGTTCAAAATCTCGGTCTCGGTCCAGGTCGAAATCTGGGTGAGTGGGAGTTAAATTGGCGAAAAGAAAAAAAAAAACAAAACTCTTCCCTTGAATTTATATGTCAGACTTGTCTGTCTTTTGAAGCAGCTGTACAGAAATTGGATCAAGTGAACTTGTGTGAATGTTGAAGTGTCTCTGTATTTACAGGTCCCATTCCCACCGTGGCTCGCGCAGACACTACAGCCGATCTCGCTCTCGCTCGAGGTCCTATCGTCGCCGATCTCACAGCAGGTCCTACAGTGGAGAGCGCCGACGCAGGAGCCATAGCCGCTCCCCCATGTCAAACCGTCGCAGGCACATCGGCAACCGCGTAAGAGCTCATATTTTCTCATTCTTTTTTTACCTATATAACGTCAATATATTTCTCTTACATCTCTTAGATAGTTAGAGCCTTAATATCTTTGAATTTGCAGGCTAATCCTGATCCAAACTGTTGCCTGGGAGTGTTTGGCCTGAGCTTGTACACCACTGAGAGAGACTTGAGGGAAGTCTTCTCTAAATACGGCCCTCTGGCGGATGTCTGCATCGTGTACGACCAGCAGTCTAGGCGCTCCAGGGGCTTTTCTTTTGTTTACTTCGAGAACAAAGACGACGCTAAAGAGGTATAAGAATATGAGTGGGCACATGACAAACCTGCTTTTTAAATATTTTCTAAGGAGCTTATTTATATGTTTTATCACTGTCAGGCAAAGGAACGAGCTAACGGCATGGAGCTGGACGGTCGCAGGATTAGAGTGGACTTCTCCATCACAAAAAGACCTCACACCCCAACACCTGGGATCTACATGGGCCGGCCTACATAGTAAGTGGACTGAAACATACTGAGTGTGTTAATTAAATAGAAAAAAAATGAAACAGTTCTTCCATGTATTTGATATGATCTGATGTGCTATGTTTAGTATTTTATTTTTATATCTAATCTATTATGGTAAAAGATTGATTTTTATAAATTCTAAGGCAAATATGTGTATGGTCATTTTGGTCTTTTAGGAGCTAATATTACTGTCAGGTTTTAAAACAGGAAACAAGGTATTAATGCTAACACAGTTACTATTGTTATCGATATTATCACAAATTTAGCCGCAAAATAATTGTAGTTGTGTAATTATAGAGTTACTGTTATCAGAGAGGGGTAATCATATCCTCAAGAACTGTGTGAGATGTCTCAAACAGAAACCTATTAATTAATTAACCAACATCAAAGTAACAAAATAAGCCCAGAAAATGAGTGTATTTTTGGTTTGTTGACACTGCACCAGTGATGAAAAAATGAATCAAAACACTTAAAGAGCACTCACATTGAGTTTATTTATTTTTTTACCTAATGCAAATTTGGCATTTACTCATGCAAAACTGTTACTCTAGTGAACACAAGTAGGGGATGCTGTTGCTTCCTGTTAAATACTGAGTAATAATGAGTAATCTTAAGACCACAGCTTAAGCTTGTTGAGAGTCTTGTGGCCTGATCATATCTATGGTAACGCTACATACAGAGCCGATAGCTATCTCAGAAACTATAAACAGTAATGACAAATAGATGGCAGTAATAAATAGTATTTGACATAATCAGCACCCATCTTTAAATAAATCATAACTGCGAATCATATTGTTAAGTAAATCTTAATCATTTCTTTGTAGTGGTGGAGGTGGCCCGAGCGGTCCGCGACGTTATTCACGTGACTATGACCGCGGATACGATCGTGGATACGACAGAGGCGGCTACGATCGCTACGACGACAGAGACTACTACAGGTCTTACAGGTGATTATCTCAATCTTTTTGTTGTTATCTTGCGCATTTTAACTGGGAAAGAGAACATAATTTTGTCTTGTTTCAGAAGACGATCTCCGTCACCGTACTACAGAGGAGCTTACAGGTCTCGCTCCAGATCGCGGTCTTATTCTCCCCGTGAGTCCTCTTCATGAACTGTTTCATTGAGGCATTCAACAGGTTGCAGTAAATTGGAAGTGTTTGTCTAATGACCTTGTTATGTTCTGCAGGTCGCTATTGAACTGCCGAGCCCTGCCTCCCACTCCCCAAAGCACAGACAGGAAATGTTTCTGAGTGGTATGATTGATTTCAGAATAGATCTTCTTTCTTAAGATGATTGTCACACTTCTGTTTGCTAATGTACATGACCAGTAAATGTAGATGAGTTGTGGAGCAATTGTCATTTGACATGACTGCAGCTGTCCCCTCATGTTTTTAATTTCAAACCCATTGGCAAGATCCGCCAAAAATAATATATTAATGTTTTGATGTTTTTTTTTTGTACACAAATTGAGGGAAAATTCATCTTTGAACATATTAAAAGGAAGATGCGTATTTTCATTTTGACTCGTGTCTTTCCTTGCAGCACTTCTGCACCCTCTCAAACAGTTTGGTGTTGCAAGACTTTTATCGCACAGGCAAGGATGTTTTAAAGCTTTCATCTCATCGCATTGCCATACAGAATTTCAGTTCTCTCAACTTTAACAATGAAATCTGGAGAGAGACTATTAAACTGTCAAATCAACAAAGTGAATGAAGATGATGGCGTGAGCCCACATATCAAGTTTAAATGCTTTCCTCTTATAAAATATAAAAACAGAGCTACCAGTTAAGCTCTTGTTTAAGTGACCTAGAAACAGCCTGTTACTTGAAATAAACCAGTGTTTTAACATGATTTATCCAAGTGATCTAAAAAAGAATTGGTGTGACGGTACTTTAATAGATATCACTAAAGTTCCAACTTATCTAATAGCCTCTGGGAGAGAGCTACAGATTCCTTTAAGCCTCCAGACCAGTGAATCTTTGCCTGCATCTCAGATTTTTTTCATCAATTCAAGTGATGTGAAATGAAAACGCCATTCAGTTTAATTATCAGGCTAATATTCATTGCCTGGAAGTTACACCTCTGTCATTTTAAAGTGACTAAATACTCGAATATGTGTGTTAAATAATGATTTATTGGCACTCTTTTTAGCCCTTGAACAAACTTATATTGATGAGTCAATGCAGTGAAATAAATCAAGTTCATTTCACCAAATAGACTTAAAGCGCTCTCTCGCCATGTGGTGAAGCAGGACCTGCCCACCAGCGTCAGACTGTGAGGGACTGAGGTCCAACACCTACCCCTACTGGTCATACGGGAGTCCAAAACCTGTCCATTGTCCATGACAGGCAGTACAGTTCATCGCATGACAAACGGTATCACTTGGTGGGAGTTGTAGTTACTTGTAGTTATTTTTTTCTTTTTTCTTTTAGAACAGAGAAAGTCCAAAACTGCAAGTTAAGGCTGTAAAGTTAAAGTTATTGATGCATTTATGCATAAGGTGTTGTGTGTAAATGGACCTAACAATTCTTTATTGTATTTTTATCATGTTATATGGATAAAAATGGAAACAACCATTTAAACTGCCAGTTCCTCAAAACTGTACTAGCGTGCAATACTTGAGTAAATATTAATACTTTACACTTTATTGCACAATATAACTGAAGAATGGAGCTTTGAGATGGTGTAGATAATAACTGGATTGTGTAAACTGTGCCATGTTTTAACCTGAAAGAGGATATGACAGAAAAACCAGAGACCTTTAAGGAGGATGTAAACTGCCATTTCAATTTCACTTTTATTTGCTGTTTCTGCCGCGTTCGACTGGTTCTTTCATCCAACACCCCCCCTTCTCTTGAAGCGTGCAGTTAGCGATAAAGCAAGCAATTGAAATTCTTGATAAATCAGTCACTCTGAAGTGCTCATATAGCAAGGAAAGCTGGAAGGCCAATGAAAAGACACCAGTCACACAGCTGACCACACCTTGGAAACTGCATAAGCCTCTTTATTTCCCCTCTCCTACCACAGGCCTACATGTATGTGTGTGTGTGTGTGTGTGTTGTTTGCTTTGGTTCGCAGGTCGCTGCTCTGTGTTCCCCAAATGTCACGTCCCTTCCAGTTCCAGTTAATTCTTTCCTCTCTTGAGTCGAAATCATATTGTGTGTGTGGGGTGTGTGTGTGTGTGTGTGTGTGTTTGTGGCTGCACTGTTTGTCAGCACACTGACCTAATTGGCCGTAACTTGTTAACTAGAAGGGATGTAAACAAAATCCAGAGAGCGCTTTAATCTGCTCTGTGCTGGGCACCTCTAGGAAAATATGTCAAATTTCACCGCGGCTCAGACGTCAAAGGAAGGACTTGTCAAGTTAAATGCAGTAATTGGATCTTTGGTGCAGCAAACAGAAAAAGCGGGAGGGTGGGGGGGGGTCACTCATTTGAACCCAGAGCCTGAGCACAAGAGAGGCCCGCAACAACTGTGTTAGCATGTCATCGAGGGAAAGTAACTAAAGAGCTGTTTTGTAAATAGGCCACAGCTTGGACATTCCTCTGTTCACACGCTGACGTAAACACGGAGAGGAACGGTACACTCCTGCCGCTGGCACTCTCTCCACTACAGTGGGGTGGCAGTAATGTTCCGAGGCCCAGGCCAGTCACATGTAGAAACACTCAAGTGCTGTAAGGCGAAGGCTCCTCCCCTTGGTAACTGGTGTAGGTACAAGACTACACATCCATGCATGAGTGCTGCAGCCTGCCGCCAAAGGCCCTGCCCTCACCGTGCAGGCTTTTCTTTTGAAATCCACTGTAGCTTCCTTTAGCAAACACCTGCACACACCTATATCACACACACACAAAAAGATATACCATGCATTCCTGCAGCTTAGTGAATGAGCTCAGACTGGCTGAGTGACACTGCATAGAGGGCGCCTCCCTCATGCACATGTAACCCAAAAAAAAAAAAAAAAGTGAGGGCCAGACAGGAATCCCCTTATTTCCCCTTACCTGCACTTTCTTTGCACATTTGCACACTTTTAAACACGATCCAGACAAAACCACGTGTTTTTTAAATAAATAAATAAATATATATATATATATGTTTTTTTTTTTTTAATCAAAAAGTGTCTTTAATGACAGGTAAACCCCAACGTGCCATGTGCTCCTGCGACTGTGGCCCCTGGTGAGGCTGTGCTGCGGCACTGAGCGCCGATCAGACCCTGAACCGGGAGGACGCACCGCGGCAGCCCGAAGGTTTCACTTTCTGTACTGCTCCACACAAAGACCTTTTATTTCCTCTCTATCTTTTTTTTTTTTAATTGCACTTATATATCCCACCCTTATCATTACAGGATCATAATAATTTGGACTACCTACCTTTCCCTCCCATTGCGCACACAGCTCCATAAACATCCATATTTCTGTGTCGCTCATAAATAAATAAAAGCAGATCGGTGACACTGTTTGGGTCGACAAGTACAGTGACAACGACTTGATTTTCCACACAGTAGCCCTATTTTTTCTCTCTTTTTTTAATACTCTCTCTCGCCTCTTCTCTCTCTCTCTCTCTCTCCCCCAGCCTGGAGGGACCCGAGGCACGGCCCTTATTATGATTTGATGAAATAACCCCCTCTCTGCCTCCTCTAAGCCCATCCCTTCTCTGATCGCACCCCGGTGATCATCATGCCACTTTCATACTTCCCCCCGGCGCACGCACTTCCTCCGCCGGAGAGCCAGCAGTGAGCCCCACATGCACCTCCAAACTGTTTCTCTCTCTCTCTTTTTTTTCTCTCGTGATTTTTAAGGGAGATTTTATTCAGAGGCGGTGCTTGTTGGCTCCGGAGTAGCGTCGTAACGACACTTTTTTTTCTCCCTCCTCTCCCCCAGTCCCTGTTAAAAGAGTTAGACCAGGGCCAGCAGAGTTGGTGCTGGGGGGTCGCTTATAGCTTAGTAATTTCCAAAGAGGGGGTGAACTGCTGCGCGTATTATTATTAGCAATAATAATAATACCACCTCAATCCCTGCAGATCTTTTTTTTTGCCTATTTCATTTTATTTTTTTTTCTACTTTTTTTGCGTATGTGAATATCGCCACTCACTCTCAAGATCTGACACCCCTTCGAGATTTTTCCTTTTTTTTCTCCCCCCCCGCCCCCCCTCTTTTTTTTTTTCTTCTGTTGCCTCCAGATCATGAACAAACTATATGTCGGGAATTTAAGTCCTTCGGTCACTGTCGAGGACTTGAAGCAGCTCTTCGGGGAGAGGAAGCTGCCAGTGGCCGACCAGGTCCTGCTGAAATCCGGCTATGCTTTTGTGGACTTCCCGGACCAGAACTCGGCCATAAAGGCTATAGAGACTCTTTCTGGTAAGTGTGGATTTGATAAGTGATGCTGCCGCTGACAAGGGGGGGTGGTGGTGGTGATGGTGGTGGTGGGGGGGACAGAAAAAGAAGAAGGAAGAAAAAAAATACACCAGAGGGTCAAACTGCGAGATCGGGAGAGGAAGAGAGAGGAAACAAAAAAAAGCGCATTACGCACCGGAGTGTCCAAAATGTGCGATATTAATCAGCCCCCTCGCGTTAATAACGTGCTGCGATGGGCTCGGGACTGCCTGCGATCACATCTGAGTTCAGATGCACGCTCCGGCCAACACACACACACACACACACACACACACACCAAAAAAAAAAACAAAAACTGGATAAATGATCGATCACAGGACACACTCGGGGCGTCTTTGGTGCCCGTTTGCGTAAAAGCAAAGGCCAGGCGTTGCGTTGCGCTTTCTGTCTTTCCTTCTTTCCTTCTTTCTTTCTTTTCTTTTATTTTTACGCGCACGGTAGAAAAGCGGTGTTTTGTGGAGATTCCGATGGTGCGGGGCGCCACTTCGCGATCGCCCGCTGGAATGTATGGGATGGTCTGATGGCTCGGGTAGGCATAATTATTTTTCACTTATTTTTTTATCCTGATTTTATTGGGGGGAGCGGAGCGGGGCGAGCGCGGAAAACTTGGCGGATCCCGGTTCCGCTGGTGTCCGGGCATGTTTTTACGAGGTGTCTTGGAGGTGGGTCACGGGGGTCCGGAGGAAAGAGCTAATAAACAGGTAGCTGGGGGTGGGGGGGGGAGGGAGGGAGCGGTGGAGGTGGTGGTGGTGGTGGAGAGAGGGAGGTGGGGAGGAGGAGGGGAGAGAGAGAGAGAGAGAGAGAGAGAGAGAGAAGAGGTGAGACGGTAATTCTGTGCTGCGCCAGGCTACTTATAATTGTAAAAGAAAGAAAGAAAGAAAGAAGAAGAGGAATTATTATTAAAAAAAAAAAACGAGGGAACCCCATGTTTGCTGAAGCAGAGGGGGAGCTGCTTCTGCCTCCGATCCGGGGCCAAACGTGGACAATTAAGAGACACCTACCCGGAGGACAGGAGAGGGGCTCCTCTCTGACCGTGATGCCCTTTACTGGGGGGCTGCTGGGGGTTGAAGGGGTGGTGGAGGTGAAGAGAGAGAGAGGAAGAGAGAAACAGAGGAGGGGAAGGAGGAGGGGGGTGGTGGTGTTGTTGGGGTTGTAGGGGGGGACACAGAGGAGAAAATACCCCCTCATTGCACTCAAAGGGTTGTGGGAGTGGAAAGCATGGCTGCCCATTTCTCCACCACCTTCCTACTATATAATCTTATAAGCTTTTTTTTTTTCTTTTGGGCGTCCTTTCACTCTTTCTCTCTCTCTATTACACCCCCCTCCCCTACACACACACACACACACACCCTAAACACCCCTCATATGTGTGCGTTTTAATGTACTAATGTACGTTTCAATAAGGTGCGTGTGGTTGGTTGGGTGGGTGGGGGCAACTTCTTGATGGAAGAGATTCATAAAAGTAGTGCTGTTCCCGTTGCAGGCCTTAACACCACCACCACCACCACCACCATCATCATCATCATCATCATCAGTCCCCCCCATTTTTTTTCTTCTTCCTCCTTTTTTTCTCTACATTGTTGCTCCTCTCAATGGCACGCGGCTAACGTTGCACTATCACTTCTCACCCCCACAGGTAAAGTTGAATTACACGGAAAGGTGATAGAGGTAGACTACTCTGTCCCCAAAAAACTAAGGTAGGCCTACAACCTAACACACACACACACACACACTCTCATGCGCCTATACTTGCGCCCCTTGGCAGACTGTGTGACCTGTAGGCTTCCGCTGCGAAATATAGCGCGCTGCTTTCTTCTTTCCTCGTGTGTTTCTTCGTGTTGTTCTTTCTTTTTTTTGGTACCTGGTTTGACTCGTGGCGATGCTTTGGCGTGACTCGCATGGCGGTGGGACAAAAGAGAAAAGGCGACAAAGAAGCGTTTTTTTTTTAGTCCCAAAACATCCGCAGGAGAGTTGCCATATCGCGTGATCTGCAGCAGCGAGGCCTGCATGGACACACACGCACACACACACACACAGTCATGCTTACACTCACACACACGATGCATACGTGTAATATTTGCAACCTAACCGAACCGCTCATTCCGCCTTGTGATCAAACTTTATGCGGATTATCTCCCCGCAAGCTTGATTTTTATATATTTATTTATTTTTTTCACAATGTGTGTGTTTTTTTTGTTTCAACGTGTTGGCTATAAAGTTAGGTTTCATTATTGACTGTAACACTGCAATGCACGGTGAGGTGCATACCAATCAGCTGGGCCTCTCCTCTGCTTACTATATGCACGCGTGTGTGTGTGTGTGTGTACGTATGCATGTGCGGAACCTTGATTTTATGTGTGCGTACGAGTGTATATGTGTGTGTGTGTGAGCGCTAGGGAAGCTAAATCTGAAAGGCCAAAAAGCCACTGCCAGCATTTGTGTTTAAAAAAAATATAAATATATAATAATTAAAATGAAATAGAAATATAATATATCCACGAGGTCGCAGTTGCATTGACGTGTTTAGGTTTCAAACGGTATTTTTTTATATATATATATATTTTTTTCCCTCTCCCTCCTGTGCGTAATGCGTAATGAGCCCTTGCGCCTGTGCAGCCTATACACTGTCAGCACGTATGGATCCGCCCCCTCGCTCCCCACAATGCCTTTGGCTGTAGGGGAAGACTACCTTTGCGTGACAAAAAAGGTAAATATTAAGCCCCTTGTGGAGGGACACGTGACGCACACGTTATGCGCCCTCAACCCCCCCCCCCCCCCAAACTACCCCTCCTTCCTTCTCCACCTCCACCCATTTCAGTGCAGGCTACACTTTCCTGCATTACAGCCCTCGTTTTCCTCTCCACACACACACACTCCTCCGTCAGCTGTGGAGAAACAATATATATGTTTCAAGTGTGTAACCGTTTGTTCCCTTCCTTCTTTCTTCGTGCCTCCATTTTTTTTGTTCTTCTTTACGCGAGCTGCAAAGCGCAACATGGCACACACACACACACACACACACACACACATAGAAAAAGCCTGCGCCACTCCCCACAGTTAATGTGCACGTAGGCCATGGCAATGTTGGGAGAGCCTCATAATGGCTGCCATGATGGCCCTGCGCACTGCACTGCCATGGAGGCGGATTCAGCTGAGGTGTGTTAGTGTGTGTGTGTGTGTGTGTGTGTGTTGGGGGGGGGTTCAAGCAGGATGTCTAAGCGTGTTCGTGTGCGTGTGTCCGTCTCGTGGAGATTCCCCCCACCCTTCTTTTCTCCTTCCTTGCGAAAAAAAAACAGCAACATGTTCCGGGCGGACGCGAAGACACAGGGTTTCATTTTTTTGTGCTTTATTTATTTATTTAATTTAGCAAAACACTGTTGAGAATCAGTGTGTGAAAGTGGGCGAAATCACATGTGGTGGCGCAGCTTCATTTTAATTGTTCAGATCGTTTTAATTAATTAATTAATTTTTAAAAAAAGTGCCACCCTTCTCTCTCTTTCTGTCTCCATCCGCCCATCGATCATTGAATTTAAAAATCTTCCGAGTCTGACGTACAATTGTGCATGAATTTAAAAAATGTAAAGCCCAAAAAGCCAGTTTTGACTTGCCACAGCGAGTGGATGAATTAGTTTTAATTTACAGAGCTCTGTCTGGTGCACTTTTTCAGTGTTTTTATTATATACTTTTGATCATTTCAAGTTGTCTAATGCAAATTGAGAAATAACAATTATAACTGATAGCACAGGGGTAGAAGACTAAAATTATATTTCCTTTCTTCAGTTTATTTTCTAAATCCTGCATGTAGATAATGGTCTAATAATTACAGGTGTGGTTTTGAGCAGATTTGAAATATAAATAAATGGCTAGTAATAGTTAGAGGAAGCCAGGGCAGTGAACCAATCAGCTCTTTTTGTTTAGTCATTAGGAAGCTGTGTGTGAGCTCATCTTCAGGCCTGCTGGCTTTTCTTTTCTTGGTGTTGTGAGGCTGCTGTTTGCTGTGTGTCCTGTTTGCTTATGCAGTTTACTTGTGTTTAGTTGTGCCATGTCTCCGGTGTGCAAATAGGCAAAGTGGAATTAATCGTTTAAATTATATCTATTTTTAAGGATAAAGAATTATAATTGTTTATGGGACTTTCTGTGTGACAAGATTTTGTTTGCTAATGACTCTGATTATTTGAACTTGCAGGCCTTTTTTAAAATGCAATTTTGAATGACCCAGAAAAACCAGTGGTATGAGTCATTGTAATTTTGATGTCCTGTTTATTATTCAAATGTTATTTAATTTAGTTCAGTCTTAGATCTTGATATTTCAAATTGGCTCTAAAGTGTCAGCTTTGATATTATTCTGACAGAAGTCATTTTAGAAGATGTAAACTAGCTTTTTGATTTTATGTGTAAAAGATTTTTAAACTTCTTGTCACAGAAAGTACAGAATAATTAGTTCTACTGTGTCAGTAATATTTCAGAAATAGTTTTTTAAAATTATATTTATTAAAATGATTGATTTGATATAGTATAAATAGTATATTATTGTGTTATAATAATGTAGATACTTAATATAAATTCAGCTTGGATTTCTGTGCTTGAACAACTGTTTTTCTTAAATGAATTAACTTTTTTAATATTAGTAAGTGAAGCATTTTTCTGATACATGTTATTTAATTATTATAATCACCTCAGCTTGTTATCTAATTTTATGCTGGAAATATCAACAGTTGAATAACTTGATAATGATTTAATCAACACAAGAAAAGTCATGAAACATGAGTGAAAATAGCTAGATTTATGTAGAATGACTGTTACTGAATCTCCAATTTGTGTTGTGCAAATGTGATCAAAAGATTGTCATTTAGTTTGATGGGAAAGAGAAAGATTGTCTGCTCAAAACCTAAATGTCTTTCTTGCCGATGGATTGTTTGAAATGGTGGCTTATTTTGACAGCATGAATCGTCGCCTTTGTGAACTTCCTCTGTTGAGCCAATCATGCGGCTGAGTCCCCCCCTCGCGCAGAACTACACGAGGAAGCAGAGTGTGACTGGGTGTTAATTGATATCGCTGCTACGTAAATGAAATGCAGCGCTGTTTGACTCTCAGATGGGCGGTGGAGGTGTGGACAAAGCGCCTAACGCGATCGCCCGCTCTGAGCCCGATCAATGGGTAATGCTGAGCACGTGAAGACAGCGTTGTTGTTGTGGAATGAAACGCATTTAAGGCCGTGTGTCTGAAAAGTGCACCAGTTTGTTTGCTTGCTGTTGATATTGACTAAAGCAGACTTCTCCCCTCCTAATTATCTCTTTGCACCTTTTGACTCAACCTGGAGTTAAAATCTGCTCAAACGAACAGGTGATGAATTTGTGATCGTGCGCTAACTCTCGTGTCACACTCTGCCGGGGTTGTATCACGATATAAGCAGGTTGGGCCATTTGTGCTCCTCAGGTGTATCGCCGGTTTGCGGCTTGACGTTGTCTGATGAAGCTAAATCGATTACAAGACCCTCTCCTCGCCAAAAGGGTACAAACCAAGACATGGGTGTAAACATCTGCATTGCACCACAGCGGTGCACATGCAGATGTGTGTGTTGGGTTTGTCGGTGCACACCACCAGTGAGCATGCTGAGTCAAAACAGCGAAATACGATAGCCATCAGTTGATCCACTCCGAATCCATTAATACTCCCCAGTTGATCCTGGGTGCAGGGGAAACTCTCCAGTACGGGCTCCGGTTTTGTCCGGAGTGATAGCAGGAGGCACTGCACTGCTGCCCTCTGAAGCCACATCCGCTGCACCCTCCTCCTGACTCCTCACGTCTCCCCTTCACCTGTCTGAGAGGAGGGAATCGCTCAGACTGATCTGATTTTTGAGAGTGAGGCAAAGCAGATGCCCAAAGGTGTTTCTCAACTATGTTCATTTTCTGCCCTAAAGAGCATTGTTTGCTTTTGACTAATTAAGAAAGAGAATAAACTTCATATTGTAGAACAATTTATTTTTTCCCCGAGCCCTGTAAATGCTGTAAAATAATGCTCCCGAGGTGTGAAAAAATATTGCCAAAAGACTAGTTCTTCATGAGCACTTTCACAAAGAATGAATATTTACTTGTTATGTATTTGCCGGTGGCTTTTATTTTGAGTGTGCTCAAGTCGCCAGATTTAAATATCAGCCCCTTGTTCCAACGCTGCTAAATGTGTGTTGTGCAATTACTAACTTTTTCACATAAGAGGAGTGGTGTGTTTTTCTCCTGAAGTGATAACAGCCTTGCTAGTGCAACAGAGTACATAGCTGAAGGGAGTGGCGAGATCAGATGTGAGGGCATTGTATATTCATTGTGTGCCTATCAGATCTGTGGGATCGCTGGTTCAGCTCCCCAAGAGCTGAAAACTCTGTTTTTTCTTTTTTCATTGTTTTTTTTTTTTGTTTAAACCGACACTTGAACGTGCATCCCGGAAACAACCGTAGAGATTCACTTCTCAGCAAGCTGTCACTCACATTCCACTCCAACCTGTTGCATGACTAATATGTCGCTGCAGCGTTACGCTCATTACAACCAGGAGTGGAGTCATCAGCTGGATGTCTCTCAGGAGTGGCATTCAGGAGGTTTAGAAGGTGTGGTTGGGAGGAGGAGGATTTCTCTGGCAAGAGTGTCCCGAGTCTTGTGTTTTTTTTCTGTTAATACTAGATCACCAAATTACACTGGAGATGAGTGAAGCAGCACCTCGCGCTGCTTTGAGATGGTTTCACCTGAAGGAAAGCATCAGAATTATGCGCAGCAGTTGCTGGTGTTTGTGTGTTTGGTCGGTGACAACCAGAGAAACTGCCGTTCATCCAGCAGAAGGTGGGGGTGGGGCTTCCTCGGCCTGTGCTATTATTTGTGACCTCACCATTATGCACTACCTCTCCTGAGGTCTTATTATTGAATGATGAAAGTAATGGAGAGACAGTCCATAGTAGAAGTAAAATAAACACCTCATTGATTAGAGATGAGAGGCATGAAGCCTCCTCTAACTCAGCCGCTGAAGCCATTTTTTTCTTTGATATGTCTGCAAGAGGACATGTCATATATATAATCTAACTGGCTTGTTCAGTTTCTGTTTGTAGAAAATTAATTAAAAGTTGAATTTCCATAATGGGTTTATTAGAAATACATTTGCCACGACCAAAATGTATTCCTAATAAATTCTCTGAATTCTTCAGCACACTTTCATTTTCTTACACACCTCTCCGGCAGGTGTGCACGACCCAGCCCTGAGCCTGCTGTTTGGACAGAATGAAAGTGTTGACCGTCGTCCCAATCCTCCACACGATAGGGCGACATTGTTTTGAGCAGATGTTTGAGGGTGCTGTTTTTTTGCTAAGCGGGGTTTGATGAATAGCTGGAATCTTAAATGTGCTGCATGTGAATATTTAATGAATTATAAGTCATGACCATGAGAAGGGCAGTTTGTACCCAAGTTCTTTTTTGGGGGAAGTAATTTGAAGATGTAACAGCTGCTCTGTCCCTCTTTCCTTATCTGTGTCCCTCTGTTGCTCTCACTGTCTGTCTCATATATATGTGTATAGATATATATATATACACATAAATATGAGACAGACAGACACACACACACACACTCAAATATATGTTTGTGTGTATATATATCTATCTATATATGTATATATAAATATACACACACACACAAACACACAAACACACACACACATATAGATATAGATATAGATATGTGCATGTGTGTGTGCTGGGGCTTGCACGTGTCAATAAGTTAATATGCGGCTTGAGGACAACACTGGGAAAGCAGAAATGCTGCGGTGAATCGCAGCTGAAGGCTGCTTGCCGGATGTAAACTTTTGTGTGCCAGTGGGCACCCAAGGGTGTGGTCTCCAGTGAAGGTTTGGCAGCTGAGGCGGACAGCAGGTGGCATTTCTCACACAGGCAGACCCCATCCTTGTCCCATATCAACACCATATAACCCCACTACCCCTGCAGGAACTCTAGAGCACTGATGGGTCGTGAACAGGTGAAATAAATATGGCGAAAACTTCGGAATAGCCAATGGGAGCGAACCGGGGGCTGTAATGCAGCCAATCCCGTTCAAGCGGGTCAAGTGGTAGGGATCGGGGTGCATGGAGGGGCTCGGTGGGGCTGGTTTTAGAGCCGTCAAGATGGTAATCAGAGAGATGGGAACTGGCCGGAAGCTTCACCCAGGTCATATGGTCCTCTTAATCTTCTCTGTCGAACCTTTGCCCCTCACACATTTCTCTTACCTTGCTTTTAATACTCCAAGCAGGCTTCGCCAGGGCGACGGAGGGGGCCCTTAAATCTGATAGCCCCCCTACCAGAGTCACAGGGCGAGAGGCAGTTGGTTTATTAGTATTATGTATGGATTATTGAATGGTCTTACCAGGTGCAGGCCCCTGAACCAGAACCTCTGTATGAAGTGTCCCTGTAGGAGGAACCGAAAGGAAAGCAAAGAAACGCTAAATGACTACAGAACCTCAAAAAAGTGCCAAATGACTTCAAAGAGGTGCAAAGTGACCACAAAGACACAGAATGACTACAAAGAGATGCAACATGACCAAAAACAAGACAGAAAACAACTACAAGGAGACAAACAATGACCACAGAGGGAGAGAAAACAACCAACGATCATTGTGTGTGTCCAGGGGCCCCTGTTTTTCATAATCTGTCCAAGGCTGCCTGCCATTTGGAGTTAGAAATAGCTGCTATTTATTTATATTATATCATATTTGAATATTTAAAGTAGTTTATTTGGCATTCATTTATTGCACAGACTAAAATATATAATAATAATGCAGTTTTCATTATCGCCAAGAACCAGGATTTTAAATGTGAGCGAGCTTTGAGACTCATTAGAGGCACATTTATGTCCCGTTGAGAGAGTTTCTGTGTGGGTACCTGTGTTGTAACCGAGCTCCCGGCTCTACTACGAGAAGCTCTGCTGGTTTGTGTGTCGGGGCGAGTGTCAGCACATAGCCAAAGCCCTGCTGTTCCTTCCAGGAATATTCAGATACAGTGTAACGGAGGAATAATATGCACGGCTTGTTTTATATACACCATTTCTCCCATGTAGATGTGGGAATTCCTTTTGATATTGTGTGTTTTTGATGTCTCTGTCTCTCTGCGAGGCAGCGAACGGGCAAAAAGATAGTCTTCTGACTTTTACGGGCGTCTTGATGTGGGAGTGAAAGCGGTGCCATTGTGCTCGTGGATGTGTGTGTGTCCATGTGTGTTTACAGGTCGCGCTGTATTCAGTTCCAACTGTTCCAGGTTAGGTTCTCCACGTTGCCATGGGAACCAGTTTTGAGTGTTTTGCTTAGTTATAGGAGGAGAGCTCGAACGATGAAGGCTTTCAGAAAATGAACCCAAAGTCCTCCAGCGTGCTGAACACCACGCAAGCTGCAAAAAAAAAAAAAAGTTGAGTTCACTGCCTGCAGCACCCCGAGATTCACCTCACAAGGGATCATTATAGTATCTTTTGATATCTCTGTGAGAATCCCGTGATTACAGCCTAAATTTGTTATAAATTGCTGTCAGTTTGGGGACCCTGTAATTTCCACCCATTTCCCAGGAGAGTGGAGACACTGCCTACCGGTTATAGCTGTAAGCCCCAGTCTGCAGTCCAGCCGCGTGTTGGTGGCTCACGCTATAGGCGGTGCAGTGGTCAGAGTGCTGATTTTATATGACAGTGAGTACATAGCCTCGTAAGGTGCCTCAGTAAAAATGCCCGTGCGAGGCTGTCGCCTCATTGAAACTTTCAAGTGCTCATTTTCTTTCCACAAGTGCGGCGGAGAAAACTGCTGAGTGGGCTGTCCATCTATGTCACAGCCGCAGCCTTTTCCTGACCTTTCTTATTCATAAACCCACTCTGAGCCACCATTTCCATCGTTTTCCATATGTATGCAACGGATGCTGGGAAAATCCCCCCCCCTCCTCACCCCCACCACCCCTACCGCCACCCTGCCCGACAGAACAAGCCGTCTACAGTAAGGTCCGCTCACAGCTGAGCCTCCGACACAACCTGGAGCACAGTCTGACCATTGTGTTTCCTCTGTTTCACACTGTCTCTGACGGAAAAGGAAGACATGGAGAGGACTTCCGAGTCAGAGACATGTGCGAGTCCCACACGCATGCTCATGCTTTCTTCTCAGTGTGTGTGTGTGTGTGTGTGCGGGTGTGTGTGTGTGTGTTCCTGTGTGGGGAGAAAGAAACACCGCTGATAGAGGGCAGCATTTCTTCCCCCTGTTAGGGGAGGCTCGCTGGCTGACTTGAAGTGGCTTCACCCCTCCCTCGGCAGACTGCGATGGCTCTGCCCACAAACAAGAGGATTTCTGGCTTTGGCTCTGTCAGAAACAGGATCCTGTATATTGTCACATCAACTCTTAATCTTTCCGTCTTTACCTGCCAACTCATTTGATTCCCTCAGTTTATACCCTGACGATACATATCTATATGTATATATCTATCAAGCCTCCTGACTGATAGTTGATGTCAAAATAAAAGTTATTATAGGAGTAGGAATATCTAAAGGAGGGGTCTTATAGTTATATAACATCTTGGGGGGCAGGGGCACTTTACGCAGTTATATAATACACCTTAAATATAAGAAACATCTCCTTCCCTTACACACCATCACACTACATTGCATGTAGTTGAGATTGAATGTAGAGATGTCACATTAAACTCCATCCTGCCTTTAAACTGCTTGTCTCCCTAGTCAGCTTTTCCTTCAGTTTTGAAGGAAGATTTTTTTTTATATATCAGCATGCACTGCAGTCTGTCGGTCATAGCTTAAGTGCTCATGCGAGTGTGTCGTGCTTCATGCCTGGCTTTTTGCAGCCTTGTTAGAAAATGTTAGGAAAATGCCGCTAAAATAAAAGGCTGGGGAATCAAAAAATCAACATGGGAAAAATATAAAAAATTCAGCCCATTTTCAGGCTGCATGTAGCTTTAATTTATAAAACATCATGGGGTGGGGGGGTTGTGAAATCTTTTGCGTATGATCTGACCCCTGGGCTGCTTGTTTGTCCATTAAATATGAAGCTACAACCAGCAGCCGTAGCTTAGCATAGATAACACATCATCAGTGTCAAGACGCAGTGGTTTAGTCTTTTTGTTTCTTTTTCTTTTTTAAGGTCTTTCCTACTCATTCAAGTCTTCACACTGAGCTGATCTAAGCAGCTGCTGTCTGTGGCTTCATATTTAGAGTAAAGATGTAAGAGTAGGATCAATCCTCTCAGCTGACTCTACGAGAAAGTGTGCGACTGTTGAACTACTTCTGTCGAGTGGGAAAGCATTTTGAAATCTTGCCCTTTGATTTAACTTCCTTCTATCGCTCCACGTGATCCTTTTTATTATCGTCACGGCCGCCGAGCCCTCCCACGCTCTGCCGGACTGACCCCTGGCCGAGCTCGCAGGCTGTCCTCTGGCCTCATCGGTGGTGGCGTTCGGTTGTGACGTGCCACGACGCCTGTTGTTTCGCACAGCTGTGCTCGACCCCGACTGTGTTTTGCTGAGCTCGGAGATGAGTCGGGTAGTGTGGGCCAGGCCAGGTGCTGGAGAGTCGGACGGCTCCATCTGCCTTCCCTGCCAAGTGACCCAGCACATGCCAACAGCCAGTCAGCGGTGGCAAGAGGGGCAGGCAGAGCATGTATGTGGCAGGGAGGTGGTGACGGAGAGAGAGAAAGAGAAAGAACCGAATTGTGGTGGGGGAAGAGGAGAGGACCCTATGGGAGTCCTTTTGATTTTTTTATCACACCAAACGTCAGGTCGCAGGCGGAGCGACGGAGGAGTGTGTTCATGCGGCCACTGCGGAGAGCTGCACACGCTGAGGGCCGTGAGCAGAATGTGAAAGAAACTGTTCGTAAATAGTTGTTGTCTTGCTGACCCTTGCCTAATATTTCCCCAGAGGAGCGGCATAATTTATCGTGAGGTGTTCAATCTGTGTGTGTCTCACTAAACAGGCCACGCTCAGGGTTTCCCAGGGGCGCAGTAGCTGCTGCGGCAGCGCTGCACAACTGTACAGGAGGAGCACTATCTCCGTCCTGAGGTTTTGAAGCTGTTATGCGCCCGTCAAACACTGCATGTAAAAACGTGAAAAAAATGTATGTGCTGGTTGCTAGGATACCAGCCAGTTGATTGATTGGGGCGTGTGTTTCGCATTGAGTTCTTGATGTTTCCCCGCTGCCGTCCGTCTCCAGCGGTTGCCAACAACGCCGGTTGCCCGGCCAGTAATGCAGCACCTCTGCCTCGCTCATGCAAACAACATTATGACACTGATTGATGAATCGCCTGTCCATGTCAGGTTAAATGAAGCACACACAGATCCAATTAAAATTGAAGAGTGTCCACATAGCAGAGCATGGTCTTGTTAAAAAAAAAAAAAACCTTAAACCCTAAAGGCAAAAGCACGGGCATCTTCAGCTCACCAGGATAGTAAATATTTGATGCTGAAGCAGCCATGCATGAGCTCTTGTTGGAGGGTTGCAAAAGTTAATGAGGTCTTTGCCTGTTACGCATAGTCAGACCCAAACTAATTTTCCTTTGGCAAACATCAGCACGCTCATTCGGCGCACGTTGAGGTTGATTTTTCACTTTCGGTAACGGTGAATTCCACGAGATGCAGCTGTACTTCACCTCCTTGCTCCGGGGAGAGTCACACTCATTCCACTGCAGCATTTGGTGCTTGTCTTTCTTCCTCCTCCCCCTTCACTCCTCCTCCTCCCTCTCCCTTCTCCCTCCTCTCATGTGCATGCTTTGTGTCAGCGTACCGTGTCATGCGTACCACCTAGATCGCGTGCATTGTCCCCCGCCGCCTCCCTTCCAGCTTGCAATATCACTGCTCCCCTGGCACGGAGTGGCAGCGCAGGGCAAAGCCGGCTGCGCGTTAGCATGAGCGGGTGTAAATAGCGTACAACTCCACGTTATGTACTGTAAGCTGAATGTGAGCCGCCCTATCAGATAGTGTAACGGAGACAGGCGGTTTATTCTTAGTTGAGTTGTGGTTACCGCAAGTGGAATTCTTCGACAACAGTGGACTGTCTGTGTGTGCATGTGTCCGTGTCACTGCAGTACGCGTGTGTTTGCACAGTCCCTCTGTGTTCCTGCCATTCCCCAAGCGGGAGGCAACAGTTCATTTCAGAGATGCTTGCTAAGACGGTTTTGTTTTAAGTGGTGTGAGGAGTGACTCCAGGCAGGCCCGGCAGTTTCCGGTCGCCCGGCGTTGCGGGAGAATAAATTACAGAGATATAGGATGACAGGCTTCAAAGACGAGTTTGATGTCAAAGAGACAGCGGCAGAGATGTGCGGCCGCTGAAGACGATACATCAAATATGCTGCGCTCGAAGAAAAGGCTAATTTACCCGGACTTGTGTGTGTTTGTGTATGTGTGTTTTTATCCTCTTCTTCCGTGTCAAGTGTAATTGTTGCACCCGCCGATGGATATGCGACCACCTCGGGCACCTGTAGAGCATTTACAGTATCGCCGCTTCCTCCCCATCACTGCACGCCATCAAAGCTGGCACTCGCAGGTCCACTCACACACACACACACTCACACACACAGAGGGGCTCAGATTTGAACAAACGTCAGAGCACGAAACAGAAATGCCACCAGACAAGACGCAGCTCTGATTTGCGTTTCACAACACTGGCCCCCTTTTTTTCCTTTGCGGGCCTTTGGCGTCCTCCTAAAAGGCAGTTCATCACCACTGCAGATGTTAACCTTTCTCCTACCACAAGGGCCGATTATGACCCGCGATCTTATTTGTGTTTTTGCGACACGCTCGGATCAGCCAGGCCTCCGCGCTGACTCTGAGCTATTCAGAGCAGTTGTTGTGGCTGTCTTAAAGAATGAGCGGCCAGGTTTTCAGGTCAGCCCTCACTCCTAATAGCCCTTTCAACTTAGACAGGGTGTTTGTTAAAGAGGGGAACCAGCCTCGTCTGTTTTCTGCCAGGAATGATGAAAGCAGCCGGCCTGTAAATGCTTGCAGATTTGTTTTGGTGTTTCTGTGCGGAGGAGAGTCGTAAGCCCGAGTGGGGCTGGAAATAGTTGTTAAATTAGTGGACTGCGCCCTTGAATATCCTGTCTGGCAAATCAGAGATCGTCTCTCATTGTTATTGATCCCTCAGTATTGAGCTTTGGGTGGCACGGAGCATTTTTTGTCTTCGGTTTCTCCTTCAGCAAAATTCCGAAAAAAAAATCTGGTTGTGATGAGGATTTGAGACTCTACGCTGACGTGTTGTTGTTGTCGTTTTTCTTCTTTTTTTTTTTTTTTACCTAACTAAAGACTTTGTGTGCTGCTGCGTTCACATTTGGTAGGATTTGGTCAGAAAATCAAACCTGGAAGACAAACAGTAAACAAACATAAACGGTTGCGCAGGCTGCAGCATTTGCTAGTTGAAGAATCGCTCCGGCTTGGCAGACGTTTGGGCTCTGCTGAGTGCCTTATAGTCACATATATAAGAGGTACCAACAACAAACCTTTCCCTCGGGCTTTTTCCTCAATCACCAATAATTCTCTCTTGCCTTCTCTGTCTCACTTTAAATGCTGCCCACACAACACACATTTCCACCCGCTCCCCTCTGCTGCGGAGCGCGGGCTTCCTAACTTGAGATATCGATGTCAACTCAGGATATTTGCTCAAGTATTTATCGCATATTGATCAGAGCTGACACCCCTGTGAGTGTCTCCGATAATTGAATTAGTCTGCATATTACGTTCCCACACAACATCCCCCACACTGCTGCTGCTGCCACCCTTTCCCCGTTCTCATTGAAACACACACACACACACACGCCCCCACATGGCTCTGAATCCAACCCATCCCTCGGCCCCTCTTCCTGTCGAGCCCCCTGCCTCATTTCAGAGAGTAGGTCAGGATTTGGAGCCATTTTAGCCGCAGGATTAAAGTCTGACAGGGATAATGCCACTTCAGCCACTTGTGGGTCACGTGACACAAGATGATCTAAGGTTTTGGGAGGAGCACTATGTAATTAATGTATCCATTTGACTCCGCCCAGCAGAGAGCTAGGGGCTGTTAAAACACACACACTCACACAAAAAAAGCAAAAACAAAACTCAGCTGCTTTTTTTTTCCAGAAAACACTGATGGTGATGAGTTGGTTTTCCACCCTCACTTCTGCACCCCTCCACCCTCTGCAGACAGTAAATACAATCCAGTCTCTCTGCTACGTTCGAGCTGCCCGTTGATGTAATTTTAACCTTAAACCCGTTTGTGCTGTCCCCCCCAACCCGCACAAGTGCGTCCTATATAGATAATCCCACCGTCTTGGTAATCTCTTGATGGCTTATCAGGGTTACCGCACTTAATTTACTTTACTACACTTTGCTCACTTGTGTAAAATTGCTGTTAGTCTGCAATTCATGTAATCTCTTTATCTGTTCTTATCTATCACTGTTTTTTCCCTTCACTCGCGTGTGTGTGCTCAAGAGGTGTCGATTCTTTGTGATGAGTGTGGTAATATACTGATAAATAAATAGATATAGATGATAAATGGATAAATGAATACATTTGCGGTGGGTGACTGTTGTTTGCCACTGTAGTGAGCAGGACTCCATTTATTAAAAGTTCTGAGACATTTAAATAAATATTTCAGGGCTTTAGCTCAGTAGTTATTTTCATTAATAAATTACTTTTGTGATTAATTAACTGTGTATTAAATTTCAGATAAAGAGACCAAGGTGACGTCTGAAGTTTGTATATTTTGCTTAATTAAGAGCAAAAATATTCAATTTATAATCACCTTACAAGACAAAAAAAGAAAAAATCTTTTTTGTTTGCTTGAAAAATTTGTAAAACAATTAGTCAGTTATTTAAATAGTTGTCACTTAATTTTGAGTTAACTGACTTGTTTCAGCTCTGAAATACTTGACTCTATTTGACACTTGTAGCATCTAAATAAATGCTTTTATTGATACTATTTGATAGTAAATTCAGGCATTGCTACTTTCATCTTTATTTACTTTTGTCAATCCAGATAAAAGTCTGGTAAATAAAACAGGAACAGGCGATGGGACTGTTGCACAAAATCCTACTGACAATAAGATTTTTCCAAATGATCTAAAGTAAACACATTTAAAAGCAAACACATGAGTGCACTTTTTAAGATCGTCTGAAAGTGAGCTAAATTTTCAAAGTGTCATTTGTGAGAAGCACAGTAAAGCAAAGACACACACACACACACACA
>JBAJHX010000043.1:9051463-9071301 GCA_037176925.1 Amniataba percoides | reverse complement strand
TATATTTTTTTTTTTTTTACTGGGGGGAAGAAATACGCTGCTTATTGAACGGGCTTGTCAGCGTTTCACTCTCTCAGAAGATGAACGTGCACCACCCCTCCTCCCTCCCTCCTGTTTAGTTACGTGTTTTCACTCTCTGCGAGGAACTTCCCTGCAGACTGGAAGTGTGTGTCTGTGTGTGCGAGAGAGAGCGAGAGAGAGAGAGAGAGAGAGAGAGAGAGAGAGTGGAGGAGAGGGGGAGGGAGGGCGGAAGAGAGGAGGCAATGCATTCACGTGTGCGTGTGTGTGTGACCAAGCTTGCTCGCTCGCTCTCCGGAGGGGAGCCCGAGGGAGCGGAGAGAGAGAAAGAAAGAAAGAAAGAAAGAGAAAGAGACAGAGAGAAAAAGAGAGAGAGAGATACGAGGGGAGACAGACAGTCAGAGGGTTTGAGGGCGTGCGTGGCGTGGCGTGGCGTGGAGTGGCGTGCGTGCGCTATTGATCCAAGGTTAACCCCCCGCCGGGATCTGCACCTATGGCAGGCGGGCTCAGCTCCTGCAGCCACAGAGTAATACCTTATGGCCGGCAGATTAAAGGATGAGACCTAAGGAACAGGCTGCACAACTCAACATAAAGCAACAAGCAGCAGCAGCCATGAGGAGCGGCTGAGAGCGCACCGCAGTATGAGCCGGTATCCACCTGTCAGTAGCTGGTAGCACCGAGGTGTGTGTTTGAGAGACACGGGAGATGCATGGGTGTGTGCGTGCTCAGAGGGGCGTAGGAACAGCAGTGAGCTATGCATTTGTGTGTGTGTCCCTGCGGGCTCGCTGCGTGCCTGTCAGTGACAGTGCTGACTACGTGCTTCGTGACGGGGGCTCACAGGAGTCCTCAGCAGCAGCGTGGAGGAGCGTTTGATGTGAGCAGGACAGGACAGGACAGGGTGGCACATGACTCTGCAAGTCCTCCTGAATCATCTTTAAGTTACTTTCCTCCTTCTTTTTTTTGTTTTTTCTTTTCTAGTCTGACGCTTGCGGCTCAGTGGCAAGGGAAGTGGTTTTAGCACCATTAGATTCAAATGTAAAATAGGGTACTTTGCAGCTGATTGATTGTTTGCTACTTTTTTTTGCATAAGGATAAATGACTAATGCACAAGATTGCACACAGTGTTTCCTTATCAGCACATGTAAGACTTTTTAGAGTTTTAGAGAGTTGCTTCTGGGAGATCTTAATGTGTGTGAGTGTGTTAAACAGTCACACACATTACCCCCCCCCACTCAAAAAAAATATTGTCGCTTCACTTTACTGGGCAGAGTTTGACAGTAGGAGGCTGTTTTCACACTTGTCTGCCAAAGGAGGAAGGTTTCTCTGTTCTCGCCTCAAATTCGAGTTTAACACATGCACGGACGTGCAGGATTTTGTGACATCACATCTTGTTGGAAGGCCAGTCGCAGTTCAATATGCAGCTCGCAAGTGCAATGCGGAAACTTGAAACCTCCAGCACACTGAGTGTGGACTTTGGTGGACAAAGTCAAAACTGTCATATTCATAGAAGGAAGGTTGTTTACATTTAGAGTTTTTACTGAGACATAGATTATTATTCAGCTCAGGGTGTTTTCATGTATCTGAAAATGTGCTTGAGGGGGTCTTTTAAATATTTCAACTTAACATAGATCTTGACTTGTGTCGAAATGTTTTCTGTTTAAACAAATATGTAGGATGGAATCAGTTTGCTGATCTCTCTGGATTTTGGGAGGCTCCACGTTTAGATCCATCAACAAGTGTTTCTATGATATTTATTTTTGAAAAGACATTTTCAAGTAATGCTTCATTGTCCGGGTTGTGGTATCAGACTGTGACACTTTTCTTCTCCCTTGAAAAATCCAGTTCTGCAATTACCATTTAGAGTAACCCCCTGCCTCTGTGGTTATATACAGGCTGGAGGAAGGTCCAGCGAAAAAAAAAAAAAAAAAAACGTGTTCAGAAGAAGCTGTGACAAGAGTGAGTTTTGCACTGAAATGTAAATGTCCAGATTTGATTTAAAATATGTGAATACATGTTGAGAGACACAGTCGGACTCCGCGTTGGAGCGAACAGTTTCCATTTAAATAGAAATGCATTATGCCGCTGCGATAACAGCGGAACATTTCAAAATACTCATTTCATTGGCTGAGCAGGCATGACGGGAGAAAATTTGTTTTGTGTCAGCTGGGCACCCCGTGGCATTTTAGCGCCGACTGGAAATTAATTTGTGCCGATTACACCTGAGAACTGAAAATCATTTTGTATCTCCCACAGCATGC
This sequence comes from Amniataba percoides, assembly GCA_037176925.1. Taxonomy (NCBI): domain Eukaryota; kingdom Metazoa; phylum Chordata; class Actinopteri; order Centrarchiformes; family Terapontidae; genus Amniataba; species Amniataba percoides. The sequence continues at coordinate 9,069,025 of JBAJHX010000043.1, read as the reverse complement.
AAATAGCTTTGGACACTCCAAGAGAAACTCTGCATGCATCATGTCTTATTATAAATACTTATATATGACTGTTTTTTTAAATGATGTAATCTGAATATCTTGGAGCTGACGTGGATTGTTCAAATTCCTGGATGTAGTCGGTAATGACTGAGGAGTGTTGTCTGAATCAGAGTAAACGCTGCTGTAAGCTTGCCTCTCATGTCGCTTGGTTCTCAAACATGAATGACTTGCTTCGCCTGAGTCACTGAAAATCTATTGAGTCATTTGTAATTATCCCCATCATGTGACACTGGATCCTTCCCTGATACGAGATATTAATCTACTTGAGAATTCCCTGCCAGTGGACCTCCTGAGTGAACTTTGTGCCACATGTAATGGATAAACAGGCGCTCTCTCCCCGTTTACATCCCTCTAATAATCAGCTGCGTGAGAGTCGGCTTGGAGGAGCGGGCAGACGTCAACGAGGAAGGCCGCGGCTTCGATTAGAGCCGCGTGTGCTTACCTGCCTCGTCCTCTCGGCCCGCGCCTCCCCGCCGCGGAGCCACAGAGAAAACTAATGCGTGGAGAGAAACAGGCGGGCAGGTGAGGCTGCTGAATCCTGATGAGGCCTCACCCGCAGAGGGCCGGTAGGGGTAAAACCGAAGCAGGCACCTGAGCGCCGCACGCTGAGATGAGATGGTTAGCAGCACCGTGGAGCGGCAGCTCTGTGCGCTCTGCAGCATCGGTGTGAAAAACATGCGGTTAGGGAACAACGCACAACACATACAATGGCTGTTTTCTGATGGGGGGCAGATTTTTGATGAATGCAAATGAAGGCCTGGAGGAAGAAAAGGATTTAATGAAACTGGCTGTCACCAGCAACAATTATTATTATTATTATTATTACTGCGGATGTATATTCTTTTAGATGAACCAAGGAGTGAATATTTCTCAGAGGTGCCCCCACAGCTCGAAGAGAACTAAACAATTTCCCCACAAACTGTCTCTGAAGGTTTACACTCTTGCTAGATTATTACACCCATTGTTTTATTGATTAAGGAGATTATTCATTCATTTAGTTAAAGCCGCTGTAGTCAATAGTTTCTACAGTCACCCGTGGATACCGAAGTGTCGCTTGCGGCGATGCAACCACAGAGAGTTCAGCTCTGCACAGCATTGAGTGTCACTCAGTTAATTTGGTCTTTTGGTTTTACGGCGCGAGCAGCTGTTCTTGACGATATTCATTAGAGAGAAAATAGGAGTGTCCTTGAAAGAGAGAGAGAGAGAGAGAGAGAGAGAGAAAAAAGCTCAATTGAAACTCAAGTAAATGTTCATCCATTATTCATTTATTATTGGAAATGTTGCTCTTCATTCAGGTTGATGTGCTCGCCTGTTGACAAATGCCACATTTTGCGCTGCAGTGATGAATAAAACGATCTGCACTGAGCTCGCTGTAGACTCAAATTAATGAAACACAAGTGCGCAAAGTGAATGCTGTCTCTGCTTTCCTTCTGTTAGAAAGACGTCGCTCTTTCAATGAAACGTCTGAGAAACGATTGGAAATTCTTAGAAATGACAGATATAAAACAAATGACTTTCAGTCGTGTTCAGCTACCTTTCTTTCTGTTTGATGCCCCCAATGCACAACTATGTATAAATGAAAAAAAGGAAAAAAAAAAAAGAAACATCTTAACAAGACATCGCAGAGTTACAGTGTATACTATGCATGTAATGCTCCCGACTGAGGAGGAGTAGGAACTGTTTCAGGGTTTGTTTGTCCTTCTGGAGGACAAATAGCAACAAATCTTTGTGGCTGAAGGACAATAACAATGCATAGACACTTCTCTCATACAAATCCTGTTATCTCTGCTCCACAACAATTGGATGGGCCTAGGAGAAGTGCTTAGGAGCACTACACAGAGATGGCCTGAGCTCCGTCTTAATCCAGCAGCAGAGAGTGGGACACAGTGGGAGCGCCGCCGGCGTTTTGAAAGCAGGAGCGGAGGGACATCTTCCACACAGTAGGGTCTCCTAAATATTGTTGACTTGTTGCTTCCTCTCCGAGATTTCAGGGCATTTAGGCGCTTAAGAGCTTATGGGTCAAAGCTAGAAATTGGGTTAATTCAGATTAGACGAGTCTGCGGTTGGTGTGTGAGGACCACCAGACTATTCGAGCAGCCCGTCCAAACTGACCCACATAATGCAGCGCTCATTTCTAGAGCAGGCGGAAATTAGAGCACTTACCAGCGCCGGACGCCGTAAGATGTAAAGGAATAAGAGCAGCGCTGACGTATTTGTCAGCTCAGAGCTTTATGGCCCGGTGTGAGAGCAACAGGGGCTCGCATACATGCACATGCAGCCGTAAATGTGTCTGATTGTCAGATGATCACATTACGCTGCACTCAGCACCGAAATGTCAGACTACTACACATAAAAGAAGAAGACATTAGTGTTGCTCAGACAGTATGTATCACTGAATTTGTAATATGATCATGTAATAGCTGCATAATCACACGCCTCCAGTGTGATTTATGGCCACCGAGGTTTTCATTTCCTATTTTATCTGCATGGTATGGCAGCGATGAAGGCCTGATCATCTTTCATTTCGAAAGCCATCAATTATCTTCTGTGCATTATGAAGTCTTCTGGACTGTTGTGGACTTCCTGTGTCCATTGTGTCATCGCGCGTGGCTTTCAGCGGGAACAAAGCTCTTTGTCAGAGAGGGAGGGAGGAGAGTGAAAAGCAAAGATTTTCTGTTGTTTCTGGCATAAGATGCAGCGATATTGCTCACCATTTTATCACGTGGGATGAATAATGTCTTTAAGCATTAAGCATCAAATATGTGCTATGTTGGTGTGGAACAGTGCAGAGGGAGACTGAGTTTGCTGAGGGTGTTGACAGCTAAATGGACGCAGTGGAGAGGGAAATGACAGTTAAATGGAGAAAAAAAAAATTATCAGTCAGGTGAATTTTTCCACGTAGAAACGATTTGGTGTGAGGTTGTTGGTAAAGGTGACCGTGTGCTCAGAGGTGTTTGCGAGGCGGCGGGGTGCTACGGACAGACCCGCTGGACTGAAAGGCTATTTGGGATGTCTTTTTACTCGCCCGGAGAGAGCCTCCCCGCTGGGTGCCGAGCGGCGTGCCCTGTGAGCCGTCTCTGACAGCACGGGCGTCCGCGCACAGAGCAGAGAGAGAAAGGTAAACAAGGCTTTTAAAGGCCTCATTAGACAGAATCCTTTAGCAGAGAAGGAAATGTTTAATCATTCACTCCTGCGAGTCCCCGTTAAAAAAGAAAGGAAGAAAGGAAAAACGCTTTTGCCCTCATTCAAAGGGCTCGTAAAGGTTTGTGTGACAGAAACACTCTGCGACCCTGTTTGTGTGTTTTAGCTCTTAATGACACGTGGTGCTTTTTCAGAACAAAATACACCGAGCTTGTGACAAGTAAAAAAAACCGTCATGTCCAGTTTGTGCTAACAGACAGTGTGAAAGATGTTTAAAGGGACACTGGGAGAATAAATTAACAAAAATTTTACTCTCCCATGAACTTGATATTATGCAGGTCATATGTGTTACTAATCGTCGTGTGCCTTTTATTGCACCGTTTAATTCAGCGGCAAATCTCTTAAATGATCTGAAATAAAAATTTAATTTAATTTTAAAACACTCTCATGTTTGAGGATGGAAAGTAATCATTGACAGTTGTGAAGCATTTGTGTAACAAAAGAATCTCAGTCATTTACTAGCCCTCCAGAGGTACTTTTCCATTGTTGGGATTTTACCCGTCTTCTCCACCACATTATAGTTACCGCTTACTATGGCTGGATTACAGCTTAGTTTGAGAATCTATTTTTAAAACATATGGGCAGTTTATAAAATGTGATAATTGTTATAGATTTAACTAACCAGCGCTATATAAAGTGGTAATACACAGGTCTGCCTTCTGCTTCTGACTACATTAATAGTGAAATAACTTTTCAAGTGAAATAACTTCTTTGAATATAGAAGTTATTTACATTATTGCTGCCTTTATTTAAGTAAAAGATTCATCTTCTGCTGCTGTAAATGCAGATCATGTGATGAAAACTGATTATGTGGTCATTTTATTGTCATATCTTTCCCCAAACTTGCAACATTTTAAAAATGCATCCTATATTTTGGACCGTTTTTTATATGAATTTCACGTTTCTCACCTGCAGTGGATTTTTTTCCCAGACTGTCCAAGCTGCTCGAATCTTCCACCTTTCTTTGCCTCCACGGAGGAGAGTTTTATTTCACAGGCGTTTTCTTCAGCGCTGACAGACACACGCTCTTTAGTCAGTCACAGCTCCGTGACTCATGTATGGTGGTTTGAGCCGGTGTGGAAGTTATTCAAAGAAACAAAGATAAAACGATCCTCCAGAAGTCATTAATTCTGTCGGCTCATTCACACATACGGAGGATACTGTTCCTCACCAGGGCTGCAAGTGATTATTATTTCTGCTGTCAATAAATATGCTGTTTTCCTAATTAATCGATTCATTGTTTGATGTATAAAACATCAGAAAACGGCAAAATCATCAAATGTCATCTAAGCTAAAGATGTTAATTTTGCTATGATGTAATACCAAGAAAAGCAATAAATCCTCACACTGCAGCACCTGGAACAACAACATTTTTGCCTGAAAATTATGTCTGCTGATTAATTTCCTATATACCAACTAATAAATCACGCAACTAATCGCCACAGTCTGACTTCTTAAGTTCTTTAAAGAGCCTCAGGCCTGGCGACACAATGATGTTAAATACACAAAAAGGGATGAAAACACTGCAGAAAACAAAAAGATCGAAAAATCGATATAAATGTGTAAATCTTTCACGTCAGATGTTCATCTTTAGGAACACTGCAAACGTCTGGCGAGGGTTGAATACCCTCTTTCTCACCCCTCCGCCCGCCCGCTCTCTCATAGGTTAAAATTACTTCGACTGCTCCGTGCACACGTGTGTATTAGCGTGCGCGCATGCGTCCGCAGACACGGTTTCTTACCTCGTGCAGGTGGGTGCAGTAAATATTAGCTTTTCAAATGAACATGGCCACCCTCAGATATTTAAAGGCCCGAAATTGAGAGGCTTTCTTTTTCTCTTGGCAGGCCGCTCCAAACCGACGGCAGACAGCTTGGTTACACTCAACAAACATTAAGTAACCCTTGACTTCAGTCTGTATCTTCTACTGGAGCCCATTTTGGAGTTTTGGGGAAAGGAGGAGCGGAGAATGGGCGCTGGGTTCACCTTGAATGCAAACAAACACGTATTAGCAGAGGCCTGCCGCTTCATATAACACCACCGGGTCATTTTCCGAATATAAAGCAACACATAAAGCCCGGGGATACGTGAGGAGGATGCACAGTTGGTGTGTGTAGTCAGACATAAACACCGGAGACAGACAATAGTATATGTTGCATGGCCTCTCCCTACCCTGGAGACACACAGACAGACAGAAAGTAGTGATCTTCTGGTTAGCCTGCGGCCACAGGAACGCCGAAAATGAGACCTTGAAGAACGGTCGGGAGGCACTGTCACTTTTTCCGAGAGATGTCCATTCAGGGAGCTTCCCTTGCATATTTCAGAATGACAGACAAGCAAGTGGCCTCGAAGACGTGCGCGAGGAAGTAAAAGACAAAAGACGTCCCGCTTGAATAGGAAGAGGTCACCAAACTCTCTGCTCCGTCACCTGACCGTGGAGCCACTTAATGTGCTATTTAACTTTAAAGAGAGCAGGGGAAGGCGTCACCATGCTGCAGCTCTGAGGGCTGAAATTACATCAAGTTGAGAAATCAATTAGCAGAAACACAATGGAGAAGTGGGCGCTCAGAATTCACGGGGCATTTAGGCAGGCGACAGTGAATGAAAGGGGCTTTTAGTTTTCCGGCTCTGGGATGCCAATGTTCGGGGCTGTTTTGAGGTTTTTGAGTTGGCCTCGAGTGCCGTTTCAGCCGTCGGACCACTCCTGGACGGCAGGAGGTTGTTTACTACTTTGAGGGGGGAAAAAAAGAGAAGAAAAAAAAAGGTGATGCGTTTTAGTAGTACAGACAGATTTTTATCGGTTTACCCTTGTTTGGACGCCGGTTGCCAAGAGAGATCTTTCATCGAGCCACTCGCTTTAAACCGCCAGTCAGTGACAGAAAGCTTGCAGGCCACCGTGTGGTAGGACACATGAGGAACTGTCAGGTTTTATAACTTGGGTTTTTCTGGGCTTTTTTTGCGTTTGCTGCAAGTTTCTAGAGGAGGATGCACGTGACGGAGGATAAACCAGACTTACCTCATCTTTCCTGCTGTTTTATTTATGAAAGCGTTTACCCCTTTAAACAGATGTAAAGCTTCTGATAGAGATTTACAGACAGGTTGTGGTCAGTAGAATAACGTGAATGTCTTTTTACTCGTGGATACAAATATTTTCCACTCTGAAATGACTGTAAAGTTCGTGGTCCATCAGTAATCAGTCTGTGAATTTACTCCCAAGTATTAAAATAATGGTGCTTAAAGCTCAGGTGGATGGATGTGGAGGGGAGAGGGCTGTCACAAAACTATGTGTCACGCTGGGTTTCTCCTTGTCCTCATTTTTTTCCCTCACTCTTTCCTCGAGCAGCACAATCAGAAAGAGTCATTCATTCATGTCCAGCTGCCAGCTCGGTCCTCTCGTCCTCTCCTCACTGCTGACGGGAAATTCTGACGTGCTCTTTTTTTTTCATATGCTCAGACGTGTTTGGAGAGAAAGATGCAAAACCCCAGACGGAGAAATGTGTGTGTGAGTGTGTGTGACGGGATGAGCTCTGTGTGCATGTGTGTCATAAGCTCGCATCTGTAGTCCTTCCTGAACTTTTAGATCCACCTTCTCTTCTTATTCCCGCTCCTCCGTCCTCCGCTCTCTCTAATTCTGTAAATGCCTCTCAAATTTTTTTTTTTTTTTCTGGGTTTTTTCAGTTGCTCAGCGGTGCGGCTTTTCACCCTGCCAGCCTCTCTGCTTTTTAAATCAGCAGCCCTCGTTGCGGAGCTGGACTCTCTCACGTTAATGTAGTTGTTAACAGCTTGTGGTCGGCGGGCGGTTCGTGTGGCTTTGCTGTTTGAGCTGACGCGCTCAGAGGAAGGGAGGCTGGGAAGCCGTGTGGAGCGGCCGGCCAGAGGAGGGACACTGTCCCATCTGCGCGTCTGTCCTTCTGTCCTCTTCCGCTTACGTACTGCGATTAAGAAGTGAGAGATGCTGCTCAAATCCTCATCCCCTTGGCGACTCGGGAATGGGTTATCTTTGTTGGTAATCACAAATCTCATTCACAAAAGCAGACAGTTTGACAAGCAACAGAAGATAAGCGCAAAAAATTTAAATGGAGTTGAAAATGGAAGTGATTCTCTGTCGTGTCATAAATGAAAATCTAGTTTCTTGGTCGGTACGGCTATTTTCTGCTTCTTTACTTTGTTGTTTTATCGGAAATTCTGACCAAAAACACACCTTCTAGTGTTCAGATTTCTTCACTCAGGGCAGAGGAAGCCCGACTCCCTGGTCCAGTAGATGGCTCTAAAGGAAAACCTGTTAGATCGTATTTTAATCGAACCACCTGTCGCTTTATCTATAGTTGATTTTTATTCCATTTGAAATCCCACCACCAGTTTTCCAAGTTACTCTTATCTTCATCACTTTTAAATTTATCTGCAAGTTGCAAGACATCTGCCTGATTGTCTTGCTTTATTCACTCTTGAGACCAATCTCAAATAAAAATGAACTGATAAATCATGAATGGGATGATGAATTATATACATTTCTGTTTTTTCCCTGATAATCACTTTGGTTTGGATCAATCAAATTATGTATAATTGTGATCTCCAAATTGCAGCCATTTCCATTCAAGTCAGTTTTTCCTCTTCCCGTCTTTTGTGTCACTTCTGCGTCTCGTAGTGCGAGTAGTAAGAATAGCCCCTGTAGGAGGGTGTTACTGAGAATCACAAGCTGCTGTGTAATAAACGTCCTCACCTACACGCCTACATTTCCTGCAGCACCTCCGCGACAGCCATCTGAATTTCTCATACTGTCTAATGAGCTGCGGGTGTGGTAGAAAGTTGCACAATCACACGCAGTTCAAGGTTTAAGATCTCTCTTTTTTTCTGTTTTTTTCGGTCACGGGCACGACATTTGCAAAGAAGCAGCTGTTGGCATTGAAATTCTTAAACCTCAGGCTCCCTCCAACAATGCTTAAAAATATGTTAAAAGAAAATCACACAAGTAAAAGAGGAACCTAGGACACAAGATGTGAAATGCTGCAAAAGTTCAAAGTATTGGAAGAGAATGAAGTGCATATATGGAAAGTAAAAGACAACAGAATATAAATACAATACACTGTGCTGACTCTTCATTTCTGCATCTGAAATACTCTCAGCCGTGGATGCGTCGAATGTCCGTCAGATATCTGCATGAATTTTGGCATTTTTGTAAACACAACAGATGACTGTAACTCGAGTGTCTGTGTGTGTGTGTGTGTGTGTGTGTGTGTGTGTGCGTGTGTATACGAGCGTGTGGTTCAGGTCTGTTAAATCCACTCCGTCTGTGTCTCTCATCTCTGCAGGAGTCGGAAGATCCAGATCCGGAACATTCCCCCTCATCTACAGTGGGAGGTCAGTTGTTTGTCTGTCTTGTGTGTGTGTGTGTGTCTGAGTGTGTGTGTGAGTGTGAGACAGTGATGTGATGCCCAGTTGAAGCACCAGGTAGTGCATAAACCGGTTTCCCGGCAGTGAGTCACCAGTTGTGTTTCCCTGTAGACTTCAGTGTTTGTGTGCATGTGCTCATGTTTATGTCTGTGTCTTTGCTTATTTCTGCTTCAGTGTGTGTGTGTGTGTGTGCGCATTACTGTGTGGGTGACAGTGTGTCTGTGTGTCAACATCTGCAACCTCGCTGGGGTCCAAGTTGTTTTTCTCTGTTTGAGTGTCTCCGTCGTCATGGGCGCCAACTCTCCCATTAACTGTGCACTTCATCTATAGGATGTCAGCACACCGCTATGAAACTTCTCAGACCATTAAGAAATTCAAAAATATCAAAGTGAATGAAGTAATCTCTTTTTTTGTTTGTCAGATATAAAATGGAGCCAGATTTTTTTTCCTTTTCAGTGCAACCCGGCAAACAGAGGCTCAAGGTTTTTGACATCTACCCACTGACATTTATTTTATTGTCATCTAGTAATTATTTATTTTATATCTTATTAGAATAAGTGCTGTTGTTAGAATATATCTTATTCATACTATTTAACATAACTTTACGCGTTTCCATTTCATGTAGTAATATTTACATGCATTCACTACTTTTTAGAGAGAAATGCAATACTTTTTACACCCTGCATTAATCTGACAGCCGTAGTTTGTTAATTTGCAAATAAAGACTTTAGAATATGATGGAATATTGTTTATGAACGCGGAGTTAAAATGAGCTCCACTTCAACTAGCTGCAACATGAAAATGCTACTACATGAATCTATCTGTAATATTTACTCATGTTGTGTATATGTACATAGACTCTATCTACTCAGACCTTCAGACCAAACCAGTGACTAGAATATAACGCACAAACAGAGCTGACAGTTTTGGATTTGTTGTGGATATACCTCAAACTCAAATCTGTAATTTAATATTCAATCATGTACATCACTGAGTGACCAGTTTGACTGTGTCTTTATCTGATTGCACTGAAAGTAATTTTAACTTACAGCTTACAGCTGTGACCATTAACATTTGTAATATAACTAACCTTTGAATAACTTAAATGCAATTTTTCATATGGTTTAAAATATCTGTCCATCATCCCTTGGGCAAATGTTCATTTTCGAACATTTATATTACACACTGTACCTTTAAAAAAAAAAAAAAAACCTTCACCAGTTATATATAATGTATGGCATTAAACCTGTCATACATTTTTAGTCACAGCTAGCTTGTTTCATTCATTCATTTATTCAACCAGGTTTCACCATTACAAACTCGCCAAATGTCTGAGCAAGTGAAAGTTTAGATTTGTGTAAATTGACTGCAGGGAAACATCTGGAGCCGCCTCCGATCACAAGCAGTCAACTATGTGAAGATGTTATTGTTATTTCTGTACAGATTTTGAATGAAGTTCTGGTTTCACTTCTGGTTCGCTTCCACTCGCTGCTTTGTCACCATGATCACTGGCCCACGCTAGGTGCATTGATGTGTGTCTGTGTGTGTTTGTGTGTGTGTGTGCGCGTCAGTGGCTGCTGTCATGTCTCTTAACTCGCGCTCTCTTTTCTCCCTCAGGTTTTGGATGGCCTTCTAGCTCAGTATGGTACTGTAGAAAACGTGGAACAAGGTACAGATTTCCCGCACATCTCACCACCACCACCATCATCACCATCATCATGCTGACTCCCAACTGTTCGATGCACATGTGTCTAGTTAGCAGCACACGCACAGGGGACCTCCCAGTGAGTCGAGTCTCCCCAGTGTGACCCGACTTCCTCGCAGCCATCGTCCCACACACCCATTATCTAAACATAACCCATCTCTGCATATAAATCAGCCTTTATCATATCGTCCGTCTGCGTGCGTTCATGTGTGTCTTATAAGTTTGACCCAGGCAGAGCAGCGTTTGAATTACACGCAGCCTCTGTAATAAGCACTGTGTATTGCCGTGGGTCCCGTTGGCCTCAGCGTATGGATTGAAGTGGGCAGACGTGGCAGACGCCAGCAGCAATGCGTCCGTGTGTGTGTGCGTGTTTATGCCTGTACGTGTTGCTCGGGGAGGTGCATCGCGGTAATGGGGGAGGACACTGTAGGCGCCTGTGGCGAGGCTTTTGCACTGTCTGATAGAGAGCGTGTGCGTATTTATGTGTGCGGAGGGCAGGCAGTACTACAGCTATCCCTAGGAACTTTTCTGCACGCACAAGTAGTAGACGCGCACACACAGCGGGAAACAAACACACAAACACTCACACGCACATGCACACACGCGCTCTGTGCGTCAAAAGCAGCCAAGACAAACTACCACCCACTGTAGTCATGACAGGTGCTAAAAGAGAGCCCAGCAGAGAAACGACTCTGCTCAGAGTTTCCCAGACGCTGCCGTAAAACAGCCCACTTCATCCGTATCGTACCAGACACCAGAGCAGCGTTTCCTCCTCTTCTGTTTTCATCCCGAGCCCGGCTCTCCAAACGTCAGAGTCGGGCAGCTACAATGCCCGATCAAAGCTTCTCTCGTACGTCTGTCTCGGTCGTCCCTTAAACCTCCATCCAGCTCCCCCCGTCCGCCCGTCACTTCTGTCTCCCCGTGAGCTCTGGTTACGGGGTGAGGTTTTGGAGGAGTCCCGTGTTCTTGTGTGGCACAGCGAGGGCTGCCGGTGGCGGGGCAGGGCAGGGCAGTGCAGGGCGGCGGCGGGGTTGGTGGGTGGGTGGGGGGGTGTTGGACGGGGCGGGGCAGAGTTGGCTGTGAGCGCTGGGGCCGGGCACCCCGCCAGGCTCTGCCCACTCACCCTCTCTAAGCCAGCTGGGCACTCTCGCTGGTTTTAACCCCTCCGAACCTGCTGTGTGCGCCGCGCAATCGCAGGATTGGAAGACGGAGAGGCTTGGTCTGATGCCTTTTTTTTTTTTCCTCCCTCCACTTTGTTTTACTATCTCTATGATGTTGGCAGTCACCTCGCTTGTCTTGGCTCATTTATTTTGCAGATTATTTTTCTGTTCGTGCTGATAACTCGCCAAACGTTGCAGTGGAGTTATTAGCGCAGTCTGAAGCATTTGAAGCGAATTATATTTTTTGTCTTTCTTCAGCAGACACTGGCATCAGTCCTGACAAATCAAAGAGCAGCAGCTTCGTCGTTGACTCATCATTTTGACATTTAGCAGTCACACAAACACAGATCCATCCTTGACAAAGCAGAGATGCCCTTGTCTCTTCTGACAGTGCGGCCTTAGCAACCAAAAGGAAGTTCATCAATAATCTCTTTTTGCACAAAGGCTCTCTCCACCTGAAAGGCCTTAAAGTTTCATTTTCCACACATTGAACAAAGTTATGTTTACCATAAACATAACATAACACTCAAATACACAGTAACATCACACACAGTTCAACCCCTTTAAAGCATTAATATGATATTTTTATGGTGCTTTTTTTATGCTTTGTGGCACAGTCTCACTACTCTGACGCCAATTTTTAGTTTTTTGTTAATAATAATTCAACTGACTGAAGTAACCGACTGCAGAAGACACCTGAATCAAAGTCGCCTCAAGAGTTCTGCCTTACAAAGTGTGCTCGTGTTCCCAGCAGGAGTCAGACCCATAACTTTGGCAGACTGCGAGCAGTTTGGGACCGCAAATCTTCCCTAAGGTGTGTCTCTGTTGTGCACCGCGTGGCACTGTATCACAGCTCGCTCGCTTTGTTTAGGCTGTCGTGTCAAACTTAAATCCGTTATTGTGCAAGTGGCAGAGAGGCTATTGTGTTCAGCAGCTCCTGTCTGTGGAGGCAGCAGCGGGGTCTGGAGGGAAGCCAGTGTGGCGACGGCCACCAATGGATTCACGCCGACAAGTGGCCCTCGGTGGTCGCCACGGGAACCTGGACGCGCGTCTGACTCACCTGCGGCTGCGACAAAGACTGCGTGACGCGCATGTGTGAATTGTGTTTACTGTATCTCATGTTTTCACCTCTCCCCCCTCTCTCCTGTCTCGCAGTGAACACTGACACAGAAACAGCAGTGGTGAATGTTACGTACGCAACCAAGGAGGAAGCTAAAGAGTAAGCAGCACAAATAACGCCTCCGATGCAGCCAAGCACCGGTGATTAGGGCTCGTGATGTGCTTGCTTTTTTACCTATGTGTGTGCCCAGACAAGCAGCGGCAGCGCGGGCAGCATTGTTCGCATACTTTGTGTTGTGTATGTACTTTGTGCGAACCTGGAGGATTAAAAAGCATAACCACATGGGTCAGAGGAGGGCCAAATCATGGTCGAAAACCGGAATATCCTCCTTGAGAACTTTAGATTTTGCACAGCACATGTGTTATCAAACATGGCGACACCCAAGTGGGTTACATAATACATACAGTATTACAAATGTTAAGAGAAAAAAAAAGCAGCAGCGAGAACTACTTCTATTAGCGTATGTGTCCTCATCCAGCTGTATGTAAAAATGTACCTCTTTCTCTCCTTGTCAGCCCTCTGTCCACACTTAGCTGGCACTTTTCTCACCCACAAACTGAGATTTTTTTCCCCCAGAGTGGATAAATGTTAAATGCTGACACAGTGTTTTTCAATGTGTACAGGGAAAACAGAGCGATGACATTGTGTGCACACGTAGATAAAAGCAAGTATATCAGGGGCCAAATCTTGAGTCTTTAGATCGCAGTAAATGAGTTGTGCAAAATCTCATTCAAGAAATAATTTATATATTAGCAATTGTAAGTGATCTTTTTGACAATTAAACCCTTAATTTGACCGTCATTGCCTCACATTTCTCCCTCTCCTCTTCTTCCGCCCATCCAGAGCCATCGAGAAGTTAACAGGACACCAGTTTGACGACTACTCTTTCAAAGTGTCATATATTGTGGACATGGATGCTGCTCCGCCCGACCAGGCCCCCCGCTCGCGGCGCGGGGGTCGGTCGTCCCGGGACCAGGGCGCCTCTCAGCCCGGGCCCTCGGGAGACTACGGCGCCCCCCGCCGACAACACGACTTCCCGCTGCGCATGCTCGTGCCTACTCAGTTTGTGGGGGCCATCATCGGCAAGGAGGGCCTCACCATCAAGAACGTCACCAAACAGACGCAGTCCAAGTAAGCGGCTCCGACGGGGCTTCACATCTCGCCTGGTCCCTGCTGGTTTTCTTAACTTCTCAGAAAGCTCTGCTCTAAGCTTGAATTAATTAGCCGTTTTGGCACCGTATCCAGGCCGGCGCTGGAAGACCAATTGTCTGAGATGTGACGCAAGATAGCGCACAATAAAAGCTTTATGTTTTCAAATTCTGGAAATGAGTAGCCCAAAGTCTTCATGAATGGAAAATGTTTATGATTTATTTTTATCAAGAACATCATTCAGTTTTCCAATTGCTTCTTCTCTTTTCAACGCCTTCATTTTCTTTCATCGTGTTCTTTCGGTCCTTGAGACTCAGTATAACAGACTTAAACTTAATTAACGCGCAGTGCAAGTAGATTTTGCTTTCATCTTCGCCTCTGTTCCTGTCAGTCTTGTGTTCATCTCCCTGTCCATTCTTCCACTCCTCCCCCTTTCCTCCCTCTCTCTCTCAGGGTGGACATTCACAGGAAAGAAAATGCAGGCGCAGCAGAGAAGCCCATCACCATCCACTCAACTCCCGAGGGCTGCTCCTCCGCCTGTCGCATGATCCTGGACATCATGCAGAAGGAGGCCAACGAGACCAAGACGTGAGCTCGCACTTTCGACGCACATAAAAAAACACAAAAAAACAACACCTGATAAACACCTGATAAACATACACGCTCTCAAGATGTGCTTGTGCACAGCAGATATATCCTGCAGGGAGATTAACCATAACGTCTGCAGGGCTGTAATCTTATCCTTTAACCTGCATGCACACTTTTTAATCTCACTGTGCATTCTCTCGCGTGGACCACTAACACAATAAACACAAGTGCACACGACGCACTCACATAGGCTAACACGTGATCGCAGCTTAGCGTTTAAGAAACGAGGCCAATGCGCCTAATTGAGCTTGACACTTTTAACGAGACACTGCACCTTTTAAACTCTTGCAACGATGCAACTCTGAGCATCGGCGCTCAACTTTGACACATAATGCCACTGTTTGTCGTAATTTGTTTTTAAGTGCGGCGTTTGTTGGTTTACATTGCCCGTGTTGGTGTGTGAACACTGGGTCAGAGAGCGGTTGGAGATATTTGGGCTAGAAAAAGTCATTCATCACGCCTAAATTAGTTCTGTCGGTTGTTTCTGGTGCCCGGTGTTTTGCGTCAGCGTGGTCTCCAGTTGAACCAGAGCATATTTCAGGCTGTTGGATGGGACAGTTCGAGCTGGTGTGCAGGCGTTTAAAAAGTTCAGCAGGGTTTGTACGGGTGCTAGAAAGCCTTAGAAATGCTTGAATTTTAGTGTGCTGAATTGAGTTGAATTTAAAAGTGCTTGGACTTTGAATTAAGTGCTTGAAAGTGATTGAAATTCTGTTGGTGTAAATATGATAATGCACCACCTGACTGAATAGTTAGTTTTTTTTATATATAAAGAATTAACCTAAAATAGAGACTAATTGATTTAGGTCAAATTTTTTTGCAGCCTAAGTTGCTTGAAAAGATTGAAAGTACAGTTTCACAATGCCTGAAAAGCGCTTGAATTTGACTATTGAAGCGGGACTCTTGAGTTTAAGCATTGGGTCTAAATAAATGTCTTTTACCTCTTGCTGAGATAACGTTACAGTTTGCTTTCTGCCAGCGTCCGCACATCCGGAGTAAGTTAGATCTTCATTTTTTGTGACCACATCTGTGTCCTCTTCTTTTGTCTGCCAGGAAGACGTTCAAGCCAGGTCTCACACCACCAAGGAGTATTTGGACATTTTGGGAAATATGTTTTAAGGCTGGAAAAACTATCACATTTGTGTTACTCTGTGCAAAAACTAAAGTGGAAAAACTATTTGCTGTTTTTTGTTTTAAATTGTGAGCTTTACAGGTGCTGTTAGGCGGATGTTGTAACATTTGAACAGACAGAGCCAGGCTAGCTGTTTCCCTGTTTCCAGTTTTTCTGCTAAACTAAGCTTATCAGACTGGCTGTAGTAGATTTATATCTACCGTACAGACAAGCCAGTGCTCTGTAGTTCTAAATATTTTCCTTTAATTAAATAAAAAGACTTGCTTGAGACAGCTCAAGTCAAAACATGCACCTCCATTTTTTATGTCAGCTCGCTCTTGTTCCTGTAGACTTTGAATGAATTGGTTAAAAATCGCTTCAGTTAAATGTGTCTTCCAGATGAACACAATCTAACGTAACAACAAGAAATTAGTCTGATGGTTTGCCTGTCAAATCTATAGTTGTTCTCACATTAAATTGACAATAACATCCACACCTCTGCGATGTGCTGACTGAATAACAGCACACTGAGTACCACACCCGCACAGATGAAACTGTCACCTGGGCTGCCCCACACCCTGTAGTTTCACCACTAAACTCGCAGTCTGCACCCACAACAGAGTCACCCCCCATTTACTAACCCCACATCTTACCCCAAACTAATTTCACCCCACAGCAGAGATTATAACAAGCACCGACCTGCCGCCCGCTCTGCCACACACACACACACCCACACGCACACACACCACCAAATCTGTGACCCAGCCCAAAAGAAACCCCCAGCATCTGCTTAGCCTCCACCACACCCCACCACAACCTTAATGCATAATTACAGCCCACAATTGTCCCACGGAGCAGAATTATAGATTATAGAGAAATGATGATCCTCCTGTCCCAATATCTTATTTCCATCCACATCAACACACACACACACACAAACTAAGTAATGATTTACTTCATGGAGCTGTTATCTTCTGTTATTTTCATAATGTTTCCCAGAGAGAACTATGTTAAAGTTTTAAGAGTTTTATGTAAGGTAGATTAGTTGATCTTAAGGCCAATCGATGTTTTCCAGAGAAATGCATTTAAATAAAACGCTCCACTTATCCCAATTAAATATTCATTAATTATTATCATTACTGATTGAATGAATGAATGCATGCATAAAGCTTTCATTTTTGTGTCGTGCATACAACGATGCATCATCGCTGTAACGTTTTCAGTCAAATCTTCATTCATGAATCATTTGCACATCAAAACAACGCAATATATATGTACGTTATTCTCATTTTATTATAAATATTAGTTTAACAGTTCATAGTTGCCTCATCTTAAAGGCTTTTGAGGCAAAGTCTGAGACATAAGATCAAGATTAAACAACCATTCCAATTTTGCCCATCTGTGCACCAGACTATTTCAGGGTTTTGTCGAGCCATTTCATGGAAAATTAACTCTCTTAAATCATCATAATTTGCACAGTCCAAAAGAAAATGGGATTCACTTTACACTTCATCCAAATTACACAGCTTATCTGCTGTCTTCCTTAATATTTTTTAATCTATCAGCTTCAGCATCAAGAATACCGGCTCAGCTGTGACACTAAAGATCTTTGACTTCTAACTTTTCACTGATGTGTCCTTAATCTTGACTATGCCGTAACACATTAACATTAGAATCTTTGCCCATCATACATGTGAACTCAAAGGCACATTTTTACACTTTTGCGTGTTCACACCTTTGCAGCTGTGCATGAATACGAAAGGTTCATTCGAATGGATTCAAAGAAAGTGTAGAAATTGAGCACCGCCACCACTTAATCTGCAATTACTGTCAATTTACATGCTTCTTTAAAGGAAATGTTCAAGGAAAGTAGCAGTAAATTATGAACAAATAAATGAAAGAATCCATGAATTTATCCATTTTTTGTATTGGGGATGAACAACAGATCCAGGAGAAAATCTGTTGTTTTGTGGAAGCTTTCACTTTCTCTTCGAGGGACTCACATTATCAGAAGCATGTTAG
>JBAJHX010000043.1:9019748-9034802 GCA_037176925.1 Amniataba percoides | reverse complement strand
TAATGAGTGGAATGGGAAAAAAAGACCATAAAGTGCATAACTAGGACCTCAGTAAACATCAGTAAACATTAGTGCAACGATGAAAACATCAGTAAACATCCGTCCTATTGAGATATGAAGAATATGGTGCATATAATATAATTCTACACCACCAATTTTAATATCTGTCGCCTTGATTTGTTTATGCTTTATCACGGATTTACCTTCCTCTGCAGCATGGAGACCTTATCGGGGAAGAGGTTAACAAGGTAGTGTTTTCCGAAGGTCTGGGACAGGAGGTAGCACATGGTGGAGCCCACAGTGGTGAGCACACAGGCGAGCAGCAGCCCCTGATACGGTCCAAATATAGCTCCTGCCAGAATGTTCTGCAAGATGACAAGAAGAAGAAGAAGAAGAAGAAGGCCGGCCTGCGTTATTAGACATCATCAGTGCGTGCTTAATGATCAGCTCTGACACACACTGCCTCTGCCGCCTCTCTCGCTCTTGTAAAGGAGAGAAACTCTGATCTGACAGTGGTTTTGAGTGCGACAAGTTGGGTCACTTTAACCAGCATGTGGTGTGCGGTTGAGGCCTCGTCTGAGTGCTGCACGCTCAGCTGTGCAGATTTAACCAACGTTAGTGGGAAGAAAACTGTCAGAGAAGTCCACCATGGTGACGCACAAAGTCTGACATCCCTTTTGTTGTTTGAGCGAGCTGAATATTTTTATCCTCTGCAGAGTGTCTTTCAAGGAGAAGCAGCTTCACGCCACATGCAGGTTTTCATTTTTCCTTAAACTACATCCTGCTTGTCTTTAACACCTACCAGGGATTAGTGTTTTGGCAGATTTAAATCAAACGTAAAAATGATGCGACTGTAACTGACTGTCAGCATCAACCATTTTTATATATGTATATATTTTCTGTCTTGTTCACAATGTCCACCTTGTTATCTGCCATCAGTGCACCTTACCAGGAACGAGGATCCAGGAATGGCAAAGGACTGCTTGTAGAGATATGCACTGCAGAAGAGAAGCAGGACGTATCCAGTGTGCTCCGTCTTGTAAAACTGCAGCAGCTCGGCCAGTTCCCTCAGCTCGTCCAAGTCTGACGGGAACTTCAACCTGCGAGAGCGTCGCACACTCAAGTTAGTCACATCATCCTCTCTTCACTCATGATCAGAGAGGGTTGAGAATTGTGCATGAAAGCTATTGTTGTAATAAAAAAATATCGACATAGTATCTCTGATAAAAACACAAAATCATATATAAAATATTGAAAACATTTTGAACTGGTAAATTAAAACATTATTATATTTGGGATGTAAAAGTATTTATCACATATCCGTTTAGATATCATTGTTTATTAGAAATAAGACTATATAAAAATTAGTAGATGGACAGAAAATAAAGTTCTACATGACTGTAAAAATCTTCAACTCTTGATTTTGGACAAAAGCGGCCAACTGTGGGCATTTTTTGCATTGTTCACGAAGTATAACTAAACTGTAGACTTGACTATTACTCAACCATTTCATTTACAAATAAATTATGGATTAAGAGACAATGAAATTGTTAGTTACAGCCCAGGCTCGTTCTATAATATCAAAATGATCAAAAATGCTAACTACTAAAATGGTAAATTAATAAGATGAATTACTGATTGTCAGACCAATCATTTAATTATGATCAAAAGTATCTGTTTATATCTGTACAATCGTATTAAAAAAATCAACAAACAATCAATTATCAAAGTAATTGGCAATCAGTTGATACTTAATTGATTATTAGTGGCATGTTTTCATTCTTTTCAACGTTGTTCAGCTGCTGAAGAAATATAAACTTACTACACCTCTTACAAAAACATTTGATATGAACAAGCTCATAACATAATCTTATTTTTCTTCTATTTAACAGCTGAATATTTTTTTTACCTGCTGATAACTAATGTGACTCTTTTTTATTAGTTTTATCACCTTGTGTAGCTAAATTAATAATCTATTATCATAATAATGTGCATATACAGATGTCCTGTCTTCCACTATCACCACCCTTATTATTAATAGGCTATTATTAGTATTTCTATGACTGTCCTCCTTTATGAAGGACAGAGACAACAGACAACACCTCCTTCTGTTAGTGACAATAAAGTCACACTAACAAACATTGTAAATAGCTCTTAAAACTGCTCTTAAAAAAAGCTCGGTGTGTTTTTATCTGCGGTTGTGAGTTTGTGTTTCTGCTGCTCCGTCACCTCCGCGGCTCCTCCGCGCCGTCAGCGGGCTGCTCGGGCTCCGCCGCCCGCTCCTGCGCTCCGCCGGGCGGGGAAGGTCTCCGCCGAGGTCCCGCTGGAAGGTACAGCGACAGAGAGTACAGGTACACAGTGGCGGCCACCACAACCACGATTAGTCCGACGAGAGAGCGCATCTTCCCCTCTTGTGTTAGCCGGGACGAGGCTTCTCCTCTCCGCAGCGAGTGAGCCAGGCCGACGGACACAACAGAGGCTTCTTCTCTGAAGGTTTGACTGCAGCGGTGCAGGGACAGCGCCCCCTGCTGGCCACCCACAGCTACAGGCAGCAAAAAAAAAAACACTCAGCTACAGGCGGCTACAGACAGGAGAGAGAAAACACTCACAGCAACAGACAACTACAGACAGGACAGAGAAAACACAAGAGACTGGGGTCTGCATCTGTTCAATTCAAAATATATAAAAAATAAATAATGTAATAATAATAATAATAGATATTACCAAAGCATCAAATTCATTTACCCATCTATTTGTACATAATAACAGTAATATGAACACTGACCCAATATTAAGACTGGTATGTACATTACATTTTTCCTATTTTTTCTACTTACTTTGATTGTATTTTTTGCACCAGCATGTGAGACCAATTCAGTGTTTGTTAAAACCTACTTAGCAATAAATCTGATTCAGATTTTGATTAAGAAAAACTTGATTAAATGAGTGGAGAGACATAATAAGTACAGACACTTCTGCACAGGTGCACTGCACTGTACAACTAAGAAATTAACATCCTTTCATGCTCTGTGGCATGTCGGGCTAAAGATGCTGAACGGGCCCAGCTGATTCTGATTTTGTGTGGGGATATTTTGCTAGCATGGTTTGAGTTCACTTGCTCTGAGAGATTATCTTTACTCCATGATAATCATTTTTATCCTGATAGTAGTTGTTTCTTCAAGGATGACAAAGCTCCCATCAAGATGGTATGAATGGTCACTGAATGACCTCAACCCAGCTGAACATCTGTAAAATGCACCCACTCTTAACCTGCTGCAGTTTAATGTTGCTCCTTAGATAAAATGAATCAGTACTAATAATAAAATGTCACACTATTATAATAACAGACTTTTGAATATTTCAGCGCTTTGAACACAAACTACTTTAAGAACCTGTTTTGTCTGTGGATCTTTTGATCATCAGTAAAGAAAAAAAACACATAATTTACTTTGCTTATAACTATGAAACTCTTACAAAATCTGCATTTTTTCATTTCCTGCCAAAATTTGAATTACAAATACCAAACTGTAAAAATACAGTCACAAGTAGAAGTGCTCCACTGAACATTAATCATAAGTATAATCAGGAAGATGTATCTGAAGTATTTAAAAACAAGTCACACGTACTCCTGATACTATCATATTATTATATCTTTATTACTTATGCACGGATTTTACAGAGAGGCTCCGAGGTTGATCCCATTTTAAACTAACATCAGTAAATATCATACAATAATGAGATGTTGATGTGCAGTCTTTATGCTCACGGTGGTTCTCCTCCAGTCCAGAAGGGGGCGCTGATGCTCCGAGCGATCACCAGCAGAGAGCGCGAAGCAGCTGTGGAAGAAGACAGAGCAGCTGTGGAGTGACTACATGGAGTCAAAGTAAGCGAAAGGTGATGTGCAGACTGTAGGAGTGAAGTTTCAAAGTCCAGTCAGGCTCCATGGCTCGGTTTGTTCGTGTTTCGGGCTCTGTTGGTCTCATCACTCTCCAGAATCCGCCTGTCAACGCGCTCAGGTGAGCTCAGGTCCAAAACTGCACCGATCCTTGATGCAACATTTGCTTTTTGTTTTGTTTTTTTACCCTGTGTAGGGATACTTCACTGCAGTTTCATGGGTTGAGGGCCTTTTTTTTCATGAAGGTGCAATAATAATCAGAAACCTGCTCAGGAAAATGTCACGATCAGCTTTGTTTGTAAAGTTTGTGTGCACATACAGAGTTTACAGGAAGAGAGAAAGACCTGCTGATAAAAACAAAGCAAATGCAGGTAAAAGTAAACAGGACTATTATACAGGTATGTGAAAACAACAATGCATGTGCATATCAGTTTCAAACACAGCATAAAGTTTTATATTATAATCTACCAGACAAACTGTAAACAGGAATTGCAGTGCAAAGAGTGCTGGAATAAATATTGAATGATTAATGAAAAATAGGTGACTTATATAGATGGAGATTAGATGACAGGTTAAGTAAAAGTCTGCAGGGCCTTCCTGCCTGCTGCTGTCAGACAACACAACAAACAACCCCCCCCCCAGTCTGCAGACAGATGGACAATAAACAAATAAATACCTGACTTGTAGCTGGACTCTGTGCAACAACACTACACTTCTGTTCACTGTTCGTTTCACTGTTTCACTGTTTTGCACTCATTTATACCTGAGATACTTTATATTTCTTATCTGTATATTCTCAGACTCACTCACTTTGTACTACGTACAGGTATACTTACAGTTTATAGTTATAATAATATATCTTTGGATTATTCTATTCTCTTCTATGTCCTGCATTTTTTACTGTATGTATGTGTATGTTTCCATTGTATGTTTTCGCTGGTGTTGCACCGTAAATACGTATCACACTGATCAGCCACAACTTTAGGTACACGTGATCTAATCCAACAGCTCTGCCATCAATTCTACTTTTATCAAGCTTCTATTTTTTATTTTTGTTGATGCCATCAAAAAGCCAACATGTCTGCTTTACATTGATTATTAAAGTTGCACTGGGTGGTGCTTTATAATGTCAGGTGGTTTTAATATTTGTTCACCCTATTTACATACACCAGAGGGGCAGAATGTTAAAACCACCTGTCAATTACTTTTTTGTTCGTTATTGTTTTTAAATGTCTTTTGCTCATGTAAAAGCACACAGACATCCACTGCACTCTGCCACTATCAGCGATCTGCTCCCTCATTATGAGGAAGGAGTTTAAGAGAACCACGACTGTCGCGACTTTACAGATGTGGAATGACTCCTTACTGACATCAGGACAGACTGAAAGCTCATCTGTTCAGCTCAAAGATAAATAAAAAAGTAGCATTTGAGGCATTTCTGTGCTGAATTATGTGCTCAAGTTCAGAAACGTTACGAGTTGATGGTGGTGACGTACTTATCTGATTGTTAGATTGTTTCATGTTGTGTCCATGTATTCGAATTAACTTATTTTAACGCACCTTTGGGTAAAAGAGTCAGTTAAGTAAACAAATTGTAATATGTAAAACACACTGACCTCTGTGCCTCTGCTTTGCCAGAGGGGGGCGTCAGAGGAAACACTTCTGTTACCTAAATCAGTGATCAAACATAACTAGTGCATTAACTAAGGTACTGTACTACTAAAATACTACTACACTTTACACTTTACCTGAGGATTATACAGTTATACTACTTTATACCTCTATCCCACTACATGTTTTTTTCTCCACTACACGTGAAAGCAGTTACTTTGTAGAAAAAGATTTCAAATCTGTAATGACCTTTGATGCATTATTGAAGATTAACAGAAAACGAAGTAGTGAAATGAGCTCATCCTTGACCTGCTACGATTTAATGTAGCCTCTCACATAGAAATGAGTCAGTAATAATAAAGTGTCATAATATCATGATGACTCTGACAGGGACCATCCTGCTGCACAGTGAGTACTTTTAATACTTTTAGTATATTCTGCTGATTTGACTTTTATTTAAGTATCATTTTCAATATGGGACTTTTGCTTGTAGTACTGTGGCACTGCACATACTGTACAAAGAAACCCTGATCTGCTGGTTTATTTAGGACACCACTGCCCCACTTTACAGAAACATACTCCATATATAATGTATGTCAGATTCTAAATAATGCACAACCACAGAGTTTAAGATTCATCTTGCACCTTTTCATGCCCCCTTTTTAAGATGAAATGATGGAAAATTATTAAGAGATGTGACAGTGAAGGGCGAAACTACAGACCTATACACTATACTATAGTGCATAAATAAAACTAGCCATAACCTTATGTTGTGATTGTTGTTTTTTATTTTGCCATGTTCAGAAGATCATAAAAAACTATGAAAAAGGAAGCTTGATTATTTTGTATACCTTTTCCTCCCATATCTAATTATTTTGAATTTTGGGAAGAATGTTTGTTCTGCACTGTTCCCTTGAGCCTGGATAATAACAACTAAATGGGTTACCAAAAGGTCAAGTTAAGATAAATTGTAAATCCAGTGCCATGTAAGACCCTCTTTTTTCTATTTTATGTTGATACAGTGCTGTGGTGAGGCAGGGCATCGTTGACACGGTGCAGAAAGCTCTCAGTGACCCAAAGGTGAAGTCAGTGGTCATCTGTGGACAGAATGGGATGTTCTGTGGAGGTACGGACATGGTTTTAATACTTTGTATTTCCTGCACAAACCCAAAATTGCCTTTTTTTTTGTAGTTTTTTATTGTATCATTTATGGCCAAGATTTGTGACCTTCTCATTGCCCACATCACATGCTGCCCCCTTGATGTCAGTGATTTTTTTTTGTACAGTACACAAGTCCCTGTTTTGTAGCAAGAGATCAGTTAAAGTTATAATCAGATTTTGCTCAGAAGAAATTCAATAAATTAATGCTATTAAATACCTTGAATTAGATTAAACTGGAATATCAGTGTTATTTTTGTGGCCAAAAGTGTGTTAAAGTTGTGTTTTAACTGTATCACTTCAAATTGTTTTATACCAGCTCTCTCTAATTAAACTTGCTCGAGGGGCTTTTCTTTGACTACAGCTGGTCCAAGGCAACACATTGTGAAAGAAGCCTGTAAGCAACCATGAAGGGACAAAGAGAGAGGATATTACTACTTTTGTATCGTGTAAATTGGAACCAGATTTCATCAAACTCACGTACAAATGCTGCTTGCACATCAGCCCCAAAAATACCCTCACGGGTGCTGATGAGAGCAGAAAGAGGTAAATCAACAAACACAGGAGGCTCATGAATATTCCTCAATAGTTCGTGTTTATTAAATAACAAGTGCAGCTGTGTGTTATTTAATAAACTTAATGAACATGAATGTTAATTACATGAGCCTCCTGGTGTGCGCTGGTTCCTGCAATGGTGACGCCCAGAGGCAAACATGTTCATGGAAGCATATGAAGCTCGTATTACAGCATATCTCCATCTTTAACATTTTTTTTTTTGTTACAGGAGCGGACATCAAGGAGTTTGGGACAGACATGTCCGGGCCGCCGCTGGTACCGATGATCCACGCCGTCGAGGCTTCAAACAAGCCGGTGGTCGCGGCCATAGAAGGAGGCGCTTTCGGCGGAGGCCTCGAGTTGGCACTTGGTTGTCATTATCGAATCGCCCACTCCAAAGTTAGCTCATGCTTCACGTCTCTGTCTGT
Source organism: Amniataba percoides (assembly GCA_037176925.1). Lineage (NCBI taxonomy): Eukaryota > Metazoa > Chordata > Actinopteri > Centrarchiformes > Terapontidae > Amniataba > Amniataba percoides. Next base: position 9,027,155 of record JBAJHX010000043.1, on the reverse strand, counting down.
CTCCGTCAGCGTCTCCCTAATGTCAGTGTCGAGCCGCATTAGCGTCTAACTGACAGTGTTTCATGTTACAGAGTGACTTTTTATTGCATTATGACTGAACTGCTGTGTTTCCAGAGTCGTTAGAATTGAGTTCACTCCAGTTCAAAAACACAGCCTCATTTGACCTCCACACGTCTCTGAGACAGTTTAATTAGTAATGTTAGGTCATGTAATGTATTAACCGGCCAAATAAAACTGCCTCTGTGAACGCCATGCAAAAGCCCCACACTGCGCCGCACCTTTCATTCATCAAACTTTGCGCCTTTGTGTCCTTTCAGGCCAGACTGGGGCTTCCAGAGGTGAGTCTGGGTCTGCTGCCAGCTGCAGGGGGAACCCAACGTCTGCCAAGGCTCATTGGTGTCCCAGCTGCCTTAGACCTCATCACCACAGGTAGCAAAGACAGGTTGACTTTGTCTGACTATTGCAGAGTTGATAATAAAAGTTAACACAGTCTTTAAAGTACCAAACCAGATACAAAGAAGCAGCAGTAAATATAAAAAGGATGTGACATATCAAAGCCTGTTTTTTTTTTTTTTTTACAGTGTTCTGGACATGCACCAACATTTCTGTAGTTTAATTCTGGTTCACAGTTAACACAGCATGCAGATGTCTCTGCATATTAAAGTCATGAAACTCAATTATTAAGGTTGTCTTGGCAGAGCTGTTGATTATATATAAGCCCCGCGTACCCACAAGAGTGCAGCTGGTGTTTGCTTAAGATAGGGTAGGTTATACTGATGACCAGCAGAGGTCAGCGTGTGTTTAATTTCATTACCACTGTGGAGGTCTGCTCTGGGATTCACAGCTCTGCTCATGACTCAGATTGTCTGAAATGTCATTAACAACAAATACATTTAGGCAAACTGTAATTCTTCAATATGTTGGTGGCATTTTGCCTTCAAATGATGAGTCAGAATCTAACAGAAGGTTTTGCTGTTGTACTATAAGCGTCTTAACCACACGGCCACCTGGACGGCTCTTTATTCCTCATCTAATAATTCGAAATGCCACATGTCACCCATGTAGAACTCTGACGCCCTTCATGTCTCCCGCAGGCCGCCATGTGACGGCTGCCGAGGCGCTGCAACTTGGAATAGTGGATCAGGTTGCTGATCACAACACTGTGGACTCAGCTGTGAAGTTTGCCTTGAGTGTTGAAGGTGAAACACACACACACACAACAAATAAAACAAATAACACAAGATACCCACTGGTATAAAATCCACTCACTCCTCACTGCCGTTAAAGTGAAATCACTGGGAGGGAGAGAAATTCCTCCCAGAGCAGTTATTTTGGGCAAGTCCGACATCAAGGAGCGTCGACATGTAGGTTGCGGAAGTCAAAGGAAGCAGAACACACGGCAGGCAGATCCTCCACCACAGCAGCCATAAATGTTTCATGGCTCTGTCAGATGTGCTCTGATGTCTTCACTGCTTTTGCTGTATTATTCAGAAGGGCGAAAAAGGGACAAACTTTCCTAGAATATTAATAATGGACCCTCGCACTGGCATTTAGAGGATGGAGGATTTCCCCGCGCACGTGAATCAGACTCGTTTGCCCGCCGCATGGATTACTAAAGTGTGCCACGTCCCTGCAGTTTAGCAGGAAGGATTCTCTCTCCGTGTGGGGGACGAACCCATTCAGATTTGCTACATTGGCAGACTCATTTTAAAAATCGCATACCAAAGACTAATTTACTGTGCGTTTTCTGACATGCTTTAATTTTTCCACCACCACCCTCGTGCTTGTTTTTTTCCCTACAAAAGTACTTGACAGAAGTTATATTTAAATGCATTTTATTTTATTTTATTTCAAAGGAATACTACCATATTACGGGAAATACAACAATTTGCGTTCTTGTTGAGAGTTAAGTAAGAAGATTCAGCTTACCCATGCTAAAATTACATTACCAGCAGCAGCAGCATTAGCTTGTCTTTGCATAAAGACTGAAAGCAGAAGCAAACTGAAAAGCTAATATGAAAAAAACATGCGCAGACATGAGAGAGGTATCAAACTGTGTGGGGAAAAAAACCCTCAAATGTCACAGTATTCCTTTAATCGTTAAAGATTGTTTTAACCCCTCTGGTGTTGTGAACTTTTGCTCATACCACCCACTCTGCTGTGCGGTTTGTGTGTTAACGTTGTCAGAGCACACGAGGGTGAAGGTGCATTTTGTTCAGCCTCGTCTTATCAGAGCTCTGCTTGCACGAGAGCCTTGATTCTTTTGCACATTATCGATTCGACGAGATGTTTTCGTCACCACGCTGGAGACCACAAATGTCCTTTTTCGGAGATTCAACCATTTGTTTTGCTCGCTTACCTGGTGATGACAGCCAGTTTTCTAAGACATTTGCCTCGAAACCTGTTTGTGCCTGCTGTTGCGCCTTCAGGAAGCAATCCCACTACGTCTGTGCGAAATGTTAACTGCAAGTCTTTGGGATTGCATATAAAACAGCATGTTACAATCAATAGATGATTGCAGTCTTGTGCTTTTTACAAATGCTTTTTTTTCCCAACACAACACTGCCAAGATGACTCTGAGTGGGTGAGAAAGTGAGTGTTGTTCGTAAAGCTGAGGCTTAGAGTGAGTCAGACAGAGGAGCCAGCAGCATACAAGATTGGAGATTTGAGGAGATAGGAGTGAAATCTGTGGAGATTTTGATGGCTCCTCCAGTCTTGAGTTGATTAGCAGGGGTGTTAAACAGGAACGGGAAATGTGCGCCTGAATTAACAGAAAAAGCGTGAACGTTAGTGACATTTAGATGGGCGTCTGGCAAAGAATAGATTAAATCGGTCACATCCCTAGATGTAAACATAAAACACTGCACGGCGGCAGTTAGCACATGGGTCAGTACATATAGATATATTTAGACAAAACAAACAGTTTGTGTACTTAAACTGAAGCATGTGTGGTCTTCTGCACACCCACACACATGCACAGATTCGAGTCTCTGCTGGTGACGAGATTAACTTTTTTTTTCTTTTTTTTTTTACCACAGTAGTTGCAACATCTGCCCGCTACATCTGTCGGGACGACCAGGCTTTCCACTCGCTGCACAACAAATCCATCAACACAGCTCAACCATTTACAGATTAACCGCTGCAATAATGCCCTCCTAAAGTACACTGGAATCACATTGCACCGCCACGCAGCGTCTCGTTTGGCATTTGAGTGTGGACAGAGTGTGTACTTATCTGATCTTAAAGACCTTCTCCATCCACTCATTCTCCTGCGATATATTGATGCTGATTTAATTGCATTAGATTAAAAAATTGTCAGTTACTGGACTAAGAGGGGATCAGATGCGGCTCCTGTCCCTTTAAGCTTTGCCATGGTGACCCAGTTTCTGGCCCAGACCCACGGCTGAGTGTAATTCAGTGGAGCTGTGAAGGATTCTGACTACTGTCTCATGTAATCATGTCAGAGGAGACAGGAACGGGAATTAAGATGTTTTTTTCCTTTTTTTTAAACAAGGTTTGCCATATTTGTCTTCACTGACATTGTTTCCAGGCTCAAATCGCAGCAGGACAGGAACTTTTATGTTGTTTTGTTGTAAGTTTTTAGGCTCTAAAAAGCCTTAGCCCCCCTGCCCTCCCCCCACCTCCATCACTATCAGTTTTAGAAATTTACCAACATTTTGTACCCAGGACCAAACAGATGCTTTTCATTTCGCTTCAGATCCCTGTTAGTCAAGGTAAACTGTAACAGTGCACTAGCAGAGCCCCTCCAATTATCTTGGAAATGGTCTGTCAAATCACTCTGCTCTTAGAAGCTACTGGGGTATCTAGTGATTGAGTGGCCAATTATATCCAGTCTGAGTGCTGGCTGACAAAGTGGAGGAAGTGGGAAAAAGGCAGCACTAATGGAAACTAGGGAGCACTTTACAGTTTAGAAAATAAAGTTATACGGGCGCGCGTTTACAGACATGTCATTCCAGAGTAAATTTTTTAAACAAAAATGTACTTTCATCTTTTAACTGGCAGCAGAAGTCATAATCATCGTCCATGTTTCTATTTCAGGTCGCTCGATGGATGCCCGTCGCATAAGCACTCTTTCGTGCCCATGCCCGTCTGACGTGGATGCTCTTTTCGAAGGGGTGATGCAGAAGGTGCGTCAGAGAGCCCGCGGAGCCATAGCGCCAGTTGCGTGCGTGCAGGCTGTGCGGGCGGCTGCCACCCTGCCTTACGCTCAGGGGATGGAGCGGGAGAAAGAGCTGATGGCCACTCTGTTCACCTCAGGTCAGGCCCGCGCTCTGCAGTACTGCTTCTTTGCTCAGAGAGCCGTCGGCAAGTGGAGCATGCCCAGTGGATCCCGCTGGGACACAAGCAAGCCCAGGCCTGTACATAAAGCAGCTGTCATTGGTGAGCGCTTCGGGCTTTTAATTTCTATTTGTCTGAGATTTCAATGAGCACGAGTGCGTTGAATCATCGCACTATCCATGTAGCATCTCCAAATTCACGTTGCCTGTGGAAACTAGGGCTTCATTTACAGTTCAGCTGAGTGTAAATGGATGATCTCTCTCTTCCCTGCCGGGAGGATTGGATGTATGACAATCTGGATGTGTGAAGCTCAGCAGCTTGTGCATTAAAATTGCAAGCTTTGGAAAAACTTTCTTCTGCTAAGCCAAAACTATTTACAGTGGCACACTATGTATAGCGCACAAAAAATAATTCCCTGTGATTTCTACGTTCACATACTGTGATTTTTCTTGGTGATTCTCACATCACTTTTTCAATACTTGCCTTGTGATTTTGTCCTCGAAGGCCTCGGCACCATGGGAAGAGGCATTGCAGTCGCCCTGGCTCAGGCAGGGTTGCCTGTGGTCGCTGTGGAGAGCCAGGAGAAGCAGCTGATGGAGGCAAAGCAGGCAGTGTCCGGCATGTTGGAGCGAGGCTCTAAGAGACGTGGAGTGGCTCCTGCACTTGATAAGATAAGTTACAGCAACAACATCCAGGCTGTAGCAGATGTCGACCTGGTCATCGAGGCTGTGTTTGAGGATGTGGCCCTGAAGGAGAAGGTCTTTCAGCAGCTGTCTGCCATTTGTAAACCGGGCACTCTCCTGTGCACCAACACTTCTGCACTGGACGTGGATCACCTGGCCTCTCAAATCCGCAACCCCGAGCTGATGGTTGGGATGCACTTCTTTGCCCCCGCCCACGTCATGCAGCTGCTGGAGGTGGTGTACAGCCCACGCTCCTCTCCTCAAGCCGTGGCCACTGCCATGCAACTGGGAAAGAAAATAGGCAAAGTCAGCGTGGCTGTCGGCAACTGCCGGGGCTTCGTGGGGAACCGAATGCTGAAGCCGTACTTGGAACAAGCTTTCTTCCTGTTGGAGGAGGGAGCTACACCCGAGCTGGTGGATCGAGCGCTGGAGGAGTTCGGCTTTGCCATGGGTGTGTTCAGAATGTCCGACCTGTCTGGGCTCGACGTGGGCTGGAGGGTCAGGAAGGGAGATGGGCTGGTGGAGCCGGGCGTGGCTTCGGGGCAACCGGCTAGAATTCGACAAGGTCGCAGGTACAGCCCCCTGGGAGACCTGCTCTGTGAACAGGGACGCTTTGGCCAGAAGACGGGCCAGGGATGGTACAAGTATGACAAACCCGGCAGTCGGGTTGCCATCTCTGACCCTTGGCTGCACAGCTTTCTGGAAGGATACCGAGCCCGGTACGGCCTGGTGGCACGCCGCATCGACCACCAGGAGGTTTTGGAGCGCTGCCTCTACGCCCTGATCAACGAGGGCTTCCGCATACTGGAGGATGGAATCGCCGCAGGGCCCGAAGACGTAGACGTCATCTACGTGTTCGGCTATGGCTGGCCCAGGCACAGAGGAGGTCCCATGTTCTACGCCGGCATGGTGGGGCTGGCGAAGGTCCTGGAGAGGCTGGAGCACTACCACCAGGCTCACCCTGATGTGCCCTACCTGCAGCCCTGCGGCCTCCTCAGGAAGCTTGTGGCCAATGGCAGCCCACCTGTCCACAGGTGGAGGGAAGTCATCAAGAAGCTCCACAGCCAGCTTTGAATCTTACATCTTTCAGCTTTAATCTCATTTACTTTGATAATGAAGATCTCATACTGTGATTAATGGTGAATGTACCGCACTTATACCTAAATCTATTCTTATGAAGCTTATAAAGATTTTGTCAACACTATATCAGAGGTGATGACTTAATGTGAAAAACATTGATTGTATTATTGTTTCTAATATTTTCCTCCTCTCCGTCATACATGTTAATGGGAGGTTGGTCAAAATACTAGAAACACCTTTCGATAAACTACAGCTGCTACAACAGAGCAGAATGAAACACCTCCACCTCTTTAACAAGCTTTACAGTGATCGGATGTCTTGCAGGGCTGTTGTATTAGAAATACTTTGATTGTACCGACACTGATGTGTATAATAACTCTCTAAGTGGAAACACAGAAGCATAATCATGTGGGTAATATTGTATTATTAAACTCTGCAATAACAGAATTTCTTCAAAGACCTCTAGATCTCTAATCAATCTGCAGTTTAATCTTGGGTTTTTAAAATGTTCAGAAATGTAATACATTTGCATTTGCAACATTTACATACAGAGGAGATGATTTAACTGATTTTTGTATAAGCTTGTTTGGTTATTATTTTTTCATGTCCAATCAGTTTTTGTACGCTTTTTACTGTATAAATAATATACAATAATAAAGACCTCTACATCTGTGATCTGATGCCTCAATAAAGACCTCTTCTAATGAAGTATTGACTTTTTTGGTGACATTTATTTTGTCTTATTTGTGTCCATCATGAACTTCAGCAGTTGTTTGTCCTCTCAGCCTCTGTATATTCAGGTGCACTTTATGGCATTTGATTGGCTTCATCAGGCAAACACTGTTTACCACTGAGGCCTGTTGTGTGTGTGTGTGTGTGTGTGTGTGTGTGTGTGTTTTCTGCTGACACAGCTGCAGCCGTGACAGAGGAGGGAAACACACAGGACGTCAACCCCCTCCTATAGAAATGACTGCCCTCACTGGAAGCCTGTCAGATGTTTGGGCTGCCATCTAGCGGCGGACTGCACCAAGACGAGCAGCTGGATTGTAACAACAGTACAAAAAAAAAGCTCCATTTTGTCTGCAAATGCCCCCTTCTCGGACCTTTAACTGCTTTAATGCATGAGTCAAAAGAGTAACACTGAAAATGCTACAAAGATTTTATCATGAGATGTTCAAATTGTAAGCCTTTTGGATCATTTATCCATTTCAGACCTGGTGTTGTGAAGTTTCTTTTTTTTCTTTCTTTCCTACAGGAGTGATGAAAGCCTCTCTCTCTCTCTCTCTCTCTCTCTCTCTCTCTCTCTCTCTCTCTCTCTGTGTGTGTGTGTGTGTGTGTGTGTTTG